>JAANYP010003374.1:0-196602 GCA_020465985.1 Centrapalus pauciflorus | reverse complement strand
AGGCCTGAGATCACTCAGCATTTCTTTACAACCTGTCATGTGCCCTGAGCAGCCACTGTCCAAGTACCAAACCTGGGAAGGTTGTTTTTCCTGCAGAGTGATAAGAGAAATATTAGTCATTTTTAGGGGAACTCATCACAGAGATGAGTTCTCCTACTTCATCAACATGTGTTGATGGACTTATAATATCTACACTAATATTCCCTATTTGAATGGTATTAGCTTGGATACCACTTTCATTGACTGAGATATTTCCAACACTGCTTGTAACAGCTGTGAGAGAGCAATCAGAGTCAACAGGCCTCATGTCCTCAGATTCAGGACAGTCTTTGGCCAGATGTGTCTTCTTCCCACATTTATAACATTTTCTCTTTTTAGAATTTTTGGAAGAAGAACTTTCAGAAACACATTCTGAGCCATTTTTGTTGATTCTGTTAGCAGGTTTAGCAAGTTTATTATTATTTGATGAGTCAACAGCTTGAGTGGAGGGTTCAATAGCCACAGCTTTGTTTGTCTCTTCTTTCCTCTATTTAGGAGGACAAATGTCAAAGACAGGAAGCTTAATTGGCTTTTGAACTTCCACAGGTTTGGGGAACTTATTCCCAAGTTTCTCAGGCTGAGCAATGGCTTTGCCTTTGCCCCTACTGAGATGTGATTTATGCTGCCTATCAGCATAATCATATTTTCTGGTTTTGAAAAACTTATTCTCATTTAAAACCAGTTTACCACTATGATTAGAAAACTTATTAGAAATCACAGCAGGTTTGCTTTCAACATGAGACTTGCCCTTGTTGAAAACAGGCTGCTTAACTTTTGAAAGCTTATTTTCAAAATGTTTAGCATCAAAAGGATTATTATGCCTTTTACCATCAGCTTTGGACCCAGAACCTGTTCTGTCAACAGGTTTAGTATCCACAACTGCAGTTTGGACATGCTTTCCTTTCTTTTGCTTGTGTGAATCAGCAGAGCACTTAGCAAGCTGGTTTGATGGAGAACATACTCCCACACCAGCTTTTGAGCTAGGTTCACACGAGCTGTCAGTATTTTGAGGCCTGACAAACCTGTTTGTTGAGATTAGTTTACCATTCACTTTTTGAACAAAAGTGTTTGGAAGCTCACCAAGAGTAGATAAATCTTCTTTCAGATTATTAATCTCAACAATGGAAGCTGCTGTATCAAGATCCCCTCCGAGATAGGCTTGAATTTGTGCAGGGATCTGTTGACTTATACGATGGCTGACTTTTTGTGCAGATTGGCACCAAGAGTCAACTATCTTTTGAAGCTTTGCATGCTTTATATCTGTTTCTCTCTTTTCTTCCAGTAAAATAGAGTTGATGTGTTTTAATTTATCAAGCTCAGTTTCCAAGTTATGGAAACTGTCCAGTTTACTGGAGTTTGTTTTAAGATCAGTCTTAAGCTCGGAGATTTCAGATAATAAAGCATTATGCTTCTCAACAGCAGCTTTCAAATCAACTAGCATATATTCAAACATTTTAATCTTTTCTTCAGAACTGTAAGCCATAAAATTTTGTACCTTATACATCATTGTAGGATTCCAGTTCTCCAAGCTGCTGAAAGCTTCAGCTTCAGCCAGATCCTCTTTGAAACTGCTTGTTGATGGGACATCAGTGTTGGCCATCAGACATTGATTGTCTTCTTCATCAGATGATGAATCAGATTCCTCCCAGTCACAAGTCTCTGCCATGAGTCCCTTTTGGCGGTTGGAACCCACTGAGTTTTCCAACTTCCTCAGCTTAGCCATGGCCATAAGGTACTTAACCCTATAACCATCATCCTTGTTTGTCTTGTATGGTTTGGATGACTGACCAACAGCTTTTGACACACAGTCAGCAACTATATGGCCAGTTTTGCCACATTTGAAGCACTCAGCCTTGAATTTATCAAATACATTCTTTTTGCCAGCACCTGAACTTCCTTGCAGCATGTTTCTTCCAAACCTTTTCTTGTTGAACCTTTTGACAAGCATAGCTATCATTTGCTCATCATCCTGTTCAGCAAGATCTGCATTATCTTCCTCATCTGACACCTCCTCCTTATCATCATCCTGTTTATCAGGTTGAGTGAACACATCACTTACCTGACTCACAGGCTGTCTCACATTAGCCACAAAGGCTGCACCTCTTTTAGACATCTCCAAGGCATTTCTCTTATGTTGCCTTGACTGTTAATCATTTAGTAATGATCCATACAAGTTGACAAGATCCATACTTCTGATTGTACGTGAATTTCTTAAAATTGTTGAAAAGTAATTCCATTCTTCAGGGAGGATGTCCAAAAACTTGTTCACCAGAGTAAGGTTGTCCTTAGTGATCCCAACAGCTTTGAGATCATTCAAAAGAGCAGTAAACCTGGTGTAGGTTTCTGTGAGAGTCTCCTTTGGTTTTGCAAAGAAGAGTTCATACTGTCTAACAAGATTGTTAATTCTGTTATCCAGTGTGATTGTGGGTCCATCATAGACGGTACACAAAGTATCCCACATCTCCTTAGCAGTCTTCATCTTGTCAACCTGTTTGAACACATCATCAGGTAGAGAGATGACCAGATTGTTTCTGGCCTTTGCATCAAGAGCCACCAATCTTTTGTCTTCATCAGACCATTGAGCTTTTGCTTTCTCAAATGTTCTGATCTCAGGAGCAGCTCCTTCAACAGCAGAAATTATTGTTGTAACAGAGGTTGGCACATAGGGACCCTCCATTACAATTTCTGGTAGTTGTACATCCAGATTCTCTAGGTAGAGCATCATTCTGCACTTCCAACCAGAAAACTTCTGATGATTGAACTTTGGAGGTTTGCCCATTGAGCCATTGTCATAGTATGAGGAGTTTGCAGCACTATTGTCCATGGAAACTTGGGAGAATGAGAGATCTAGAATGACACACACTCTAAACTGCTCTGATACCAGTTGTAGGTCCCGAGAGGTTCCCAAAGTATATAGCTTTAAGCTGTAGAGGGGGGGTGAATACAGCTATTTAAAAACTACACATTATTTTCTCAATGTTTGTATGTATTATCAACAAATTGTTAATTACAAACAAGCTTGAATGCGGAAAGGTTCAAGCTGAGATGACAGATGCAACAGTATGTTCACTAGTCTTAGACAGACTCGAACTAGATTACAATGAATACACTCACTAAGAAGCACTCACTGTGTTTACAAGACTTAGAGAGACAGCTTATGTAGAACAGCTTAGACACAGAGAAACTGTATTACACAAGCAGGCTTGCATGCATGAAAAACACACTTGCACGTTCACTCTTGGTTTCAGCACTTAGCTTATCTTAGCTTGATCTTTCTGACCTTAGAAGCTTCCTTTTATATTCACTCAGAGGATCTAAGAGAAACTTCTTCATTGGACGGAATGAAAAAGGAGAAGTCTTGTTTGAAAAGACAACATAACCTTTTCTGCACTTTTCTGAAAAGCAGACTTGTCTTTTCATGTGCAGAACTTTTGTCTTTTCACTTTGTCTACTGTTGCATTGCCTTTAACTAAATAAGGAATGTCAACTTTGCATCTTTCTTTCTTGTAAAGGCCTATTTTGATATAAGAAAAAGTTCTGTCACCCTTTTTCAAATAACCTTTTGTCTTCATGTAACAGAACAGCTTGGGCAGGCTGAGCAGTTCTGATTTCCACTTTGTCTTTGACTTTGTAAACTGATCTTGCAGTCAAATACAATACATGAGGACTTGGAAACACATTCCATAAAGTGTTTAGCCTGTTCACAAAGAACAGGTTCTGTTCACAAAGAACAGAACACTTGTAAACTGCCCAAGCTGCTCACCAGTGTAGAGCAGCGTAGACAGTTTATGTTCAGCCTGTTCAGCAGACCGAACAGCTTCGGCAAAACTGTCTTTGTTGCAACACATGCAACACATAGAGCAGCTTTAGGCTGATATTGCAAATCTTTTTCAGGTTTCAATAAGGCATATAACAGGCCTTAAATTCAACCTTCAAAAGCATCAACAGGTTTGATTAATAATCTCCCCCTTAGATGCAGAGCAGGTTTGACTGAGGCCTTTTTATGCCTAACAAAGATCAAAGAAAAAAATCAAACATAAGTTAAAACCATAAGTTTCAAATATAAGTTTAATATGTGAAAGTCGAATTTAGAGTAAATTCAAATTCACAAGTAAACAGGATTCGAATCTGTCAGCAGATTCGAATGTGTTTCATGAGGCAGATTCGAGAATGTCAAGGGGACAAACTCGAATGGGCCTTGGGCCTGATTCGAGTTTGGCCCATGACAAACTCGAATGGTCATCTATAATTAGGGATAGACTCGAATCATTAAGAGACTTTTGCAGATTTCGTGTGAGTAATTAGCAAAAGGCGATTTCGAGTTTATCAGCTTTGTGAGTGTTCTTTCGGAGAGAATCAGTTAGTAGGTGCGTTCGTGTTCGTCCGTACAGCTTGTTGATAGTCTCCATGTTCCGTGTGAGAGTTGTTTCCGTCAACCCGTTAACGAGGATTCCGCACTCGTTGACGGTCTCGCGTCTAGATAGATCGGTAGTGTGTAGACCTTACAAAACCATTCGAACTTTCATAATTTTTTTTATTTAACCACTCTATTAGTTTTTCGTGATCTAATCTCTAATTTAATTGATGTTCAGATTTTTGTAATTTCTATTATTATATTGCTCATAACATCAAATTATCAAAATAAACATTAATTTCAAAAAAAAATCTGTTTCTTTTTTTTTTCATCATCATATTGCTTTTATCACCAACGAGGCTTCATTGATATCTTCTGCTTCTTCATTATCATCCTCTTCTACTTTATCAGTTATTCATTATCATTGTGTTAATCCAAACAGATTTTAACCATTTTGATTCTCTAAAGTTTTGTAGTGTTCATCAAATTTGTTGACAATTATGTTAACTGATTATAGTTCCAAATAAGATTCCTATCAAGTAATGTTTAATTTGATATCTTTTATTCAATTTTCACCTGTTGAAATCCATTCGATTTGATTTTGATTTATTTTAATTGTTCATTGTTAGGGTTTGAATGTTTTAAAGGATCGTAAATAATAAATTTTATAAATTAATTAGTAATCACTAATGATAGTAATAATATAATTAAATAAATTTAAAAAAAATTAAAAATATAAAAATAAAAACTAAAATTTTATAATAAAATTTCATAAGGAATTTTGAAACTTAAATTAGGTTTATTTTTGGCGTTAATAAAATCTGAAAAAACTTAAAATTAAAAATTAATTGATTTTAATTTGATATATTCCTGCTATTGAAATTAATAAAAATATGAAAAGATATGTTTGATTTCATTGAATTATCGGTTCTCGGAGTTTTAATTTTTAGTTTAAGAGGATGGTGGTCAAACCAAAAAAATCTTGAAAGTTCGAGTGGTTTTTTCAATGATAAAAAACGTCACGTAATTGACACGTTACCAAATCACCGGCGATAACAGGTAAAGTTGTCAAACCAATAAAAAATGAAAATGTTAGCGTTTTGATCGGTTGTGAAAAAAATTGAGTGGTTAAACCGAAAAAATCATAAAAGTTCGGGTGGTTTTTTCGATAATAACCCTTAAATTAATTGATAGACTTCCAAAATTACAAAAATCTAAACAAATTCAAAAAAGATGATTTGATGTGGATGCATCTAATGTTAATCTTTCAATTCGTTATGATCTCGGTTTATTTCATCATCTTATTCGGCCATATTGTAGGTCCCAAAAGGTTTTCCAAGTGTATAGTTCTATGCTGTAGAAAGGGGGTGAATACAGCTATTTAAAACTTAACAATCTTTTCTCAATATTTGTGTATATTATTAACAAGTGTTAATTACAAACAAGCTTGACTGCGGAAAGGTTCAAGCTGAGATGACAGATGCAACAGTTTTTTAACTAATCTAAGACTCACTCAGACTAGATACAATGAATACACTCACTTAGAAGCACTCACTGATTTTACAAGACTCAGATGGGCAGCTTGAATAAGAACAGCTTAGACACACATACTGTTATATTCAAGCAGACTTGCATGCATGAAAAACACACTTTTATGCACGATCTGATTTAACACTCTTGATATCTCAAAATCCTTAGAAGCTTCCTTTTATACTCAAAAGGAGAATCTCAGTGAAGCTTCTTCATTGGACAGATGAGATAGTGGAAAGTCTTTCAAAAAGACAAGACACCTTTCTGCACAATCTGATAACGCATATTTGTCTTCACATGGCAGAATCTTTGTCTTTTCCTTTTTGTCACTGTTGCATAAGGCTTTAACCAAAAGAGGAATGTCAACTTTGCATCTTTCTTCTTTTGCTAATGCCATTTTGATATAAGAAAAGGTTTGTCACCCTTTTCAGATATCCGTTTGTCTTCATGTAACAGAACAGCGTGGGCAGACTGTGCAGTTCTGTTTTGCACTTTGTCTTCGACTTGTAAACTGATCTTGTAGCCAAAAACAATACATGAGGACTTGGAAACATATTCCATAAAGTGTTTAACCTGTTCACAAAGAACAGAATACTTATAAACTGTCCAGGCTGCTCAACAGAATAGAGCAGCGTAGACAGTTTATGTCCAGCCTGTTCAGCAGACAGAACAGCTTGGACAAACTTCCTTTGTTGCAACGAATGCAACATGGTAAACAACTTTGGGTTGATATTGGAAATTACTTTTCAGGGTTCAATAAGGCATAAACAGGCCTTAAATTATACCTTCAAGAGCATCAACAGGTTTGATTAAAAATCCCCCCTTCAGATGTAGAACAGGTTTGACTGAGGCCTTTTTGTTCCTCACAATCTCCCCATATTTGCAATAATTAGTCTGAGCTGATTTAATCAATAATCACTATACATTTTACAATACATTTTGCTGAAATGAAATTACAACACTTAAAGTAAAGTAAAAGATCATTTTATATATACTGATTTTGATTACATAAACAACACATGTTTTTACAGAAGTACAACTAATGTACTAATGTATATTACAACTAATGTATATAAGAAAAGTTACAGCAGATGTAACAAAGTACAACTAATGTACAAAAGAGTTCAACAATTTGGACTGTTGATGTTGGGAGCAGATAATGGCAAGCCTGTCCAACAGACGGACAACTTCCATTCTTCACCTACTCAGATAGTAGGTGGACTTCACTGCAGTGGTGGCAGTGCTTCTTCAAACATTTTTTCAAGTTCATCCCTTGTTTCCTCCAGATCATGAATTTCAACTCTGAGAATCATAAATTTGGGATCTTGAAGTTCACCTCTTTCATAAAAGCCTCCGAGCTGGTCCCAGACGGCTGCTCTCCACTTGCTGGATTTCCTGAAGGAAGTTGCAAGTCTGAAGGCTGCAAGCTGTCTCAGATCCACCTTGTATAGATCTGATGCTCTCTGAAAGCACTTCTTCTGTGTTAGGGGATCTACAAAAAATGCCCCCAACTCAGGTTCTTCAATTATTTTGCCTTCTTCAAACTCTACTCCACTGGGCAGGCTGTAGTCAACTACTTTGATTTCAATAGCATATTCACCTTGTTCAATCAAGATGAGGAGTTCCTCCAGCTCAGAATCCTTTTTGGTTCTCCTGGCCTTTATTTTGGGGTAAGTCGCAAAGACACCCTCACTTACTTCTTTTGAGATCAGGCCAAGGTCTTTCACTCTCTCCATCAGCTTCTTAACATATGCCCTGATAGTCTTAGCCGTTTCAGACTTAAACTGGCTCAGGGCAACTGCCAGCTCAACCCATTCCCTGTAACCCATCTGTGCAACATCAGTGTAGTCATAAGTTTCCAGTTCTGGGCCTGTTGCACCCATTCTGGTTATTTGCAATATCCACTATTTGCATTTTCTTGATGTGGGGACAACTTTGATAATTGCTTCCTTGGCTAGCCTTCTATCAGCTACATCATGGAACTTTTTCCTTGCCAAGTTATCAAAGTGGAACTGGGCCCTTGCAGAGGACGCTTGCTTGGGTTTGGTCACAGAGACCAAAGCACCCTTTTTTTGTTCACCTTCCTTTCCACCAGCTGATTCTCTAGCAGCTTCAAGCAGTTTTCTCTGCACGTCCAAAGAAGGTATTTTGGTTTTGCTTGCCTCTTTGAATGCAAGAGATATGGCAGCTTTGGTAGTGGCTTCTTCTTTTCTCAGTATTTCCAGAGCTGTGAGTTGTTCATCTCTGAGCTCATAGTATTTTTCAATAGGAACGCCCATTTCTTTAGCCCTGGCTTTGTCAAACTTTAGCTCTGCTGCTTTTTGGCAGTCAGGATCAACAACTGCCTTTTTTTCCTTTAGCTGTTGTAGTGGTAACAGCTTCAGGAATATCTTCCTTTTCTTCTTCTTCTTCCTCGAGAATGAGATGCCTCCTTCTCCTGCTTGGCCTGTCCTCAGGAATGAATTCCTCCCCCTTAGTTTGTGCAGGGTTTGGAGATTCAGCCTGAGTAGGCTGAGCAGCTTCAGGTTGATGAAAGGCACCCTCAGCTGGATCAGTACCTGTTCCAGATGCACCTGCTGTTTGACCAGTAGATGCTGATTTCTCCTTAGGAGAAGAAGTTTTCTCCCCCTTAGACTTAGTCTTAGAGGCAGACAACATCTCCCCCTTTGAAGGAGATGGACCAGCACCTTCAACAACTGGTATGCCTGAAGAAACAAATTCAGCAGGCTTCGCAGCAGTTTTGGCAGCAGGTTTAGGACCAACCAGGCTATGCACTAAGAAAGCCAGGTTGTCCTTCACTTCTGCAATTTGGGAAAGACAGGTTTGAAGAAAGGATGAGTGGGAATCAGCAATGGAGGTCAGCTTAAGAATATTTTCTCTATCAGAAGCTGTGAATAAGCAGACTTTGAAGCTGTGCAAGATGTAACTACAGAGAGTCCTGCACATCAGCAAGTTTTGCTGACACAGAATTTGATAGAGAGACTATTAAAGTGTTTAGGTTGGCCAAGGTGGTAGGAAGTGTAGTATTGCAAGTAGTGAGGAGAGCGGACAGCTGTTTGGATATGGCTGTCATAGAGGACACAGAGTCCTGTTGGTGTGAAACAATGGAGGATAGGGAAGTGGAGACACTTTGCAGCTGTGCAGTAAGTGCAAGCAGTTGTGAGGAGTTGTCAGTTTGAGAAGTGGAGGGGAAAGAATTCTTGAACACGTCA
Organism: Centrapalus pauciflorus; assembly: GCA_020465985.1. Classification (NCBI taxonomy): domain Eukaryota; kingdom Viridiplantae; phylum Streptophyta; class Magnoliopsida; order Asterales; family Asteraceae; genus Centrapalus; species Centrapalus pauciflorus. The sequence continues at coordinate 187,467 of JAANYP010003374.1, read as the reverse complement.
AAGAATCCTTTAAGTTGTTCAGACACAGAGTCTGAAATGAGAGAAGGTAGAGAAGACATGGAAGATTCTAAAGAGCCAACTATGTTGGTCAGCAAAGAAAGCTGATCCTTCAAAGGCAGATCTTTAGGGGATGGAGGTGTATGGGTAGACTGTCTGGATTGAGTAGATGGTGATGATGATGATGAGGCTGGTGTATGGGGATGTGATGGAAAAGGAGAAAATACTTTTGAGAGAAGCTCCATAGCCTGGGCAAAAGTAATGTGGCCCAGCTTGGAGGGGTCGATAGGTCCTTCAGCAGTGGATGTAGCTTCATCATCAGGAGAGGGGGTAAATGTTGGTAGCCTTTCAGATGTTGCTTGTGTTGCAACACCTTCATTAAGGCCATGGGTGGTTCCCTCTGCAGCACCTTGGTTTAAAGGTACCTCATCATCGGGAGATGAGATTTGCATTTCAACATCAGTAGTGGTGAAACCTTCTGATGGAGTTTGCATATGTGAGGCAGCCTCACCAAAGGGATGTTCTGTTCCCTGTGGTTCATCAGCTTGGGTGGTTGGTCCTTCAGCAGCTGTTGGGTGTACAATAGTTGTATCATGAGGAATAGAGATTGGAGGCTGAGCTACTGGATGGTCTAATCCAGCAGTGTGGGCACCTCGTGCAGACTCAGGGTGTGAAGAAGTATGAGGTGGAGACAGTGTGGACTCAGTATGGAGTGGAGAGGACTCGTGTCTTTCAATATTCTCAGCCTGTTGGGAGGCTGGAATAGTTGATGTGGCTGTCTCCTTATGTACAACTGGCTCCTGTTGGGAGGAACCAAAGGGTCTAGGCTGACTTGGGGTAGACACAGGTTGGAGTGAAGCAGGCTCCAATTGTACTGAACCTTCTCCCAAAATAGGAGAGGCAGCAGGGTGAGCTTCTTTTTTAACGGAACCCTGTTGAGAGGGAACAGAGGGGCTGGTTTAGGCTGTTTTGGCTGTTGGCCTCTTTTTGGCGATGGATTTGCGTTGGTATGATTTGAGAGAAGAGGAGGGTGATTGTGGAGAGGAGATGAGAGGTTTTGGTGGGACTGGTTTTGAGACTGGGTCAGAAACAGGTGGGTTGGCCTGTTCCATAGTCTCAGGTGCCACAGAGGCACCAGCCACAGAGGCTTCAGGTTCAACAAATGAACCAGGGTGAGGACCTGCTCCCCCTCAGCCACAGAGGCTGATGGTGTAGACTTAGACTTAGCTGTTTTGGCCTTCTTGGGGACAGGCCCAGCTTCAGTCTTTTCCAGGGTCCTCTTAATAAACTTGACCCTGGATTTGGATTTTTCCCTGGGAGTAGCTTATGGATCCACCCTCACATCAGAGGGTCCTTCCACCAATCCTAGCAACCTCCTCATTGGAGTAGATAGAGGAGGCTCATTTGGGAGAACCGGAGTGTAGAAAACTCTATTTCCTATAACAGGAAATGCAGCAGTACGAAGTAAAGGCTGAGAGTTATACAGATGCTCACCACAAACATGCTTGAAAATGAGGCTCAGAAATCTGGGTTAACGAACAGCAGCTGGACGTGTCTCCTACTGCACCAAATTCCTCAAATTCATGAAAATCCATCTGGCCATGTTGATTGTAGTCCCATCCACAAGCTGTAGGACGATAGGAATCTCATCACGCCTTAGTTGGTCAAAGGAACCAACGTTACTGCTGAAGCACATGACCACTGAGGCAAACAGAATACTGTAGGTAGGAGACAAATCCTTCCTGAACAGTGTAGCTCCAACTTTTGGTTCTGCTACACCACAGAAGTGCAGTAGATTCCTCATCTGTTCATCTTCAGGCTGAGGCTGATCCTATGTTTCAGCCACAGGGAGATGAAGAGCTTCCCTGATCAGACGAGTGGTGATCTCAATGGTCTGAGTCCCATTGAGTATGGTGCCCTTGATGACTTTGGTATCTGGGTTGTAGGCACAGGTTTACCAGAACTCATACACCATCTCCTGGTACAGGACACCAGGAGTGGCAGTCATGGCATAGTTTAGAGGATGAACTTTTAGAAACTCCACCATTTCTACATAGTTTTTGGGGATGGTTAGGTTTGCAAGGTAGTTGGTAGGTTTCAGAGTTAGCATTGTGGTGACAGATGGATGCTTTTGAACATCAACACCAACAAATACTGGTAGAAAGGGGTTGGGTCGATGAGCTATTTGGGAAGTAGTTAAAGTAGTAGAAGCACAGGACACTTAGTCGAAGTTTAGGGTTCTTAGGAAGTTATGGAAGTAGTGTGGAAGACGAAGATGAAACAGTATGGGGGTATTTATAGGATTTGAATGTGAGTGGGTATGAGAGAGAAACACTTAGGCAGTTGATTTGAAATGGTCGTTAACGGAAAACGGAACGGTTGTCCATGACCGGTTGTCAGACCACTTGAGCCCTTTTTATTCACTAACACACGTAAACACACATTATCCGCAGTAATTAAGTTAAATAAAAACTAAAATTAAGTAACTTAATTGTGAAGAAAGGTAATTAAAACTGATGGCCTAAGCTGATGGTCAAACCTGTGATGAGCAGGGTCATCACAAGCTGTTCACTCTTCAGGCTGTTCCTTCAACCTGTTCAGCTATGTAAGAACAAGTTGTGTTCAATAGCTGATCAGGTTACAAGACTGTGTCTTGTATGACAGATTGAAAGAGTGAGCAGGGTGTAGGTTTGATCATCAGATCAAGCTTGACATATAAGCTGTTAGTTGTCAAACCTGTTATACCCTCAAGCTGTTCAAGTTTTGCAAAAAACGACTAAGTATAGAACATGCATAGCTTGTTCTGTCAAAGCTGTTCTGCGAAACTTGAGCAGTGTGAGACATATAATGACTTAGAGCATTTTGGACACTTAGTCACTTTTGTTTAACATGCTCAGCTTGCTTACCAGATAATTAAATCTGTTTTCATCAAGAGGTTTGGTGAAAAGGTCTGCAAGTTGTTCATCTGTGGATATTAAACTTACCTCCACATTACCTTTCTGAATGTGATCCCTGATTAAGTGATGTCTGACCTCTATATGCTTTGTTCTGGAGTGAAACACTGGATTGTTGGAGATAGCTATGGCACTTGTATTGTCACACAGAATAGGAGTTTTCCTATATACAAGTCCATAGTCTTCAAGCTGACTGCATCCACAGAATCTGGCCACAGCAGCTTCCAACAGCAATGTACTCAGCTTCAGCAGTAGAAGTAGAAACTGAATTCTGCTTCTTGCTACACCAACTTATCAACTTACCACCAAGGAGTTGACATCCACCTGTTGTGTTTTTCCTATCTAGCCTGCAGCCTGCAAAATCAGAATCTGAATAACCTGTTAGCTCAAGGTTTGAGTCTTTAGGATACCAAAGACCCAAACCTGGTGTACCCTTAAGGTATCTGAAGATTCTTTTCACAGCAGCTAGATGTGATTCTTTTGGATCGGCTTGGAACCTAGCACATAGACAAGTAGCAAAGATAATATCAGGTCTACTAGAAGTTAAATACAGCAAGCTCCCAATCATGCCTCTGTAAGCTGTTACTGAAACAGCTTCGCCACTGGCATCTGCATCCAAATTTACATTGGTTTCCATTGGGGTTTTAATAGGAGAACTTTGATCAAATTTATACTTTTTCAATAGATCTAAAGTATACTTTCTTTGATTTATGAAAATTCCATTTGAGGTTTGTTTAACCTGTAATCCTAAAAAGAAAGTAAGTTCTTCCATCATACTCATTTCATATTTTAATTTCATGAGTAATGAAAAATTCTTGCATAATTGCTCATTAGTGAAAAACCGAATATTATGTCATCCACATATATTTGAACAAGCATAATATCAGACTTCACCTTCTTTATGAACAGTGTGGTATCCACTTTACCTCTGGAATACCCATTGAACATAAGGAAATCAGTAAGAGTGTCATACCAGGCTCTAGGGGCTTGTTTTAGACCATAGAGGGCTTTGTCCAACTTATAGACAAAACCTGGATGATGTTCATTTATAAAACCTGGAGGCTGCTTGACATAAACTTTTTTTTGCAGCTTCCCATTCAAAAATGCACTCTTCACATCCATTTGAAATACCTTCATGCTCTTATGAGCAGCGTAGGCAAGAAACAAACGAATTCCCTCTAGCCTGGCCACAGGAGCAAATGTTTCATCGTAGTCAATGCCTTCCTCCTATCTGTAGCCCTGAGCAACTAGTCTTGCCTTATTTCTAATGACATGACCTTGCTCATCCATCTTGTTCCTGTAAACCCATTTTGTTCCAATTATAGTTTTACCTTTAGGAGCAGGGACCAGCTTCCATACCTTGTTTCTCTCAAACTGATTGAGTTGCATGGCAGTGATCCAATTGGCATCTTTAAGTGATTCATCCACTTTCTTTGGCTCCATTAGGGACACAAGGCTAGAGAACATACAAAAGTTCCCTAAACTGTCCCATCTTGTTTGCACCCCTTTGTTGATGTCATCAATTATTTGATCATTGGGGTGACACCTGATCCACTTAGGATCATTCTTCAATGAGGACCCTCCTGAGTTGTTTGCATCTTCAACAGGTCCTGTTGAACATCTCTCAAGATTTTCAGACACACTGATATCTTGAGCCTGTTCACTTGTTGAGCATGACTCTCCATTGTTGAACATATCAGCGGAGGATCCAGGAAAATCAGCATTGATTGGTTCAGGACATGAAGTTGTAATCAAGTCAGTACACTTATTCACACAGGGTGTATCAACATAATCATCATCATGCCCATCATGATTAGCAGGTTCCACTCTGGATGTAGTGGAAGCTTTTGAGTCCTTCTCTTCACTGTTTGAATGCATGAGATCATCAAAGTTGAATTCTCCTGAAATTGATTTAGGAACAGCTTTGGTGGAGGCACTCCTGGACTCTTCAAAGGTGACATTGATAGATTCATCTATCACCTTTCTCTTATTGTTGTATACTTTGTAGGCTTTGGAGATAGCAGAGTATCCAACAAACACACCTTCATCAACTTTGGGTTCAAACTTTTCAAGTTGGTCCCTTTGATTCAGAATGAAGCAGGGACATCCGAACACATGGAAGTAGCTAATATTTGGCCTCCTCCCTTTAAGCAGCTCATAGGGAGTCTTGTTGAACCTTTTCACTACTAAGGATCTGTTTTGGGTGAAGCAGGCAGTGTTGACAGCTTCAGCCCAGAATGATGAAGGGAAATCAGATGCACACAACATGGTTCTAGCAGCTTCAATGAGGGTTCTCTTTCTCCTTTCAGCAACTCCATTTTGTTGTGGAGTTCTTACTGCTGAAAAGTTTTGTGTGATCCCTCTTTCCTCACAGAAGTCCTCAAGAGTACTGTTTCTGAATTCAGTACCATGATCACTTCTAAGCTGCTTCACTTGAGCAGAGTTCAGCATTTCCATCTTTTTTATAAATCCAATGATTTCTCTAGCAGCCTCTCCTTTGCTCTTCAGAAAGATCACCTATGTAAACCTGGAGAACTCATCAACCAATACTAGAGTGTATCTTTTTCCTCCGAGACTTGGGACACTGACTGGTCCAAACAAGTCCATGTGGATTAAGAAGAGAGGAGTATCAATAGAAAAATTATGCTTGGATTTAAAAGATGATTTTCTTTGCTTGCCTTTCTCACAACCTGTGCAGAGTTTATCCTTAACAAAGGTCATAGAAGGCAAACCTGTTACCAACTCTTTCTTACAGAATTTGTTGATATTCTTGAAGTTCAGGTGTGACAGCCTTTTGTGCCATAACCAGTTTAGGTCTGCATTGGTTCTTGTGAGAAAGCAGGTTTCAGTTGTGGGGTCATCAGATTTCATGTCCACAACATATACACCTTTCTTTCGTTGAGTACACAACACAACTTTGCCTTGGGGATCCAATATGTGACCCAGGTGCTCATCAAAGTTAACCTTGTAGCCAGCATCACACAGTTGACTTATGCTAACAAGATTATGTTTTAGCCCAACCACATAGGCTACCCTTTTGAACACTGCAACACCAGCTTTAAGAGTTCCATATCCTTCAGTGGATCCCTGTACATTGTCACCAAATGTGACTTTTGGCCCTTTTTCAGGCCTGAGATCACTCAGCAGGTCCTTGCAACCTGTCATGTGTCCTGAGCAGCCACTGTCCAAGTACCAAACCTGGTATGGTTGTTTGTCCTGCAGAGTGTCATAGGAAAACATTAGTTACTTTTAGGAGAACTCATCATAGTGATGAGTTCTCCTACTTCATCAACATTTGTTGATGGGCTAGTAATATCCACACTAATATTTCCTATTTGAATGGTATCAGTTTGGATACCACTCTCATTGACTAAGTTACTTCCAACACTCCTTGTTTTAGCAATGATGGAACTGGCAGAGTCAACAGGCCTCATGTCCTCAGTTTCAGAACAGTCTTTGGCCATGTGTGTCTTCTTCCCACATTTATAACATTTTCTCTTTTTAGCCTTCTTGGAAGAAGAGCTTTCAGAAACACATTCTGAATTATTTCTGTTGATTTTATCAGCAGGTTTAGTAAACTAATTACTATTTTTTGATGAATCAACAGCTTGGGTGGAAGGCACAATATCAACAGCTTTGCCTGCTTCTTCTTTCCTCTTTTTGGGAGGACAGATGTCAAAAACAGGAAGCTTGATTGGTTTTTGACCTTCCACAGGTTTGGGAAACTTATTCCCAGATTTCTCAGCATGAGCAATGGCTTTTCCTTTACCCTTGCTGAGATGTGATTGATGCTGCCTATCAACATAATCACTGCTTCTGGTTTTGAAAGACTTATTTTCATTTATAACCAGTTTTCCACTATGATTTGAAAACTTATTTGAAACCACAGCAGATTTGCTTTCAACATGAGACTTACCCTTGTTGAAAGCAGACTGCTTACCTTTTGAAAACTTATTTTCAAAATGTTTAGCATCAAAAGGATTAACATGTCTCTTACCATCACCTTTGGACCCAAAGCCTGTTTTGTCAACAGTTTTAGTGTCCACTGGTGCAGTTTGAGCATGTTTTCCTTTCTTTTGCTTGTGTGAATCAGCAGAGCACTTAGCAGGCTGATTTGATGGAGAACACATTCCATCATCAGCTTTTGGTGCTTTTTCACACAAGCTGTCAGTATTTTGAGGCCTGACAAACCTGTTTGTTGAGACTAGCTTTCCATTTAAATTCTCGATGAAAGTACTAGGAAGCTCACCAAGAGTGGATAAGTCATCTTTCAGATTATTAATCTCAACAATAGAAGCTGCTTTGTCAAGATCCCCTCCAAGATAGGCTTGGATTTGTGCAGGGATCTGCTGACTGATGCAATGGCTGACTTTTTGTGCAGATTGGCACCAAGAGTCAACTATCTTTTGAAGCTTTGAATGTTTTACATCTGTCTCTCTCTTTTCTTCTAGTAAAATGGAGTTGATGTGTTTTAATTCATCAAGCTCAGTTTCCAACTTATGGAAATTGTCCAGTTTACTGGATTTTATTTCAAGATCAGTTTTAAGCTTAGAGATTTCAGTTAGTAAAACATTATGCTTCTCAACAGCAGCTTTTAAATCAACAAGCATATATTCAAACATTTTTACTTTTTCATCAGAACTGTAAGCCATAAAATTCTGTACCTTGTACATCATTGTGGGGTTCCAGTTCTCTAAGCTGCTTCAGCTTCACTTCAGCCAAGTCCTGTTTGAAGTTGCTAGTTGATGGGACGTCAGTGTTGGCCATTAGACAGTTGTTGTCTTCTTCATCTGAGGATGAATCAGACTCCTCCCAGTCACATGACTCAGCCATGAGTCCCTTTTGCTTGTTGGAAGCCACTGAGTTTTCCAACATTTTCAGCTTAGCCATGGCCATAAGGTACTTAACCCTATAGCCATCGTCTCTGTTAGTCTTGTATGGTTTGGAAGACTGTCCAACAGGTTTTGACACACAGTCAGCAGCTAGATGGCCAGTTTTGCCACATTTGAAGCACTCAGCCTTAGATTTATCAAATGTCTTCTTTTTGTCAGCATTTGAGTTTCCTTGTAGCATATTTCTTCCAAACCTTTTCTTGTTGAACCTTTTGACAAGCATTGCAATCATTTGCTCATCATCAAGTTCAGCAAGATCTGCACTGTCTTCCTCATCAGACATTTCCTCTCTTTCATCATCAGCCTGTTGATCAGGTTGTGTGAACACATCACATATCTGCCCAACAGGTTGTCTCACGCTGGCCACTAAGGCAGCACCTCTCTTGGACATTTCCAAGGCATTTCTCATCTGCTGCCTTGACTGCTCATCATTTAGTAAGGATCCATATAAGTTTACAAGATCCATAACTTTGATGGTACCTGAATTTCTCAAGATGGTAGAAAAGTAGTTCCACTCTTCAGGCAAGATGTCCAAGAACTTGTTCACCAGAGTCAGGCTGTCCTTTGTGATCCCAACAGCTTTGAGATCATTAACAAGAGCAGTAAACTTGGTGTAGGTTTCTGTGAGTGACTCCTTTGGTTTTGCAAAGAAGAGTTCATACTGTCTAACAAGATTGTTAATTCTGTTGTCCAGTGTGATTGTGGGACCATCATAGACGGTACACAAAGTATCCCATAGCTCCTTTGCAGTCTTCATCTTCTTAACCTGTTTGAACACATCATCATGCAAAGAGATGACCAGGTTATTCCTAGCTTTTGCATCCAGAGCAACCAGTCTTTTGTCTTCATCAGACCATTGGGCTTTGGCATTCTCAAAGGTTCTGATTTCAGGGGCAGCTCCTTCAACAGCAGGAGTAATGGTAGTAACATAAGTTGGCACATAGGGACCTTCCATTACTATCTCTGGTAGTTGTACATCCAGATTCTCTAGATAGAGCATCATTCTGCACTTCCAGCTAGAGAAGTTCTGATGATTGAACTTTGGGGGTTTGGCCATTGACCTATTGTCATAGTAAGAGGAAGAATTTGCAGCACTGTTGTCCATGGGAAAGTAGGGAGAATAAGAGATCTAGAGTTGACACACACTCTATCTGCTCTGATACCAGTTGTAGCTCCCAAAAGGTTTCCCAAGTTTATAGTTCTAAGCTGTAGTGGGGGGGGGGGGGTTGAATACAACTATTTAAAAACTTAACAATCTTTTCTCAATGTTTGTGTATATTATTAAAAAGTGTTAATTACAAACAAGCTTGACTGCGGAAAGGTTCAAGTTGAGATGACAGATGCAACAGTTGTTTAACTAATCTAAGACTCACTCAGACTAGATACAATGAATACACTCACTTAGAAGCACTTACTGATTTTACAAGACTCAGATGGGCAGCTTGAATAAGAACAGCTTAGACACACGTACTGTAATATTCAAGCAGACTTGCATGCATGAAAAACACACTTTTATGCTGATCTGATTTCACACTCTTGATATCTCAAAATCCTTAGAAGATTCCTTTTATACTCAAAAGGAGAATCCCTATGAAGCTTCTTCATTGGACAGATGAGATAGTGGACAGTCTTTCCAAAAAGACAAGACACCTTTCTGCACGTTCTGATAAAGCATATTTGTCTTCACATGGCAGAATCTTTGTCTTTTCCTTTTTGTCACTGTTGCATAAGGCTTTAACCAAAAGAGGAATGTCAACTTTGCTTTTTTCTTCTTTTGCTAATGCCATTTTGATATAAGAAAAGGTCTGTCACCCTTTTCAGATATCCGTTTGTCTTCATGTAACAAAACAGCGTGGGCAGGCTATGCAGTTCTGTTTTCCACTTTGTCTTCGACTTGTAAACTGATCTTGTAGCCAAAAACAATACATGAGGACTTGGAAACATATTCCATAAAGTGTTTAACCTGTTCACAAAGAACAGGTTCTGTTCACAAAGAACAGAACACTTGTAAACTGTCCAGGCTGCTCAACAGAATAGAGGAGCGTAGACAGTTTATGTCCAGCCTGTTCAGCAGACAGAACAGCTTGGACAAACTGCCTTTGTTGCAACGAATGCAACATGGTAAGCAGCTTTGGGCTGATAATGCAAATCACTTTTCAGGTTTCAATAAGACATAAACAGGCCTTAAATTATACCTTCAATAGCATCAACAGGTTTGATTAAAAATCTCCCCCACAGATGTAGAACAGGTTTGACTGAGGCCTTTTTGTAACTAACACGTATTCATCATCTTCTTCGTCCCACCATCATGCATCATCAAAATAGTGATGCAAATTCATCGGATTCATCTTTAAACATGATGCATATTCATCGGATTCATCAAAACTCATGATGCATCTTCATCGAAATTCATCTAAAAACACGATTCATCTTCATAAACACGATGCATCTTCATCTAAAAACACAATTCCTCTTCATCTTCATCCAAATTTATCATGATTCATCTTCATCGAAATTCATCTAAAAACACGATTCATCTCCATAAACACGATGCATCTTCATCTTCATATTTAATCGGATTCATCTTCAAACACGATGCCTTCATCTTCATCTTTAATCGGATTCATGTTCAAACACGATGCACCTTCATCTTCATCTTTTGCATCTTCATCATTTGTATGTTCATCTACATCGTTTGCATCATCTTGTTCATCCTCGGCTTCATCTGCATCATCATATGTTCGCTGGCCAAGAGAGAGGGGCTGGTCGCCGACCATGTGAGAAAGAGAGAGAGGGCGGCGGGGTGGTCGCCGACCATGGGAGAGGAAGAGAGGGGGCGGCCGGTGTGTGTGTGTGAGTGTGATAGAGAGAGAGAGAGAGAGAGAGAGAGAGAGAGAAAGAAAGAGGTTGAGAGAAATGAGGAGATTTAATTGGGTTATTGTTAATTTAGGGATTTTATTTTCTAAATTAATTACTCCTAATTATGGAGGTTATTAAAAAATCATTTAAATTATAATTAATTATGAATTAATAATCAATATATTTATCATTCCTAAATTGCCCTTTATGCATTTTAGGTTCTCAATGGTTCCCAATTCATCAAGTGCTCCCTCAATCTATATATATATATATATATATAAGATCATTGCAGAACCTAAATTTAGTGTAGAACCGTAGAACCAATATCGTACGTAGATTAGATTAATCTAATGGTCTTGATTAAAACCATAAAGTTTGAAATTAGTGAAAAAAAGATTGGCATTAGTGATTTTTTAATTTTTTTCAATGGTAAAAAATGAATAGATTGGAAAATAGCAAAAAGATTGGCATTAGTAAAATAAATATCTTTTTTCCTTAAATTAAAATAACATTAATATGATTAATAGTTAAATCAAAAAAATTATACCATAAAAACGAGAATTTTATACTCTTTAAAACGAGACCGGTCATTATATATTTTTTTCGAACAAAAATTTTACGTGTTTATTTTTCGTAAAAAAGTTACCCAGACCACGATGCAATGCAGCATGACCGGTATCATTCCATGTCGAATGAACACTTGATATCGTATATTCAACGGCGATGCAACACTGCATGTACATTCAAAATTAACAAAACAAAAATAATGGTCAAAATTAGTAGACAAAAGTTGGTTGATTTAATGAGAAACAGTAATTATATATTTTTTAGAAAAAATTTTACGTGTTTATTTTTTCGTAAAAAAAAATTACCCAAACCACGATGCAATGTAGCATGGCCAATATCATTCAATGTCGAATGAACACTTGATGTCTTATATACAACGTCGATGCCACACTGCATGTACATTCAAATTTAACAGATCCAAAATAATGGTCAAAATTAGTAGTCAAAAGTTGGTTGATTTAATGAGAACAATAATGATATGTTTTTTTCAAAAAAAATTTACGTGTTTATTTTTCGTAAAATTTTTTTTACCTAGACGTCCATTCAATATATTATATAAAGATCATTCAATGTCGAATTACAGTTTATATCACACATTCAACGTCGATGTGATACAATATATCATATATGCAACACTGTATGTTCGTTCGATATTAAAAGAGTAAAAAATGGTCAAAATGTGCAGTCAAATTTGGTAGGCTACTATTAATTCAATGTTAATTGTATAATTACCATGTTATCCCTAGTGTTATATTATAATCCAATGGTTTAGATTGGTTCTATGAATCTACACTAAATTAAGATTCTGCAATGATCCCAACCCTATATATATATATATATATATATATATATATATATATATATATATATATATATATATATATATATATATATATATATATATATATATATATATATATATATAGTGAGGTTCAATGGAAAACCACAATGCACCTGAAAACTTGTGAAAACCGCACTGCACCACTACAAATGAATCAAATTCCCCGCGTGATGCATCAATTTTTCCGCGTGATACATCAAAATTCCGCGTGATGCATCACCTTATTTACGATCATGCCACCGCGTTTTTCATGAAATGCACCAAATCGGACGGTATGCATAGATTTCCATGGTTTTCACGTGCATAGTGGTTTTCCATTGAAGCCACCCCTATATATATATATATATATATATATATATATATATATATATATATATATATATATATATATATATATATAAGTTTTGAACCCCTCTTTCTTTTTCTCTCTATATATATATATATATATATATATATATATATATATATATATATATATATATATATATATATATTAGAAAAGAAAGGAAAACCATAACTCGGAAACTATCCCAAAATGAAGTCCTGTGTGGAGTCCAGGTTCATGATTACTCTTGTGTTTTGTATACTCTTGATCTCATATCCTCTCTTCGCAGTTGCAGAATATGAAGGTATGCATCGTTCTAATATTCCGATCGGTGTAATTTATTCTGTCAAAAAAATAGCATTCTCTTATTCCGTCGCCATTAACCATAGTTAACATGAGATTTATATTCTTTATCCTCTATTTCTCTCTCTAATCTCTCTCTGTCTCTTGTGTGTGTATATATATCGTATAAAAAATCAATTATTTGTAAAAAAAATTGAATCAAAAAAAAAAAAATATATATATATATATATATATATATATATATATATATATATATATATTTAAAATTAACGTGTTATTTAATTTGTGATTTAATAAATTAAAGGTGTTAAATCAAAGACAACAATTATTTTGTCTTTAGTTCTTTTATTCAAAAATTTATTACATTTCTCCAAATATTTTATTTCTCACAGGATTTATATATAATCAAGTTTGTAAATGTATCTTAAAGAGTGGTATTTTCTCGAACCATAATATATATATATATATACACACACACATATATTAGTCAGGTTAATTAGCGTACCTATGAGATTCCAGCATACCCAGTGTACCCTAATGTGAATGATCATTCACATATATTTTTTTGAATAGACCTGTATAATACTACATTATAAGATTTTTTTTTCAAAAAGAGCATCATAAATCTTGTGAATGGTAAAAAAAAAGATCATGTGAATGATCATTCACACATGGATGACCATTCACATAAATATGCTTTGAGCATTCACATAATTTTTAAGGACACGGAAAAGGTGAATCTATGTGAAATTCATATATCATGCGTATAACATTAAATTAAATATGGTTATGTGAAAAAAAAATTTTAATTTTTTTTAAAGGTTGGTACCTTCGGGTGCACTTGATTTCGAGAGGTACATTTTTGAACCTGACTCTCTCTCTGTCTCTCTCTCTCTCTCTCTGTGTATATATATATATATATATATATATATATATATATATATATATATATATATATATATATATATATATATATATATTTATGTTCAAGTGAGTACCACTCATTATGCAGCGTAACAGAATGTACCACCCTTAAAAGCATTTTTTTTGAATTTTTTTTCATGAACAAGTTTTAATTAACACTACATAGATCATATGTGAATTTCATGCAAATCCGAACACTCTAACGGCATGAAATCACGCATCAAATAAATGTGTGTTCACATATATTCAAATTTATGTAAGTGTAAGTTCACATTATTTTTAGGAGGTAGGAGATGTGAATGTATGTGAAATTTACATATGATCTTCATAATGTAATTAAAACATGTAATGAAAAAAAATTTAAAAAAAACTTCTTTTTAAAAAGGTGGTACCTTCTAGTGCGCTGCATTACGGGTGGTACTCTCTCGAACCATATTATATATATATATATATATATATATATATATATATATATATATATATATATATATATATATATATATATATATATATGTGTATATATATATATATATATATATATATATATATATATATATATATATGTATATATATATATATATACATATATATATATATGTATATATATATATATATATATATGCAGGTGCGATCATTGCAGAACCGAAATTTAGTGTAGAACTGTATAACCAATATCGTTGATATATTAGATTAATCTAATGGTCTTGATTAAAACCATAAAGTTTAGAATTAGTGAAAAAAAGTGGCATTAGTGATTTTTTAATTTTTCAGAGCTAAAAAAGGAATAGATTAGAAATAGCAAAAAGATTGGCATCAGTAAAATAAATATCATTTTTCTTTAAATTAAAATAACATTAATATGATTAATTGTTAAATAAAAAAAGTTATACCATAAAAACGAGAATTTTATACTCTTTAAAACGAGACGCGGTCATGATATATTTTTTCCGAAAAAATTTTACGTGTTTATTTTTCGTAAAAAAAATTACCCAGACCACGATGCAATGTAGCATGGTCGGTATCATTCAATGTCGAATGACCACTTGATATCGTATATTCAACGTCGATGCAACACTGCATGTACATTCAAAATTAACAGAACCAAAATAATGGTCAAAATTAGTAGTCAAAAGTTGGTTGATTTAATGAGCACAGTAATGACATATTTTTTTCGAAAAAATTTTACGTGTTTATTTTTCGTAAAAAAATATTTGCCCAAACCACGATGCAATGTAGCATGTCCGGTATCATTCAATGTCGAATGACCACTTGATATCGTATATTCAGCGTCGATGCAACAATGCATGTACATTCAAAATTAACAGAACCAAAATATTAGTCAAAAGTAGTAGTCAAAAGTTGGTTGATTTAATGAGAACAGTAATGACATATTTTTTTCGAAAAAATTTTACGTGTTTATTTTTCGTAAAAAAAATTACCCAGACCATGATGCAATGTAGCATGACCGATATAATTCAATGTCGAATGAACACTTGATATCGTATATCCAACGTCGATACAACATTGCATGTAGATTCAAAATTAACAGAACAAAATAATTGTCAAAATTAGTAGTTCGTGGTAATCTACATACACACCTTCCCTAGGTTTAATAGTAGTCTTTAGAAATTTTGTGAAAAATATTCGTACATTTGAAAAGTAATTTCATAAAAGTCACTCAAATAATAGTAGTCCTTAGAAATTTTGTGAAAAATATTCGTACATTTGAAAAGTAATTTCATAAAAGTCACTCAAATTGACTTTTTTTTTTAAAAGAATTATATTTTCTTATGAGATTTTCTAGGAGTTCTTTATAAGATTTTCTTGACCAACATTTATGGAAATAATTTTTGTTGAATGAATGTTCTAAAAAAGGTTTTTTAAGAAAAGGATTTTTGTGTAAATGTTTTTTATATGATATGTTGTTAATTAGTATATATGTTGGCTTTTTTAATAAGTTCTCCTTCCGATATTATTTTGTACAGCACACTTGGAAGTTACGTAATTATGTTTAAGCGACTACCCATGATTTTATTGATTTTCTTGCAAGTGGGTTTTCCAATATCAACAAGAATGCTTGTAAACACAAACATAACTTAATGGAACAAATTTACAAGTTTCATCGAATAATAAATTAGCTAGTTCGATCATTTGATGTGACCTAAATCCACGTACAACTTTCTTATTCATGTACGAGTTGATCATAGGAATTTGGATTATTGCACTCTCATTGTCGCGTCAACAAAGCAATTAGAGCCACATTAACACATATGGGTTTCTTTACTTCATGCAGGTCTTACGGATGCTCCGCCGCCTCCTAAAAGTTTGAATCGACGTGGTGACCCAAATGAAAATTGGGGAGATGATCCTAATAATAACAGGCGGTTATTGGTCAAAACACGTCCAAGATCTTGCAGGAGTACACGCTTAATTAATAATTCTATATTGTGCAATGCTAAAAATCAATGAAACACAAAGATAACGTTGAATCTAGATCATAGATAATCACAATTCTTGGCCCATGTAGTCTTCTGTACTTCTTGTGATTTCACATTGCTTTGAAATGTATCATCGTTTATTAGCTGGAAGAATAATCTTTGAATTAAGTTATAACTTGTTAATAGCTTTTTTTAAAAGACTACGTACGTACATTACCACCTAGTTATTCTACATTGTCACGTATATATTAAGTTAGAGTACTAAAACACACAATCTCTTGGTCAACATGCACAATATAATACCACTAGGCTAAAGACCATCCGGTTTTAAAGATTGTTATTTTGTATGCCATCAATCAATTAACGACCAAATATATTTTTTTGGAAGGGCAGAGAAATACATGGTGGTTTTAATTACCCAAGTTTTGATCATTGATTCGTAGTTTAAAAGTTGTTTAAATTATCCGAATCAAAGAATTAAATCGATAAACATAATGATTTGGATTTTGAGGTTTGATTGGTTTCGAACCTATGACCTTTTTCTCGACCAAGGGTATTTTGAATTCCATGGAATTTTAAATTCCATGGGTTTTTGAACCCGATGTATTTTAATTCTTGATAATTAATATTAAGTTTTGATTACATAAAAATCTAGTTTTTTTTTAGGGTTTATTATGAAAAAAACCAACATGTTTTCACGTATTTTGTGTTTTCGTCCCTCTACCTCCATGTTATTTTTTCAAAAAAAAAAAAGTTATTTCTTTTATTTTGGTTTAATGAAATTTATACATTAGACCCGGTTATAATTTGTGAACCGAGTTTTTAAAAACTAAAAAACCGGATTTTAATTTCCAAATTTCACCAAATCAGAAAGAAAAAAATTAAGTTGTGGACTTTATGGAGAAAATAACATGGTTGGACGAAAAAACAAATTAAGATAATTTTAATTCACCACTACAGATGCACACATCAAGCCATGTTAATTACAGTAATAGAGTTAATTACAGTAAGAGAGCCCGGTTTTTCTACCGGGCTTGATGGGGGTGGCCGGATTGCAAGACAAATAAAGCCATGTTAAACAACCGGGTTCAATTATAAATGTAGCCCGGTTTCTTCCATGGCCAACCGGGTCTATTATCAATTTACAGGTTAAGAAAGATAGAAATAGAGCTCGGTTTATAGTGAAAGAACCGAGTTAAAATATACATTTTTTTTTAAATTTCATTTTACAATACATTTCGAGCAAAATAACTCATTTTGCCTACCAAAATTATACTATAGAAGTGATACACAATATAGGCTATCAAGACTTGACTACATATATATTTTCCCAAAACACATATTGATATCTCATAATATCAATTCTACAATACAATTATGAAATTCTACAATACATGTATTAACTTTCAACAATATAAATTCAGTACCTGCGCCACTACAAGAAAAACAGCATTTAGATTGCCTTTATGACTAGCTACCAAAGCATTTAGGTTGCGTTTATGACAAGAATGTGCTTGCAAGAGAGTTCCATATAAACTGTCCCAAAACTGAACACTGTCACTACTATCTGCGCTCACAAGAGTCACGCACCTAAAGAACATATATAGAACAATGAATTTACTATGTTAACCAAATATATATATGTATATATATGATAAGAAATTTCATAGCCTACCTGGGGACCTGTAACAAGCCCCGACCATCGCTGTTGTTTGATTGAGGCTAATTACATTGTTGTTGATGCTGCTCAAATTCTTGTTGTTGAATAGCTATAGCCAACTGCAAATCAGAGCTGCCACACAACATGAAGAAAAAACTTAATAGCAGTCTTTATGGAGGCATCATGCCATGTGGCATCATTGCATAGAACTTTGCAAGATAAACTTTCTTGAACTTTTGACTTTAGAATAATTAACATTCAAGAAAAAGGAGAATGTCAAACCAAAATATGTCAATCACACTATCTCGAAATTAATAGATAGAGAATGTAAATATGTCAATGATACCATCTTTATAGGATAATTGCATAAATTTCACACTTGTATAAAGTCAACCAAACACCATTTTTCTCCATCAAAATACATGTCTTATTATTATATTAACTATAATCAGTTGGGGCATCAAAAATCAACATACCGTAAGCAGACAGTTATACAAGATTCCTCTATTTTTGTCTTTGTAGAATGTATTTAGATATTTTGCAAATAGTAGGACAATTTCTCTAAGATATGAACCAAGTCAAATATTCAATTGTCATGTGATGGAGGGGGTATATTATAGAAGGTGAAATTGAATGTGACACCAGACAAAAACAAAAGCAAAGCATAGATCTCCGTCAATTTAAGTAACTGTATATAAGCTAAAAGGAAATGACAAAATAAAAGGTAGATAAGTACTTAAATTTGGTGTTCTCTTATCCGACATTGTGAATGCTCGCAAGATATTCTTGAAATACAAAAATCATAAGATTCACATACAGGAAAGAAAGTAGATGGTTACATTATCATATTGGCGTATTCAGAGAAGCTACATACAACAGTGTTAGCCAATGCATTCTGCTCATCCCATGAGCAGGTGTCATGCTTTTCAGCATTGAATTCCTTAATATTACCATTCATTGTATCTCCTCTAAAGCATGTTCTATTCCATACATCCATCTATTACGATTCATCTGAAATTAAGAGAAAAATGTACATTTTAATATGACACATCCATGCATGATATGTGTTTGTACGATCTGGCTGGTGGTCAATCCTAACCCATTTTTTGAATACTTTGCCTCATATGTGAACATGTATTAACAATTTGAGTATTTAAGAAAAAATCGACAGCATTTCCCTTTAACTCCACAAGTATGCGTATAAAATACAAACCCGTAGGAGTAATGGGAAATGTTGATCGATTTTTTCCTAAATACTCAATCCGTTAACACACATTCACATCCTAAATGAGACAAAATATTCAAAAAGCAGTCCCAAAATGGGGACAATATAAAATTAATCCCTATTAGATTAATTTTGGATGGACATATTTATTATACTAATAGCATATGAAATTATAATTTTCTAAAATAATTGACAACTCCACTTAAATGAATGTGATACATATATCTCAAGAATAAAATATACCTTTTAATTTTGACGGAATAAATCCAATTTAGCTCATGAAATCAATCTCGTAAACCTACAATATATAATAATCAAGTAAGTTAGCAAAATACATCATGTATGCATATAATGTGTATATACATATATACACAAATAACTATAAAATAAATTACCTTTGATGAAATGAACAACTTATAAAAGGTTCAATTTGAATTTAATGAGTAATAATGATATTTATGATAAGATTTGTTGGAAATTCGAATGTGTATTAATGGAGGTTGAGAGGATTTGAGTAATAAAGGGTAGTGAAAATGGAGAAGAAAGCCGTTGGGTGCAATAAGTTACTAATCGAACTAGGTTTTTTAAAATAAACCGGTCTCCATTAGTGGTAGATACACGTCAAAATCAACATTTAATGTAATGCAATATAAGCCCGGTTTATTAATAAAAAACCGGGTTATATTAGTTAGGGGTAGTTGCACAAGGCTCTAGACATTTAATGCTTCTTATTTAACCAGGTTTGTTTTAAGAAAACCTAGCTCTATTTGTTCTATAAAAAGTCGTGCACTGTAGCGCTTTTAATGTCCGCATCTGACCCGGTTGATTTATATAAAACTGGACTAGATTAAAAGTAAAAAAAAGCGCGCACTATTTCAACCTCATTTTTTTATACCCTTTACCTTTGCCTAGTCCCATTAAGGGGGCTTTATGATGCTTTTTGTAGTGGTGATTCTTAGATAGTGGAAATCAAAAGAATTAAATAAGTCGTTTTTTTAAGGATATGAGATTTAAGCCGTAGGGTTTCAGAAACCCAATTGGTTTTCGACCTAAATTGAGTGTTTAAAAAAACCGCAGTTTTGAAAATGATTATAATCTTTAGATGTCTTGATTAAATTTCAAAAAGACTAGTTTTTTTTTTTCATGGAAAACCGAAAATGTTTTTGGTTTAAGATAATTTTAGATCATGAAAGAATTTGAGTCTTTTTTTAAATGATCGATCCAAGGTTCTATTAAGGTGATGATATAAAAATATGTAAAGTCGTTTTGATTTTAGTTCACTACTACAAAAACATCCTTCAACCCCCCTAAATGAAACCCGGTTAACAAAAAAAAGCGTAAAAAACCAGGGTAAAATGTTTCCGTGTTTTTTTTTTTAAACTAAGACCTAGGTTTCTTTTAGACAGACTCGGTCTAAGCCTTATAATAAACATCTATCCCGGTTTTTTCAAAAGGACATGGGTTACCTTTGGTACTTCTCCCCAATTCAGTCTCCCGCTTAGGCGCTTACGATTACTTTCTCAAAATTCCATCTCCCGCCCCCTAATTTTATAACCTACTAACTTGCATCTCAGGCTCTCATCTCTCGCAACTCTCTCTGCATATCATCTCTCAGATATATTGCTCTCGATTGTGCTGACTCTCGCTTGAGTCTTTCTTCGATTCCTCTTAGATTTCTTCAAGAACAGGTATCGTTGCTCTTCTTCTCTGATTATTAATTTTCATTTTGCAATGGCTAGGGTTTTTTTGAGTCCTATCACACACAGTTACACGCTTGGAATTCCTAAATAAAGTGATCTGTTAACTTGTTTTCTTGCTTCTTCAGTTAGTTTTGGTTCAATTTCAGTAATTTTTCATTCTAGTTTCAGTAAGTTTAGGGTCAATTTGGAGTTTTTGTCGAGCTACATGACATACACACACAAACACTGCTCGATTTCTCAAACTCCCTAAATAAATCGATTTTTCAGTTTGCTTTTTTTCTTGTGTTTGTTAGATTGAGCATTTCTTGTTTAGTTTTTACTTTCGATTCATAGAGGCCAGGGTGAGTCAAGTTGCATGTCATGATGGACCCGTGGTGTACACATTCACACTCTTAAATACCCACAATGCTTGATTTCGATTAGGTTATCTTCCGATCTAATTGGTTCCTCCTTTATTTTCCCAGCTTAGGGTTCATTAATGTTTTTGTTAGTGATTTCAAATAACAGGGACCATGGTTTGATCTTTTGTTAGCAAATTAAGTAGCTTTCTTTGTTTATTAGGTAATCTGATGCAATTAATGGCTGACATTTTTCTCTTGCTTTTGGTTAAATATATGTGTAATTAATAAAATATATTTGTGTGATTGGGCTGACTTTGGAAGTCTGTATTTTGCTTTGATTGGATAATCCAAGTCACACCTGTATTTTGCTTTGATTGGATAATCCAAACTTTATATTGTGTGTTTTCCATTCATCATATAAATATAACACACACATAATGATTGACCTGTTGCTATTTCTATTTTGACTACATGAACACCCCGGGATTACGTCTCGAGGTCACAAACACAACACAACACACACTCTTATACACACACACACACATGTTTAACACACATATGTATCATGTTATTCACCCACATGTATGCTTACTGTTACTGCTAGTTTCTGTTTTTATCACACAACACACCCATAATATGCTATTGTTGTTTTTACATGATAGAAGGACCACCATGAGTTTAAATCTCGAGGTCAAAGACACCAAAACACACACTTCATTGATGTTGCAGGGTACATGAAACACACACACACACACACACACACATATATGTATATAAGACTGCTAGTGCTTCTGTTTTTATCCCACATCATACAAGTCTCAGGGTCCTAATTTTGCAGCCACAAACCACACATACATGTTACCGTTTTTAAATTATTAAGGAAAAGGATCAGAGGTGAGTTATAGTGTAAATGATCAAGCAACAAATGACAAACCAAGTTAAGGCCATATAAGCCACATCTTAACTTTAAACATATATCATAAATAACCCTTTCATATAACTCTTATTAATTTATTGTAAATTACATTGCTAAATTAACATAAACATACATTAAACATGCTAAGTTATGTTAAACAAAGTTCGGGTTGTTAAAATATTAATCTAATTACATTGCTAAATTAACATAAACATACATTGCTTCTATTATTAGTAATATGTAATAGCTAATGATTTAATTAGGCTTTCTATCCAATAAATACTTGGTGTTTTGTCTTGCACGTTTAATTTTGTCAAGGACCACACATGTATTTACAAATAAAGAAAGGTCAAAACAGCAATGGAGTTCTCCAGCTAGTTTCGTGACTCCTCTATCTATCTCAGGTCAGTGGCTTCTTGAATCGCTGTAAGTTCTTGACTTTGTGGTTTGTCGGTTTTTCATTTTCATTTTTAGCAATTAGCTTGATTGTTTGGGAATTTTTGTAATTTTCATAGTTGCTTTCCTGTCTATCTACCATTTATATTATTATATTGATCTTCCAAGCATGTGAAATCATTGGTGCTTCCAGTTATAAAGAGTATACCAATGAACATAACAAGGAAATAAAGTGTATAAACTAGCAAACTGTGCTATATGGATAAATTTCTTCATGATATTTTGAATATGCAACAATTTCATATCAATAAGATTTATCATGAATGAAGTGGTTATTTGTTACTTTGATTTTTTTGGCAAGGTGTTGGTGCTGCTGATCTTGTTCTAAGCATAAAATCTGGTTTGTCTACGTCTTCAGCTCAAATGCAACCGGTCATATTTTGAATCTGGAACAACTTCATATCAATAAGAGTACCATTGTTTGTTCTCTGATTTTTTGGTGTTTCGTACAAGGTTTTTGCACTCAAATGCAACCAATCATAAATGGGTTCTTAGAGGTAATAATACTCCACCTTATAGTACGTTATTACATAAATGGCAATTCATTTATTTATCTTTAATTTGGTTTTACAGTAGTTAATAACTATTGCAACATTATGTTCCACTGCAATTTAATTCTTCATAATAAACCTTAACACTTGAGACTATTTTATATTCAAGTTTTTTATTGCAACATTTGTTTTCAGTTGATTCAAGTGTGAGCTTAGCTTGTCTTGTGGATTCTAGAGCAGTCAATAAACCACGAGTACAATAGACTTCCAAAAGGCATCAAAATCCTACGGTAACTTTTCTTCTTTTAGTCATAGATAATTTGAAAATTATTCGTTGTGGGTACATGTTGGACTTCCATTTTATTAGTCTAAGAGGAGAAAATTTTTCATAGGTTTGCTTATTTTTATAAATTGATTATAATTACACTTTTGTTATAACATTATAGTTGTGTTAATTGGGTTTGTAATATTTGGATTTTGTTTTAGTATGATGGTCTGTTTATGGTGGCTAAGAAGTTGTTTTGGTAGCATTTTGTTTAAAATTATTTATAGAATCTGGAAATAGTATTAGTATTATATTAAAAAAAAAAACTTTTATACCCCGGTTTTTAATTAACAAACCTGGGCCTAAAGTGCATAAAACCATAGGGATAAAAACATATCAGACCCGGTTGCTTACTACGGAACCGGGGTTAAAAGTAATTCTACCCCGGTTAAATAACCGGGGTCTATGTCGTATATCAATAGCCTACCCCCCATTCTACCCCGGTTAAAAAACCGGGGTCTATTATATAAATAACCGGGGTTAAAGGCATGTTTTGTAGTAGTGGTTACAATTTGTTAAATCCAACATATATTTGATTATTAAAAGAGTTTAATCATTGATTAAAAAAGGTATTATATTAGAGTATTTAAAATAAATGCCTAGAGTTTGGAACTAAAATTTATCAGTTGTCTTGAGATCTTGTCTACACATATTTCTGAAATTCTTTTTGTTAGTATTTATGTGTCAAAATGACATTACCGAGCATAGTAGCTAACGTCATCGGTCACTGGAGAGTCCCACTGATGAGCGTCAATGAACAAGTGTGTGTATCAAAAGAGCATGAATGATATAAGATGTCATTAATAAGGTTTAATTAAGTGATTAGATGATTAATGAAATAAACCGAATAAATAGGGACATAATTGCAATATCTGATATTGCAGGGGATTAAATTGTCAAGCTGTGATAAATAAATGGATAATTGCGCAAAAACCCCTAACTTGTTAGTTTTTTGTGATTAAAACGCCAAACCATTTTTCGTTGCATAGAAAACCCCGAACTAACAAAAAATCAGTAAATCAAAGTTTTACACATCATTTAAACCCCCGTTGATGATGTAATCCCGTTTAAAAATTACAATTAAAAAATATCAACGAGGGTTTAAATGATGTGTAATACTTGACAACTAGTTTCAACTATTAAAATTTATTCCGCGCATGTTTTTTACCGGTCCACGTAAGATTAATAACCGGTTTCAGCTAGTTACCCATTAATAAAACTTTGATAAACTGATTTTTAGTTAGTTCAGGGTTTTCTATACAACGAAAAATGGCTTGGGGTTTTAATCACAAAAAACTGACAAGTTAGGGTTTTTTAGCACAATTTATTAATTATTATTAGATAATGATTGTATGGGTCCATTCCCATATAGGTTGGGCCTCCTATTGAGGTTTCAGCCCATTGGATCCCCATTTGGGCTTCCGGGTCGAATGTTAGCATCACACACGGAGGCTCCTATCCACGTTCTTCTCATCCAGAGCAGACAAAATGAACTAAGATAATGCCAGAAAGGAGGAGACAAAAAAGGACTTTGCCAGAGATCTTGTTGGGGGCAGGTCCAGGTCAGCCAGGGATGCACGAAGGCCTCCTCTCATTGGAGGGTCAGAGGACGAAGGAGCGGATGTGCCATGCACCGCTGCCCGTCAATGAAATCGTCTCATGAGGAGAACATCTCACTAGGACGAATAGGTATATATAGGGACCATCTGCAAGGTGAACCGGGTAGTCCTCAATCCCACTATTGTTTGTTGATGTACAAACAATTGGCGCCATCCGTGGGACTCGACTGGTTTTAGCACTGTCGTTTCCATTTTCAAACAACTAAGATGGATAATTGGGACATCTCAGATTCGGTTATCGTGGGCCTCCCAGGCGTCGTACAAACGCCACCTCAGGCGCCTTTCCAGACGCCATCAGTAGCCAAAGAACCCTCAATTGATGTCATAGCCTCGTATACACCATTACCCTTGGACGCATCCCCTTTGGTAATTGACCGCCGATTCATCAAGACGCACTTTCAGTAGTTGCAAGCCCTCATGAGAGAGCACTCACTTTCCATTGATGTACAACCACCTGAGAAGAATAACAAGTTAATGATGGATTACGAAGATGAAGACTCTAAGGAGTTGCATGACCACCTTGATACTCACGAAATTAAGGCAGGTGAGCAGGTAGCTCGAAGTCTCGGGGGTACCCAAGAAGTGAAGACCAATGTTTCTGTGGGAGCAGGGATAATGGGGGCATTACAGACCCTGGCTAGGCAAAATTCACAAGGTCATGAGGCACTTCCCACAGCACCATCAACCCTTACGTCGCGAAGGAGTAGTGCCTCACACAGAAAGTACCTTGAGGCTATAAGTGGAGGAACGAGATGGGAACGAATGGACGCCGAGCCGCAAGTCAACTTCACTTGTAAGGCCAACCCTCTACGGATCTATCAAGGCGTGACGGCGTCAAACGAGTGCAGAATCCTCGTTTAACGTTGACGGATCGATCACATGGGAACACGGAGGCTAACACGTTGCTAGCCGAATAAGTATCGACCCCACACGATGTATCGCTCGGTTTGAATGCTATGAAACTCTCTGAAATCGCCTTGTATCTCACACACACGAATCTCAGAGTTCTTTTCAAAGTCATTACAAAATAACACAAATAAGTTCTTGATATAACTCTTAAGTTCGTGCATGGCCCAAGCCCACGAACTTATAAATTCAAGCCCATGCAGATAAGTTCGTACGGACTTATCAAGGCTAAGATCGTACGAACTTATACTCCATAAGTTCGTACTCCTCATGAACTTATTCTCATGCCTCATGAACTTATTCTCATAAGTTCATGTCTCATGAACTTATCACCAAAAGTTCATATCCCATGAACTTATCCAACAATCATGAACTTAACATGAACACAATACACAATCATGACTTAAGACATAAATATGAACAAACAATCATGACTTGTATTAATAGAGCCCCATCTATTACATATGACTATCTATTACAAAACTAGACTGTTATCGTCACACTGGGTGTACCAACAGACTCCCTCTTGACGATAGCTTCTATTTGATATTCATTGATCTACAGAACTAGGCCTATTTAAATTACTACCTGCATGTAAACCCTGCTCTATGCAAACTTTAACCACCCTCTGATATTTTTTGCCTTATGAACTCCAGCCTTCGTGAAAGAAAATTGGTTGCTCATGAAGTTTCTGCAGATCACCCCGAGAGAGGTTTACCAGATGCAGGGGATCATATACTTTCAAAATGACATTCTCATCATTATCCTCCAATACTGCCTCAGCTGTCTCATTATAAACGTACCACCACTTCAAGTTACTCAAAACATCTTGTGGCATACTCTGTAATCGGACATTCTTCAGACACTTAACGGGTTTGTAGTACATTTTGATCCATGGCCTGCCAGTTAAAGGATCTACTCTGGTTTCGTCCATGACACTTTTCCTACCCTTGGTGTCAGCCTTTCAAACCTTCCAGACTGACTTTCCCTTCTGATAATCTTTGCAATCACTTCAACGTAGGGGTCGTCTCCAAGGTTGATGAATGCTTTCCAGGCCAACTTTTTGACCTCACACTTGGGCAGTGAATTGAAGACTCTAAGCCTTCTTCTTAAGTACTGGAGTCCATCTCGTTTCTTCAAGATGAAAAGCTGCAGTTCTCTATCATCGAACCAGCTTAGGATTCCACCTAATAATTTTTCCGGACTTGGTATTTTCATCTTCTTCTTCACTGCCAAGTCCTTCTTCTTCTCTGCTTCTCTTAACCACCATCTTCTTTTCTCTTCTTTGGTAAGCTCCCTATCAGACATTTCAGATTCTGATTCGACATCTAAAGCAGATTTAAGCAATTCCACATCTATCACGCTCTGATATTCATTCACATTTAGCTCTGTGACAGGTTGCTTCTGGATAACCACCTCATCAGCTTCATCATCTTCGTCTATAACAATCTCATAAGCAGACTTCCAATCAACTACATCTTCAGGAATAAAATCACATTCCTCAAGATCTTCCTGATCTAAATAGTCTTCAAACTCGAATCTTATCTCATCCTCTTCCAATCCGGTCAAGGCTCCTATCATTTCTTCTTCAATAATCTCTGTAGCTTCCGGAGCCTTGCCTTTTCCCTTGTCAGTGCCTGATGATTCAGGCTCCCCCTACGGATCAACAAGCTGAGCAGTCTGTTGTTGAGAAAGATCTGCTAGCTCACTGTCTTTTCTCGCACTATGGTCGTCTCCTTCATCGTCCCTCTGACTGTTCCTCAACTCGTCCTCTCTACAGCTCTCAACCTGAGCTGCATGATCTTTTAATACCTTCTCCAACAGGGCCTCCAAGATGGAAATCTTTTGTTGTTTCTTAGCCACTGTTTGATCCAAACGGGTATTATCTTGTTGAAGTTCAAGAACTGCCCTTGACAGTTGAAGAATTGTACTTGTTGACCATCGACCTGAGCTTTCAGTTGACAAAGAGTTTGGCTGTCGGCGGATGTGGATGAGGATGGAGTGGTTGTGGTGGTTTGTGGTGCAATGGAGGTTGAGGTGGATGGCATAGATAGATCTAGTCTTTGTCGCTTTGCCCTTTGATGTCTGCCAATCAAAGTCTCTTCTTCTGGCTCGTATTCTTCATCAGCCTCATCTCGAAGATTCCAAGACTGTTGTTGTTCAGTATGTGGAGGCACAAAAACTCTAGAACCGCAACGACCCAGAGTAGTTGAAGGATTTGCAGCCTCCAAGATATATCTTGCCATGTCGGACTCAGTCTCAGACTCTGTCTCAATAGTTACATTATATTCTTTAGGATGATAGTTGTCAATATCCTCAAAAATATTTCCTGGTGCATCACGAGGTTGAAGGATATCCTGAATCAATTCTTCGGCGATAGCTTCCTGAGCTGCTCCCCCTTGAGCAAAAATATCTTCTAAAGCCTCTTGTCTCGGATCAACTTGAGCTACTGGTGTAGTAACCACAGCTGCCGTTGCTGACCTAGGCGGAGGTTGGGCGGGAGCTGCTGCTTCTTGTGCCACTGCTTGACGTTGTGGCTCGTTTTCCATCCATTCGTCTCCAGTTGGAGCAACATAATTAGGATCAAGCAGAGCTCCGAACAAAGGAGTGATCTGCGGTCGAACATTCTCCGCCCTTCTCTGATTATGACTTTGGCAGTCAACAAAAATCTTCTTGTCAATTCCAGCTACAACAACCACTTCAGGTGAAGGTGGCAAGTTCTGCAAGTAGTGACAGATTATCATCATCACAAAGCGCGGATATAGCAAAAACCTTTCACGACCAGGCGCCGTTTTCTGATGAACGAATTCGGCAAAAAAGAAGCTCGAAAAACTATAAGGCTTATTATAGACAAGTGAGATCATCCCTAACTGGAGCTTGGATGTCATCACATTAAAACCTGCCTTCTTCGGAGCGAGACATACAAGCAGTACGTGCATGAGATACCTTCACTGCCATATTAGTCCACTTTTGACGTAGGATGCCTTGGCCAGATTTTGAGAGTATCCCATTCTTTGAAACACCCCTTGCCTCAGAGTAGCTGAGAAATCAATTGGTCGACTTTCTTGAGCGTCAGTACCCAAATGAAGAATTGTTCTCAGATCTTTAGCTGAGAACACAATCTGTTGTACGTTAACTGTCGCTCGAAGAACCTGGGGCACCACTGAAGTATCAGGTATAGAGTACTCTAGAATTGTCGAATGTACTAAATCATAAGAGTCGGACTGTGAGTCAGTGCGTACACAACGCGAGATCGCGTTAAAAACTCCAGAATTTCCCTGTATTGCCCCGCCTCTGGTGCTTGGAGGTCAATACTGACCACCATATTGTGCTTGTTGACAAAAGCACGGTCTGCCATTCCTACACATGTAATAACAATTAAAATTTGAAAAACTGATATTTTTAACACAAATAAGTTCACACGAACTTAGATAAGTTCGTATGAACTTAGAGACCCACGAATTTTTGTGTAAGTACGCACAAACTTATTCTAAATAAGTTCGTACGAACTTGTATATATTTTGAATTAAGTTCGTACGAACTTGTTCTTGATGAACAAGTTCGTGGTCGGCACTTTAACAACTAAACTCCTGATTTTAACACTTTTTAGACTTAATTGATCCATGAATCTAGTCCTAAAAGGTTCTAATCGAGTTTATTGAGGTTCTATTTTAAGTTTTATAGCCTGAAACTTAGAGTATGTAACCCTATGTATTTCGGTTATCTAAACTTAAAATACACGATAATAACCATTCAAACTCCCAAATATCACTTACTTTCTTGTTTAGAGTTAAACCTAAAGTGAATAGTTGATAAGTTCGATTCGGAACAGTAGGATCTTCGTGTAACAGAAACAAAGTCGTGAAAGACCGACAAGTTCGTAATCGCCCTATTAAGTTCGTGATCGCCGAGTATAAGTTCGTTAGGAAATAAATTCGTGAGTAGGTGAATGAATTAAATGCCTTTGCACTATTTATAGCCCACCTACTGCGCTACGAACTTAAGTGTGTACGGACTTAGGTGTTTCACGAACTTAACATGAAATCTTTGAAAAACTTTGAAAAATTTACAACATTTTCAACATTTCACCTTTTTCAACTTATTACGGAACACTTCACTTTAACCAAACAATTTAGCACGCATCTTTTGTTTTTCCAACTAAAATGCATCCTAGTGTCTGACATCGATCCTATTTATTGAAAATTTACCTAGTAAACTAAAAGTAAAATAAAATAAAATAAAATAAAGTAAAAATTCAAAAAAAAAAAAAAAAGAATAAAATAAACATACTAACTATTTTTGCGAGAGAGTCATAGAAGGTTCAATCAGATAGCTTTGCTAACGCACTTTTAGGTGTTGCATTTGACACTTTGGAATTTTAATATTCCTTTATTGTTTGTTGTAACATACATACCATGTCGATTGTCAGTATGCTTGTCCACTTAAACACTCAACACTTACAAATTTCCTTTGGCCTTTTTATTTATCATGAAATCACCTTACGTGTCCCCCACTTAGACATACTTCTGTGATCAAGACAGACATAAAATCATTATGACTTTTTGGTATTTGCAAATCATCTTTAAAAGGCAAACATCGGACACAGTTCCATATTTACATACAACAGAGTGTCTTAGTTTGTCTTAGGGTAGAGCATACTTCTTTTATTTAGCAAAGACAGCGATGACAGGCCTGTACTTACGTACAACAAAGTGACACATCTTGCTATATTAAGTCAAAACAGCGGTGACAGGTCTGTACTTACGTACAACAAAGTGACATATCTTGACTTTCTTTACGTCTCATACTTGCTCTTTATTTAAAATGCATTTTGATGAAGCCATACATCCCCAGACTGATTTACATACCTCATTCATAATTATTGTATGTGATACTCTAACATAGACATTAAGACCTATTGGTCATACGTCAAAGTTAGTTACACATATGACAATTTCTTGATTGTTTTATTAGGTTTTAGGAAAACCTTTATACTTTGTGCCTACCAACATATCAAAACATGAACATGTACATCACTGAGATTTTATAGTGCATTATGTGTGAAAGTTTAACAATTAGAGTTTGTTAGACTTTGCTAAATCTCGTCATGTTGAACCTTGGACTCTAAGACTTCTCTCTTTGTTTTCATTTTGCTCTTTTTTTTTTTTTGGAAATTCTCACGATTTTCTCTCTCTTTTTAAGTAAAATAACTAATAAGACAAACTAAAACTTAAAAAAATTAAAAGAAAGATTATCTATTGAGGTCAGGTTACTCTGGATTTTGCATCCCATTTAGTTGGACTAACAACTCAAAGCGTGATCTATCAAATACTTTTGTGAACAGATTCGCATAGTTGTATTCTGTTGGAACTTTTACCAATTTTATCAGGTTTTTCTCAGCACAGTCACGAATAAAATGCTGACGAATGTCTATATGCTTAGTCTTACTGTGCTTTACCGGATTATTGGTTATGGGGATCGTGGATTGATTGTTTATCCTGATGGGAGTATGAGTATAAGTCAAACCGTAATCCTGCAATTGTTGTTGGATCCACATAACCTGTGAACAACAACTACCTGCAGCTACATATTCGGCCTCGCATGTTAATACGGCTACCGAAGTCTGTTTCTTGCATTTCCAGGATACCAGTCTCCCTCCTAGGAACTGACAACCTCCCGTTGTTAACTTTCTATTCAAGCTACACCCTTCATAATCCGAGTCTGTGTAAGCTTCCAATTCCAGATTCCATCAGCATGATACCAAAGTCCCAGCTTTGGTTTTGACTTCAGGTATCTCAGAATCCGCTTCACAGCTTTCATGTGCATCTCCTTGGGGTTATCTTGAAACCTGGCACAAATACAAACATCAAACATGATGTCTGGTCTAAAAGCAGTCAAATACATAAGTGCCTATATACCAAAGCACCACCGAGGGTCCTACCCATGTCGGATCTACATCACTATCGGTACCCGGTCCGAGATTGTGATCGACTTGAATTGGAGTACTGAAAGGAGCTGTGAGTTTTGTTCCTTCTATCCCTAAGCGCTCTAATATTTCATAGACATACTTCGTCTGATGAATGAACATCCCCTCCTTTCATTGTTCAACTTGTAAACCTAGAAAGAAGTTCAGCTCTCCCATCACACTCATCTCAAACTTGGACTTCATAACCTTCTCAAACTCTTTGCACAATTGTTCATTTGACGACCCAAAGATAATGTTGTCCACGTACACTTGTACCAACAGAAAATCCTCATTCTTCCACTTAATGAACAATGTACTATCTATTCTCCCTCTCTCGAACCCATTTTCCAAGAGATGAGTAGACAGTGTCTCGTACCACGCCCTAGGTGCCTGATGTAATCCATACAGAGCCTTATCCAAGTTATATACTCCGTCTGGATACCTAGGATCTGTAAACCCTGGCGGTTGCTCGCCATGCACCAATTCCTTCACTTTCCCGTACAAGAAGGCACTCTTGACGTCTAGTTGATAAACTTTGAAGCCTTTGAAGGAT
Organism: Centrapalus pauciflorus; assembly: GCA_020465985.1. Taxonomy (NCBI): domain Eukaryota; kingdom Viridiplantae; phylum Streptophyta; class Magnoliopsida; order Asterales; family Asteraceae; genus Centrapalus; species Centrapalus pauciflorus. The sequence continues at coordinate 155,210 of JAANYP010003374.1, read as the reverse complement.
GCAAACACGAGAAACAATCTGATAGCTTCAAGCCTTGCTACTGGTGCAAACACCTCATTGTAATCTATCCCTTCCTCTTGGTTGAACCCCTTGACTACAAGTATTGCCTTGTTACGAGTAACGATGCCTCGATCATATCTTTTGCTCTTAAAGACCCATTTGGTCCCTATTACAACTTCTCCATGAGGAAAAGGCACAAACTCCCAGACTTCCAGCTTTTTGAATTGTGAGCGTCCCTCCTGCATTGCTTCAACCCAAGAATTACCCTTTATAGCCATTTGTACATTCTTTGGCTCAACTTGTGAGATGAAACAAGAGTACAAACAAGTATGAAATGCCTCGGAGTCATTGATCATCGATAACAACACTGTGTTACTATTACCACTATTCCGAGTTCTCACACCAGCATTTGGATTCCCAATGATGTCTTCAATAGGATGATCCTTATTTACTCTCGATGTTTCAACTGCGTCGACCAAAAGATTGTCTCCCAAATTAGATCCTATTTTGCGTAGTGGGGGTGTGACTTCAGACAGAACATCCTCCTCGTGATCATTGTCTTATGAGGCTAGACTATTTATCTGATTCACTTCATTAGACGAAGAAGGTTCTTCAGTTATTGGGGACCCGTCTTCTATCGATATGTTGTCTACAGATGACATGGGAATGCTCAAATTGGAAAAGACTCTACCCGCGTCATTAAGATTTAAGGTTGAGAAGTCATTCTCCACAGTTCCTGCATCACCACTAAAAGGAATGTTAAATGATTCAAACACAGAGTCATAGTCAAATAACAAATCTGGACCAATTTGGGGTTCATGTGAAAAACTGGTTACATCAATGTTAAACATAATTTCTACAGTACCAGTAGTTTTAATAAAAACTCTCTTGTTTGGTGAATTTGGGACATAACCTAGAAAGTATCCTTCATCTGCCTTTTCACCAAACTTAGGTTGCGTTTCTAACAAAGTACATGACACCCCAAATGGTTCAAAGCTAGTTAAATTTGGTGGTCGTTTATTCAGAATCTCATAACAGGTTTTGTTCAAAGATTTGACAGTAAGGACTCTGTTTAACACATGACAAGCGGTATTCACTGCCTCCCCCCAAAACATAATGGGAAGCTTTGAATCCGAAAGCATAGTCCTTGTTGCTTCAATCAATGTCCTGTGTTTCCGTTCTGCCATCCCATTTTGTTATGGCTCATATGGTGCACTAAATTGAAGCACTATGCCTTTAGTTAGGCAATATACACCAATTACTGCGTTTTTGAACTCTGTTCCGTTATCACTTCTGATACGTTTTACCTTTTTCCCATATGAGTTCTCAACTTGGTCTAAGAACCCAATCAGTGTGCCTGCTGTATCATCCTTTGTACCTAAAAAGAAAACCCAAGAAAATCATGAGTAATCATCAATGATAACTAAACATACCAACTCCCACATATACTCCTTTTTTTGATTGGACCGAAAAGATCCATATGCAACAGGTCTAAGGTGGAGGAGATTGAGTACTGAGTCTTCGATTTGTGTGCCTTCTTATGTTGTTTCCCTTTCTTGCACGACACACACTTATCTTCAAACTGGAAACTCTTCATTGGAACACCATGCACAAGGCCATTTTTAGTGATGAAATTCATCTTCCTTAAGTGCAAGTGTGCCATTCGCCTGTGCCACAAGAGAGGTTCTAACTCTGATGCTTTGGACAATAAACATGTAGACCCCATCGAAGATTCTGCTATGGTCATGTCCATCATATACAGATCATTCTTCCTTGGACCCCTCATCATTATCCATTCTTCCAGAATCGTAAATCCAGGATTTAGCACTAACGCTTCTTTTTCAGTAAAAAGCACTGAATATTGTTTATCACAGATTTAAGAGACACTAATGAGATTGTGAGCAAGCTTATTTACATAGTAGACCTGCTCAAGTGTGATTTCCCTGTTAGTGATTGTTCCTAACCCAGTGATATCGCCTCCTTTATTCCCAGCAAATGAGACAAATCCCTTATACCCGCTTTTGAATTCTGTCAGTAGACTTCTTTCCCCAATCATGTGTCGAGAGCAACCACTATCTACGAACCACTTGTTGTTTAGACCTGTAGTTAACTCCTGCACATGAAAGAAAATAAATTAGTTATCACGGGGAACCCAAGCCATGACTGACTTGGTAATACCATTCTCATCCACAAACTTGAACTCTTTCAAATACCCATCTCTCCTTTCAGGTGACTTGGGTTTTTGACAAAGAACCGGTTGTGGAGTTGAGTGATGAATATCCACTCTTGGCCTTTGGATTGTCTTTTGTTGTGAATCCCTAGAGTAATTTCTGTTATAATGCATTTCAGTGCTATAACTCTGTGCTGTACCAGGTGTCTGATGTCTGTTAGGAGTATGAGACCTAACTGGAGTATAACTCCTCTAAGGTGTATGATTCCTAATGACAAGTTGGGGGCCAGACCTTGATTGACTAGGTAATCTATTCGGTGAAATATTCCTAAGTCCTTCATTTTGTCCGATAGACACCGGTGGTTGTTTACTACCTACTCGTGATGTCACATTCGAGTTCTTCTCTGAATTTTGAGAACTACTCGTGCTTGCATTACTAGGCAGTATTTTCAAGGTTTGTTGTTCTTGTTTCCCTATGATTGGTGTAGACTCTGGTATCTTATAGGGACAACCTGATGCAACATGACATTTTTCATGACATTTAAAGTAAGACATCTTGTCAATAGATTTCTTATTAGCACTCTTTGACTTAGGGGTCTCACTAATCACCTGTTGGTTTGTATCAACTTTGTTCAACTTCTCTTGTTTATTATTACTAACAGTTTTGGCTTCTTCTAGAGTTGACACACTACTAGACTGCACAAACTTTACTGTTGTCTTAACCTGAGAAGCAGTTGTTGACATCTTAGCTGTTGACACCTTATACTGATTTAACCATTTGCTTGAAAGGCACATAGTTGCTGTTGAAAGGTGGAGGCACATCTTGATATCCTAGGCCAATTGGTTTCTAGACTGTCTCTGCGAATCTAAGATTTTGCCTAAGTTCAAGGATGAGTTCCTAAACTTCTTAAATCTACTATCAGCTTCAGCAACCTTAACCCTAGCTTTCGCTAATTCTACATCTTTAAGGGTGATCTCCTTAGTCAGTGATTCTACATGCTCATAAATTAGTTCCATCCTGACACATTGTTCGCTCAATTTGTCTTTTAGAACTATTACATCTAGAGCATTAGCATTTATTTTAGCCCTAAGATCTTCCTTAATGTCTAATAGACTAGCATTATCAGATTTTAAAGACTGAATTTGAGATGTCATAGATGAATGTGATTCTAGCACTAAATTCAATTTATCATTTAAAGTAGTACATAAAACACATAAGTAATGAAAAGTAGAAAAAGTTGAGGGTTACCTTTCTCCGATCCGATTCGACGTTGGCCATCTGAGCTGCAAACTCCTGAGTAGTCAGCTCCTCAGAATTTTCCAGTACCAATAGATTTGTGTCGGACTGCTGGGTATCCTCCTTCTTTTCCTATTCTGCTCCACTATCAGTTTCAGTCACTTCAGCCATAAAAGCTCTAGTGTTTGTCTCCGGATGAGAATTCAATCATAAGTACCATCTAACTGCTTGTTAGAAGATACATTTGTTAGTAACCCAGCCACTGAAGCTTGATTCCCTGAACTGGTTGAATTTTGACGACCCGGGTTCTGATAGTTTTCCATCTTTGGCCTTTGACATTCTCTCGCGAAGTGTCCCAACCCCTTACAGTTGTAACACTTAACCTTCAACTTATCAAATCCTACATTGTTCACTCTAAGGTTTCTTCCAGTTCGTTTCATGAAACTCTTCACCCTCTGTGTGACCATGGCTAGTTGCCATTGCAGGTTCATCTGCTCTAGATCATCGGGATCTACCTGATCATAATGTTCCTCCCATAGAGCCGAATCATTAATCTTTCCCTGAATACAGTTACTGTATGCTGCTATAAACGATGCTAGAAGCTTTAGTTTCTCCTTTGCCGTCTTAGTACTCATAGGCATTTTCGTGTACCCCTGAGATGAAGATCCTGAGCTTTGTGATGGGTATTCTGGTTTTGAAAACTCTAGAAAGGCCCTGCCACTAGATTCTTCTACTTCTGCAGGTATGCCTTCTTCTTCTCCAGAATAGAATGTTGTAGCCCCCGACTTAGGTACACTAGAAGTTGATGACTTAGACTTACTGAAGTACATTTCAGGATCTTGTACCTGATCGTATTCCATCTCCTTCTTTTGTATCTTGAACTTATAGGCTCTCAGTGTCCCAATAACATCTTCAAGAGTGAGAGTATCCAACTTATCTTGATAACGCTTGATCAGAGCAGTGTACATCTCCCATTTTGGCGGTAACGCATCTAGAAGTTTGTCAATCTTTTTTGATTCTTGATATTCAACTCTGTGATTATTAAGTTCAGTCAGAGGATGATAGAACCTTGTGAATACCTCATCCAAATTTTCGTTCTTCAGACCATTAAAGATCGCAAACTGTTGCTTCAACAATTCGGTTCTCCCCTTTCTCACCCGTGGATTTCCCTTATACCTCTTCTCCAACGCCTCCCAGAGTTCTTTAGAGGTTCGGTGATGTTTAAACGTATGCAGAATTTCCAAAGGTAAAGCCATTTTCATTGACGACAGAGCCCAATTTTCAGCTTCATAAAATTTCTTATCCTCATATTTCATCTGTTGATAGGAAAGAACTTTCATTCTTCCCTCGAGCTCCTGAGTAGGGGGAACATACCCTTCATCGATGCATATCCACATGTGCATATCGTTAAACGGAGCGAAGTCTGTAAACCGATCCTTCCACCAATAATAGTCCTCAATCTTCATATGCTTCGGTGGGGAATTGGATTTGCCAACCTCGTGATCCATTTCCAAGAACTTCTATAGACTTGACATTCTTGAAAGCTTTTGTTCACAAACTTAACAAATTAACTTTTAAAATAATCTTGAAACAAGTTCGTACGAACTTATATTAAGTTCGTACGAAGTTAATTAAATTCGTTTTACCAAATTAAATTCGTTTTAAATTAAGTTCGTGGACACTAAGTTCGTTCCTGTCAATTTCGCCTTGTATCTCACACACACGAATCTCAGAGTTCTTTTCAAAGTCATTACAAAATAACACAAATAAGTTTATGATATAACCCTTAGGTTCGTGCATGGCCCAAGCCCACAAACTTATAAGTTCAAGCCCATGCAGATAAGTTCGTACGAACTTATCAAGGCTAAGTTCGTACGAACTTATACTCCATAAGTTCATACTCCTCATGAACTTATTCTCATGCCTCATGAACTTATTCTCATAAGTTCATGTCTCATGAACTTATCACCATAAGTTCATATCTCATGAACTTATCTAACAATCATGAACTTAACATGAACACAATACACAATCATGAACTTAAGACATAAATATGAACAAACAATCATGACTTGTATTAATAGAGCCCTATCTATTACATATGGCTATCTATTACAAAACTAGACTGCTATAATCACACCGGGTGTACCAACATCACTGACCATGGTGGCCGGGGTACATGTCACACCCCGATACGCCGCTTGGCAACGAGGCGTGACGTCACGGAAACAAAGTCATAATCACAATGAACGACCTCTAAATGGGACGTTATAGAAAATGCATAAAAATATAAATAGCATTTTACAAGCATCACAAAATAACAAAGTCACTAGTGCGGAGATTAAAATACATGACAAAAGTTTAAGTTATGAAAGTAATCTCCGCAATGTTTGGAATGCCCGAAGACTCTGAAAACATGATGATCTTGTAAACATGCCATGAACATGATACCTTAGCGTTTATGGTCCTGAGAAAAACATGCTAAATACGTCAACATAAAGTTGGTGAGTTCATAGGTTTACTCGATACATAAGACATTGTATGGAAAACACAAGATTTCAGTGTGTTGTAAAACAAAAGCGAATCATGTAGATTAAGTATTATCATAAGCATCATGACCCTGAAACTTAACTTTTGAGTGCCCTTGTGGTATCCAACACCATAATACCAAGAATTGTCAAATAATTATACATCCGTTTACAATTGGTGCGACCAACCTGGGTGGGGACGTCAACCCAAATAGATCTATCCACAATATTCACGTTTATGTAGTAATTAACGGTTCATGATTGAGGGCGGTGGTGAAGTAACAATCTTATGTAATACATAAAATGATTCAAGTAGTTGTGTCCATATAAAATAAAAAATTGAGCATGTATTCTCACCCCAAAGTATTACGAACAATTAAAAATGGGGCTATGAAAAACTCACCTTAAATGATGGCAAAATAAGCGTAAAACAGAGATTGTGTTGAAAACATGTGATGAAACTTGATGTATTTAACCGACTCCTAAATGATATGAGGGACATAATAATTCCCCTAAATGATAAAATACATGTATGAAGATTTTTATGTTTTAAATCACCCAATTTAACAAGTTCATAAATAAAACCCACATAAAAATGTCAAGTTTATATATATATATATATATATATATATATATATATATATATATATATATATATATATATATATATATATATATATATATATATATATATATATATATATATATATATATATTCCAGGTTTTATTGAGGTTTTTCGGCCTACTTTGTGGTTGTTTTTGACCAAGCTCCAAAACGATTTGGGCTTTGATATTCATAGTCATAAAACTACTATATTCATGAAATTTTTCATGGTAAGAACGGTCATCTTTCGAGGTGTTTAGGTTAGGGAAAAGGCTCGTTAAAAACTCTATGTTGGCCATATTTGAGCTGTTGGACCTTTCGGTTCCCAAATAGTATTTGGGGGTTCAAAACTCCAAAATTAAATTATGAAAACCTCCAGATTTTTAGCTAAAACTTAGATCTAAATTCTGAAACAAGAATCGACTCATTTCGTTAAGTTTTGAATTAGTTATGATTTTTCAAAATTGATGTAATATTTCTGCCGAAAATCCGAATTTCATAACCTTGAAATAACTTGTGATTCTTGTTGTTTATTAAAAAACCACATGTATAAAAGGTTATGAAACACATTTATATAACTTGTTTCATAATATTCATGCTTACATTATGTGTTTATATATTTATAAACACATTTGAAGAAACAAACATTAAAACAAAACTAGTTGTTTATAAACTTGACTTTTAATGAAACTTGTTGTTGTTGGTGATTATAAGTATTATGCAAGACTTATATTAACATAAATATAAGAAGTAATAAGATAGTATTTACTTACTTAAATGTGTTAGAAGTATGAAAATGTGTAGAAGACTTGATCTTGAACTTGGTTGCACAAAGGAACTCTTAAAACACTTGAAGAGCAAAAGTTGCAAACTTGGCTTTTTGTGATGGTTCTTGGCCGGTTTCAAAGAGGAGAGAAAGAGAGTGATTTTTCTATTGAAATGTGTGATAATGAATGGAGAAATGAGTTCAATTTATAGAGGATGAAAAGTGAATGAAATGATGAAAAGAGTGGGAGGTGAAGTGTGATCTTGGATGAAAGTGAAAGGGAGGAGATTTGATGTAGATGGTGAATGAGGTTTGGATTAAAAAAATGAAATGTTGTGTACTTGAGGAAGGCCAGCCATAGGGAGTATTTTTGAGGTATTTTTCTTTTTGTATAAAATTATTTCAAATTGTATTCTTGTATTTTTCTTTTTATGTAATTTTTTAAATACTTATGAATACACTAAATTGGTGTAATTGTTTTTGTCTTGCATAATTAAAGCTATGTAAGTTAGTTAATGCATGATTAGTATCACTAATCTTAATTTAATTATGTACTTAGTTGAATTAATCCATCACATCGTAAATCGATCGGATTAGTTACTTTGCCATTTCATCTCACTGATTTTGTGCCGGTTGTTACAGTCTCTCATTGTTAAGAGAATTTCGTCCCGAAATTTTATCGTGTTACCTCAAGGGTCTTGTTAGTTGAAAAGAGGTAAGGGTACTTCTGCTTAATCTGATCTTCGCGTTCCCAAGTGAATTATAGACCACGTCTGGAATTCCATCTGACTTTGACAATAGGAATGCGACTTTGCTTCAATATTTTCACCTCACAGTCTATGATTTCTACCGGCTTTTCGACAAAACGAAGTTAATCATCAAGTTGAATATCTTCCAAGGGAATAACAAGTGTTTCATCTGATAAAAACTTCTTAAGGTTTGACACGTCGAAGGTATTGTGCACGCTGTCAAGCTCTGGTGGTAGGTCTAACCGATAGGCTACAGCACCAATTCTCTTCAGTACTTTGAATGGCCCGATGTAACAAGGATTCAACTTTCCTCGTTTTCAGAATCGTACCACGCCCTTCCATGGTGTGACTTCTAGCAGTACTCTTTCTCCCACTTGGAACTCCAGAGACTTTCTTCTCACATCTGCATAGCTCTTCTGACGATCATGAGTAGCTTTCAATCGATTCCGAATCTGCACTATCTTTTCGGTGGTCTCAAGTATGATCTCTGGGCCCGTGACTTGACTATCCCAAACTTCAGCCCATGAGAGAGGTGATCGACACTTTCGTCCATACAGTGCCTCAAATGGAGCAGCCTTAAGAGTCGTATGATAGCTATTGTTGTTCGAGAACTCCACTAAAGGCAAATGAGTATCCCAGCTCTTCCCGAAATCAATTACACAGTCTCTTAACATATCTTCTAAGGTTTGGATTGTCCTTTCACTCTGATCGTTGGTCTAAGGGTGATACGCGGTATTCATGTCGAAGTTTGTACCCAAAGCTTGCTGTAATGACAACCAAAATCTGGATGTGAATCTGTTGTCTCTATCTGAAGTGATTGTGACAGGCAATCCATGCCTAGAGACGATTTCCTTGAGATAGATTTGAGCCAGTTTATTCATCTTGTCAGTCTCTTTAATCGGTAGAAAGTGCGCAGACTTTTTTAGATGGTCGACTATTACCCAAATGATATCGTACCCACTTGATGCTTTGGCAGTTTCGTTATGAGGTCCATGGTTATCCGTTCCCACTTCCATTGGGGAATCTCTGGTTACTGCAATAACCCAGATGGTTTTGATGTTCTGCCTTAACCTTGGAGCATGTTAAGCACTTGCTTACTTATGTGGCAATGTCAGCCTTCATGTTAGGCCACCAGTACAGCTCCTTAAGGTAATGATACATTTTATCAGATTCAGGGTGAAAAGGGTGTCTTGATTTGTGTCCTTCATCAATAACTAGCTTTCTTACTCCACTAAAACTGGGTAACCAGACTCTATTCATGAAATATCGATTCCCATTAACCCTTATCTCAAACTGTTTATCCATTCCTCTCAAGGCTTCATTCATCATATTCTCCTCCTTTACAGCTTCTATTTGTGCATCATCAATTAAGGAAAGAAGGTTTGGCTGAATGGTCATAACTAGGACTCGTACTCTCAACGGCTTAGCTCGTTACTTTCGGCTCAAAGCATCTGCGACCACATTAGCTTTCCCCGGGTGATAACGAATTTCACAGTCGTAATCACTTAGCATTTACATCCAACGTCGATGCCTCATATTCAAGTCGTTCTGGTTCAAGATGTGTTGAAGACTCTTATGATCCGTGAATACAGTACACTTCGTACCGTACAAGTAATGTCTCCTAATTTTTTGGGCAAAACCTACTACTCCAAGTTCCAAGTCATGCGTTGTATAATTCACCTCGTGAACCTTCAATTGTTGTGAAGCATAGGCTATGACCTTATCCTTCTACACTAACACACAACCCAACCCATTGTGTGAAGCATCGCAGTAAACTACAAAATTATCGCTTCCTTCGGGTAAGGACAAAATAGGCGCGCTGCACAACTTGTGCTTCAATAACTGGAATGCCGCCTCCTGGTCATCACCCCAATCATACTTAATAACCTTTCTAGTCAGTTCTGTTAGAGGTCCGACGATCATCGAGAAATTTTCAATAAATCGCCTATAATACCCGGCAAGACCTAGGAATTAGTGTATCTCTGTGGGGTTCCTAGGAGTTGCCCAATTCTTGATGGCATCGATTTTTGTAAGGTCAACTTGGATTCCTTTACTGTTGATCACAGGACCGAAGAATTTTACTTCTCTTAGCAAAAATTCACACTTTGAAAGTCTGACATATAGCTGTTGTTTCTCCAACAACTCGAAAATTAGCTTCTATTGCTGCTCATGCTCCTCCTTGTTTCATGAATAGATTAAGATATCATCTATGAAGACAATCACAAACTTGTCCAAATATGGTTTGCACACCCGATTCATAAGGTCCATGAATACGGCTGGTGCATTGGTCAGTCCGAATGGCATCACTGGGAATTCATAATGGTCGTACCGGGTTCTGAAAGCTGTATTTGGAATAGCCTCCTTGCGAACTCTGATCTGGTGATAACCAGACCTCAGATCAATCTTCAAACACAAGCTTACCCTTGGAGTTGGTCAAATAGGTCATCGATCCTTGGGAGAGGGTACCGGTTCTTTATGGTCAGCTTATTTAGTTCCCGATAATCGATACACAACCTGAAAGTTTCGTACTTCTTCTTTACAAACAAAAGCGGAGAGGATTTGAATAGCTCAGCAGTTTCATCCTTAGTCCTAAGAAAATAAACCCATGTAAACCTGGTGAAATCATTAACAATGACTAAACGGTAGGCTCTTTTATTCAAACTCAAAACAGATGTTGCACCAAAAAGATCCATATGAATAAGATGAAGAGCAGATGAGATTGAATTTACTTCCTTGGCCTTATGAGAAGTTTTGTGTTGGTTGCCTTTGAGACATGCTACACAATGATCATCACAAATGAACTCCTTCTATGGTAAACCTCTTACCAAGTTCTTTTTGACTAAAACATTCATGGATTTGAAGTTCATGTGACACATCGTCCTGTGCCAAAGAGCAGACTCATTTGATGATGCTTTGGATATCAAACAGCTTATAGTATTTGATTTGGATAAAAGATCTGTGTCCAAACAGTAGACATTGTCCTTTCTCGGTATTCTGAGTAAAACAAGATGTTCAGGTATTTCAAAATCTTTTGAGAGGACAATGCACTCAGAGATTGTGAATAAAACAATATTTTGTTTGTCACAAACTTGAGACACACTTAGTAAATTGTACTTCAGCTGTTCAACATACAAAACATCAATAAATATCATATTGCCTGCTTTGACAGTACCCTTACCTGTTACCTTACCTCCCTTGGAATTTCCACCAAATGCAACAAACCCTCCTTCAAAGCTTTTGAAATTTGACAGGCATTCAGAGTTGCCTGTCATGTGCCTAGAGCATCCACTGTCCATATGCCATCTTGTCTTATGTTGGGTCTTGTGGTTGCCCTGCACAGAAAAAGCTTAGTTAGTAGTGGAGTAAACCCAAACCAAATTGGTTTTGGGTTGTCGTTGTGCATTGACATAACTAAATACTGTTTGTGTCTTTTTAAACTTAGTGAGATCCACTGGTGGATTCTGTGAGGAGTATTTAGTTATGACATGAGGTATCCAGGTGTTCTTTCCAAACTTTTCATTAACAGTCTCAGAAGATCCACTACCAGTTTCAGTTTTAGACTGAGCAGTTGGAACTGGGTGCTGAGTGCTAGCAGCTTCAGAATTTGCACTACCAGTTCCAACTTTTGGCTTAACAGTTTGATCTGTGTTTTTACCTTTAACACACCATACCTTTTTCATGTTTGATTTTGCTAAAACTTGTTTTTGGTGTATAGGCTGTCTTTTGGTGACTTTTAAGTACCTATAATCAATTGTCTTCTTTGGAACTGGTGTGACAGGTGTTTGGGCCTTTGAAACTTTTAAATTTTGAACAATGGCATGTTTTTGGACCACAGTCTGTTTTGTAACAGATGGTTTATATAAACAATGCCTGGCTAAATGATTTTTCCTGCCATAGTGGAAACATCTTTTATTGGAGAACCAGTTTTGTGTGACCATAACTGGTTCTTGTTCCTTTGATTTCCCCTCACCTGCTGCTGTGTGGGAAACTTTTTGACACCATGCTTTTGGCATGTGCATATTGGAACAATCTTACCTTTTTTATTTGCTTTGGAAGAAGATGCAATGTTACAGTTAGAACGTACAGAAACATGTTGAGCATTATTGCATACACTCATCTTCTCTTTTCCTTTCACACTGTTGGTTCTGATAGAACTGGAAGAAGGAGGTCCTATAGGTGCACTCATTGTTTTGGAGTTCCTCTCAGCTTCCTTATACTCACAGCCTTCATTTGGAATCAATACTTCTTTAGATTCAGGCTTGTCCTCAAGGATAGGCACTACAGTTTTCATTTTCTCATCTAATGATTCATTCACAAGTCTATCAGCAACTTCACTCATAGGATGAATGTATTTATTATTTTTTGGGGGTGGAGTAGCCTTATATCCTATACCTTCATTGGGATTGAGTTGAGATTTTACCCTATCTTTAAATTGGACTTCCATTAGGTGTTCTAGCTTTTGATTGGCCAGCTTGAAGCTACCCAAGTCTATATTTATAGATTCTACTTTCTTGTTAGCTTCTAACACCTTCTGTTCAGCCTCATCTAATTTCTTATTTAGAGTCTCTATTTTCTCATTTAGTTCCTTTTTCTCCCACTCATGATATGTTCTACCCATCTGAATCTCATTATCCTTATAGTCATTGATCTGTTTCGCAAGATCCTCTATAGCCTGCATATACTCATATCTCCTCTCTTCCATCTTAGCCAGAGTTTTGCACATGCTCTCATTATGACCTCTGTACTTTTTAACCATATTTTTGCATGTTTGAGAGCAGAGTTTAGCATTTACCTCAGATTGTAGATTAGTGGAAGTAACAGTTGTAGTTTCTGCCATAAGAGCTTGATTCTGAAACTCCTCTTCTATCTGGTCACTCCAGTCAAACACATTGCCTTCTTGAGAAACAAGAGCTTGTGAGGACGATGGTTGACTGGTCTGCTGGGGTCTTAGTGGCTGCTGACCTTGTGATCTGCACTCTCTAGCAAAATGGCCAAGTTTGTGGCATTTGAAGCACTCATCCTTTGATTTGTCAAAAGCTGGCTTGCCTTCTGTTCTGGCTTGAAAGTTTGGTCTGCCAGTCCTTTTCAGAAATCTTTTGGCCCTCATAGTCAACATAGCATGTTGCCACTTTAAGTCCATCTCTTCTAATTCATCTGGATGGATTTGTTCCAGATCTTCAGCATTAAGAGCAAAAAGTCCATCACTTGCAACAAATGTTTCATAATGAACTTCAGAAGAGTTACCATTAGCACCTGAAAAAGCATCACAACAGTTTGATTTATCAGTTAATGCTGATGACAGTAGAGCAGTGTTGTGATTGTAAGAAAATGATTACTTTTTATTTTCAATTTCAGATTCAAACACTCTCACGTTGTTGTAAAGATCATCCAACTCTATTTCATCTAGAGTGTCTTTGGTTTTCCATTTGGCAGCATAGACTGTCCATTCTTCACCAAGAGATCTGCGGAATTTTCTGTTCACTTTATCTTGATCCAGGCTGACCTTAGCACTCTCCAATTCACCTATCAACTTATTAAACCTATCAAAAATTTGAGTAAGGTTTTCATTCTTGCCACCAGAAAAGTTTTGATACTGTTGTTTTAAGAGATCCTTTTGGTTCCTTTTGGTGCTAGCATTGCCAGCAAATCTTTTCTCTAAAGCAATCCAAAGAGAATGAGCTGTATAAAACTTTTTAAACTGATGTTGATAAGCATTTGGAATGGCTATTTGTAAAAGAGTAAGAGCTTTCACTTCATTAATTCTAGCCTTTCTTTCAATCTCACTTTTTGGAGGTGTTCTTTTTGGTTTGCCCTCAGCATCTAGTTCAGGATCAACTGTAGGAGGATTTTCAACAGCTTCCCATAGGGCATAGTCAATAAATTGAATGTGTTGTTGAATCCTGAGTTTCCACATCTCGAACTCAGTGGGTTTGAGCATAGGCACTTTGAGTCCTTGCCCAGATCCACTACTGCTATTTTCAAACTCCATTGCAGAAATAACAAAATTTTAAACAAAGAAAGTTTCTGACTTTGAAAACAAAGAATAACAAATAAAACCTGTCTCTGATACCACTTGTCAGAATCAAAATCACCTAAGATTAACTGGTTTCAATAAATCAGAGTTTAAATCAATAACCTTGTTTTGAATGAAAGTCCAATTAAGAAGTTTGCGGAATAACGCTTAACTGTTTTAAGAAAACTTTCAGAACAATTAAGAACAAATATTTAAATAAATATAACCAATATCAAAACTTTTATATTACCAAAGTCTCTGATTACAATCACCTCTAATCTGTTTTGATTAGACGAAGGACACTAATTGTTCTTAGGGTTTTACAACCTTAGAGGCTTGAGAAACTTATCAAAAAGCAATTACAATAAGGCACCACGATTACAGGACTTGCACACACACACACACTTACAATAGAAAGACCTAGTCTATCTATATATATAGCCTTCTGATTTGTTTCCTTGACAGACTCTGATTTCTCTGGTATTAGATATGCTTGGAAGATCTTCAAATCTTGAAATATATATCACTTCCTGAATTTCAGCACTTTCTGTTATCAATCTGTTGAGCAGCTTGAACTTTTAATTCTGGCAGCTTGAACTTTTGAACTAGCAGCTTGAGTTTGTTGAACTGGCAGCTCGAACTTTGTACTTACACAGAAATACTACTAACAGCTTGAGAAATCTAACTAACAGCTTGACATACTTAGATTATTTCCCAACAACATCGGTATCAAATATTATAAAATCATAAGTGTTGTTGAGAAGGAACGTACCCGTGACCACATCGGGATTCTGCCTTGCTTCCCCACTTCCCATAACAAAAGCTCTTCCCTGAGCTCCTCCGGCATTCTTCAATTTTGGGCAGTCCTTCTTAAAATTGCCCTGCAACCCCACACTCAAAGCACCCTTTTTGAGATCCGTTGTTGGTGCCAGGGTTGGAAGCTCTACAATCCTTGGTCCGATGACTTTGTCTCTTACACTTGCCACAGGGATTCATACATGGGCCGTTCTGATGATAATTGCACTTACTGCAATAGGGTTTGTTGCCAGTGTAACTTTTCTTTGACTCAGACCCAGCTACGTAGGCCTTGATTGTCTCTTGCTTCTTTTGCTGATTCCTCGAATGCTTTCTTGAGCGGTCTTCCAATTTCTGCTTGTTGTTCGAACCTTTGGCAGTCTCCGCTCCTTGGCGTACTACCTGCTCCATCATATTGTTCACCATACGGATGGGATTTTGGATTGTCGTTGGGTTAGAGGAGGTGATGTTCCCTTGGATATGAGGAGAGAGTCCTCAGATGTATCGTTCCACTCTTTTGTACTCCGGGGTGACCATTCCGGGGCACAGTAAGCTCAGCTCATGGAAACAGTTTGTATACCCAGCAATATCCATTCCCTTCATCGTCAAATTCCAAAATTCAGACTCCATCTTTTGGAGCTTGGTCCATGGACAATTGACGGGCCGTCGTTGTGACCCGCAACAATAATTCTTATATCCACTAATTAGCTCAGATTAGTAAAGGTTGAATCCACACAGGAAGTGCGATTGTAATTAGGTTTAGATGGCTAGCTTATGAGTTTTATTGAAAGCACTTTAAATCGTGAATTGGTTGAATTGAATGATTGGTTTGGATCAATGACTTACTATTACTGTATGACTAAAATTAATGACAAAGAACTAACGCAGTGAATTAACAATCAAGAGACGGATAACCATTCACGGAATCACCACGGCATAAGTATTACTCACTCGAATTTCATGAAATAATCACATAGAAATAATTAATTGCGCGATTAAGTTACTCATACATGTTTTAACCAATAACTCTCGGCATAGCTTATGCAATATTCATTACTTGTCTTAATCCCTAAGCTAATGGACTTGGCACAAATAATAATACTACTATGACTTGCTTTTACCAATCAAAACATACAATCATAATCATAAACAAATGCTTATCATTTGCATACACATAGAATATGTCAATCAATCCGAATACATCAAAAAATAAGAAATTCAAGTAAAGTAAACTTAGCCGTATATCCTCCGCAACCGGCTAATACAACGGTAAAGGGATTAGCCGCTCATCCTATGCTCTTCAACAGTGTAGATATGAGACATCATATGGCTTGCGAATCACCGTCTTCGTACTTGTATCGTGAATCCACTCCGGCAGGGCTTCGCCAACTCTTTTGACACGTTCAGGACCTCTCTCAAAGGCTACCATCGACCTCTATTTGTAGAGGAGTCGATATTAGGGTTTCCTGCGTCCCCCCCCCCCCCCCCTGCGCTAGGGGTACGACCAGGGGTACGCTGGGCTACGCTGGAAGTGGTCTAGAACTCTCAAACTCTCTATTTTGCAGCGCAGGGTGGCGCAAGCCTGCGCCCCCTTCGGCTCGGATTGCTCTGATTTTTCTCGAGTTGCTTCTATTTGACCTCTTGACCCTGAAACATAAATTTGGATTAATAATATGGAAGTTACGAAGTATCGGTGCTTAAACTGAACATAAAATGACTCCAAAACACATAAAATTAGTGACTTATCAAACCTCCCCAACTTAAATCTTGGTCGTCCCCGAACAAGCTTTTGGAATCAGAACTAACTATGTACAGGGCATGTATTAGCAGTGACTCTAAGAATTCTATGTTAAGCTAGCCTTCGCACTAATGCATTAAAATTTTAACATGTAAATTGAAGACGTTTTTAGTTAAAATCTATTTCCCTTAGAATTTATATAATGTATCTCACTCTTGGAAATACCCTTTTAGCTCAAGGTTACGAAACTTAAAACACGTGGGTCTTTTGACCATCTTCTCCTCTTTGCATGTTTTCGACTACTTTTTTTTCTTTATAACACCATCTATCTATCTAGTTTCTTTTCAACTTAGATTATCTAGATGGTCCATATAACGAGATTTCAGTCAATCACTCCCAAACCGGATGGTTTTAGGGGATTAGGCATGAATGGTACCCCTACGGACTTAGTTTCTCGAACCATCTAGACTACAATTAACTCATTTTTTAAGCTAAAAACATGATTAAGTTCTCCCCCTTATTGCATGGGTTTCCAAAATCTTTTGACACATTACTTATATTTAAGCCCAAATAAATTGTAACTCACTTGATATCATTTTACATTGCGAAAATTTTAATTATTTTTAAGACTCTTTTCTTAATTATTGAATATCCTATCAACGCTAGCTACTTCCTCGTACATGTATTTTCTATGCATGATCATGTTCCACGGCCTGATCGGCAAACAAGAGTCAATTAGGGAAGATAAGACATACTACATAAACATTATAAACTAAATAGGACTCAGCTAAAACTAAAAATAAACAAAAACTACGATAAAGAAATTAAATTCATAACAGAAATAAAATAAAGAACAATGAAAGATAGTACCCGATCATTCGAATGGAGGAGGCGGAGGAGGACCAAAGACGCTGTTGAAGAAGTCGGTATACGGGTTTTGGCCGGTGGTGAATTGGGCTGTAGGCGGGACCAAATGAGTAGGGATCTGGTGTGGGAGCTCCAGCCTGCCATGTGCCGGATAGCGCTGATAAGTGTCTACGGAAGGGTTGTAGGTCTGGTAGTTGGGCATCGTGTAATAATCATATGACTGATATGGCATACCGGCTACTGAGTCCTCGTGATGTCGGACTCCCTCCCAGTATGCCCAGTTATGGTGCTGGTAATAGGCATTTTGGTATGCCAGGGCTCTCTGCCCGTCCTGAAGCTGATCCACCCTATTTTGGTATAGGGGTGATCGTCCTCTCTCTAGTATCATACATAGCCCATATATCATTCATGACTGTCCATGCGAAGGACAATTTGGGCTTACCCTTGAGAACGGCGTGTAGGACTGTGATATCCCTATGTCTGACCTTAGACAGGTCACTATCACGAGGAAAGATGTTGTTCACAATGATCTTCTGAAGCACCTTACACCTTGGAGTCAAAGCACTGCGGCTATAGGAGGATGAGGACTCAGATTCCAAAAAGGATGGAATAAAATCCTTATTTACCTGCTCCGTCCACTCTCTTGACCAAGTCATGTCAGTAAAGGCCAAGTGGGCCTCGGTCTTGTACTCATACCTTCGCTGGTTAGACCCTTCGTGGCCTACCCCCATATATACATTAAATAATTGGCGAAGGATTTGTGCATCCATTGCCACGTCCCTACCATGCACGGTTCCTATCAGTCTAAAGTCGTTAGGTGAACGACCCGTCTCCCTTCGTAGGGTAGACATCCAATCAACTACATCGGCCTGGTGAATCTCGAGGCTGCCCAAATCAAGCACACTCTCCCTCCCCAAATAGTCAAAGAGGTATGGAACCCCATAATCCTCAAAATCATAACCTTCGACTCTACTAACACCTTATTCGAGTATTTCTTATACAAAATAAATGTGTTCTAATGTTTTCAGGGTGTTGTGATAATAAGATGTTCGGAGACCAATCAATAGGTACGTTAACATTTTGAGTTCTTTGCCTCGTTCTCCTCGACATCTACAATTGTGGCAACTAACCACAATATGTATGAGATAAATCAAATTACGCAATTTAAATTTCACAATTACGCTCAATTAAAATTAGATGCATATATATACTTTTATGCTCTAATTTTGCATCTTCTTATATATAGTCTATAATTTGCCACAATTTAAAAGGCCAAACACATACTTAATTTATCAATGAAGTTTCATTTAGCACATAAACTCATCTTCTATTTAATTACCCAAATTTTATAATTAAAACATTACATGCACATTTAGGCAACCAACTTTATAAATCATAATTAATTTCTAGAAATTGACCATGGAAAATCAACTAAAATAACAAGTAAACACATATCTCATCACACATATATCAAGGTTATCATCAAATTCATGCAATTTCACATACTTTGACTCTCAAAGTCAAAATCACCATGAAAACTCCATGGATGACCATGAAGCTCAAGCTTTCATTTTTGCTCAAAAAGTATGAAATAAGTTGCATTTGCTTAATAAAAACACTAACCTTAGTGATTGGAAGCTTAACTTGGTAAAAAATCTAGCCTTTTGCTTCACCACTTTCTTTACCCAAAAATCCTTCAAAATGGATGAAACTCCCCACAAAGAGGTGATTTCTAGCCTAGATTTTGATATATATGAAAATGTGGGTGTTTTGGGGTTGCAAACTTGTGGCACAAAAATGAGGTTTTTGGAGTATGGTCGCACACCAAGCGTAGTTTAATGCTTCTAGGGTTTGTGAAAATGAAGAGTGAAGCTTAAATCTGGGTTTTATCACGACTGGGCGTAGGGCTAGGGCTGCGCCCCCCTGCGCCCAACTCTGTCAAAATTCAAATTTTTTATTGTTTTGGTATGCGGTGCTGTATATCTCTCTAATTTTTTTGTTATAAAATGTGGTCTAAAATTTTTTTTAGGGGGCTAAATTAATCAATTCGTTAGAACCTACCCTCCTCAACTTAGACCTTTGTAACGTCCTCATCACATTAACATTAATTAATCCGTTAATAACATCGAGAGATAGATCGATACATATTCCTTAATCATAGCAATTAAATTTAAACAACTAAATAATATTCAAACAAAATTCAACTTCTAAAAACTCAAATCAACACATCACACTTGATAATAAAAACAAGACAAAGTATGATTACAATCCAAATAAAATACACAAACAAACCACATCAGAAATAAACCAAAGCAACTTTAAGTTTAACACGTAATAAACAAACCAAACATACTCAAATAAAATAAAATCAAAAGTCTGTCGGAGGAGCGACGATATCTTCCAATTCGCCAACTGTTATCTGGAGATTGGTGAGCCAGACAGAATGTGTTTGAAACAGCTGATCATTCTTCTTTTGGCTTCCTCGAAGTGTCTCGATTTCTTTAAGCAGCACATTGTTGTGTTCACCAAATCTCCAACTATTTCCTTCAGTTTGTGAACTTGATCCCATACAATGTCGATAGTCTCGATCTTCTTCCATGGTCTCTGATCTTCCTCGTCGACTTCCATTCTGGCTTTTCCTTTATTATTTTGTCCTTCAGGAGTGGGTTTAGGGGCTTTAAACGGGATTTGGGTCACTTTAGCAGATTTAGGGCAACGGATTTGGAATCCTATTTCAGTGCGCTCAAATACCAACCCTACCATAGTAATCCTTGTAAACCACGTGGTATTCGGGTTAAGGAACCTTATGGGCAACCCTTCTGACACTGCCTTTTCTATAACGAATAACTCAGTCAGCATTCTACAGTGAGGATAATTCACCTCATGACCTATTTCGTGACATTCCCACAAATTCTGCATAGTAATATACCCTAGCGTAACGGTCGGGTATTCGGTCATTAGAGCGTGTACAAGGAGGATCTCCTGGGGTCTCACATAAGTCGTATCTTGGTGACGTGGAAGTATGTTAAAAATAACTAGTTTCCACATGACTTTGGCTAAGGGGCATAAATCACCTCTATTGAAAGCAGTGTAAGTCCGGGCAGTTCTAATAGGAATCCGAAAACTATAGATATCATTTCATCCCATTGATTAGTCCGCTTATTAACCTTACGCATTCTACTCCCCTGGGTATTAGTCAATGTCTAGAACTCCCTAGGACGAGGTGTCTTAGTGTCAATATGGAATTCATCATACAACTTTTCCCTAGAAATTGACACCTCTTTATTGCCCACCATCCCCACTAGCTCAAAATCGTAGTCCTCAAGTTTTTCAATTCTACACATAGTGGCGAACCACTGTTGGAATAAACTAGAGTGTATATACGGTAATTCCCACATAACAGCTCTAGCCCACCCCATACACTTAAATGACTCAATAATATCAAAATCATCAAAGTCGGAATCCTTTAAAGTACGTTCTATGAGAAACCCAGGTGGTTCGCTATTAATGGTATTTGGGGGTATTTCAGGGAATTCCGCATTGAGGGGTTTCTCCAAGCGGACATTCTGAGGGTGGTGGGTTCTCATCTTAGGTGTTTGGGTACTTGTGGGACGGTTACCATTGGCGTGGAGTTGGGTGAACATCTATAAAAAACAATGCAAACACAAAGGATTAAAATAGGGTCTCCTACATGAATGATGCATGATGATTAAACACCTTTTTTTCATCGTTAAATAAACTAATCTAAGTCTCACCAACAATGTGAGCCCAATCTAAACCTATTAAATGCATAAACTTTTAATAAATGATTTAAACAATTTAAGCATAACCTTTTTGACAAAATGTTTTCAAAAAATTAACAACAAACTTATGTGGAAAAAGCTTTAATTTTTACAAAAAGTTTTGCAAAAATAAATATATATTAATTAAATGAGTATATAGAAAATTATAATTAACCCTTTTTCAATAAAAATAATGTAACTCCCAAAACCTTCATCCCATGCATGCATGATAAAACTATATTAAATTAACATAGAATGAAGCTAAGAGTGTTATAAAGAGTATACCTTGCTAATCTTTGACATGAACTAGCGTCGGATTGAAGATTTGACGTAGAAAATATGAATTTTTAGAGGTTTTTAGGGTTAAAAATCGAAATCCGCCGTTCTGCAACTAGGGTTTAGAGTTTAAACTGTTCTGTACATAAAGCACTATTTTTATAAAGTTTTAAGCGCGTCTGGGCGTAGGGCCAGCGCAGGGCTGCGCCCCCCCGCGCCCGGGCCTCCGGATTCCTGATCTGGACCGCACACTTGTCTCTAAACCCTAATTCTTCAATTTTAAAATTATTACGGGTATTCACCCCTACTTACACTCGTAATATCGGGTTAAAATCATTTTTGCGGCGTGCTTAAAATTTCTATTTAATGATGTGGGATCCTAAAATTTAATTAAAAACCTAAATTCTAAACGCAACTAAATTCAGGAGAATGAATCCTCCCCAACTTAAATGGGTACACACAATTAACACAAAAACAAATAAACATACTAAAAACAATTAAATTTAAATAATCAAAATACTCTATGTTGCCTCCCAGAAAGCACTAAGTTTTACGTCTTCAGCCAGACGTACTGCTCCTATATTAATTAATTAACTTTTGGATCTTGTAGTCTGATTAATTCCGAGACTAACATATTATTGGTGGCCCATTGAACATATAATTTAAGTCTATGTCCATTGACTTTAAATGGCTCACCACCTTTTTAGTCTTATATTTCTACCGCAGCATGTGGGTAGGTATTAGTTACGATGTATGGACCTGTCTATTTACTTTTTAATTTACCTGGAAATAGTCTAAGTCTTGCATTAAATAGCCAAACTTTATTTCCTTTAGTAAATATTTTATTTTTAAGCATCCTGTCGTGGAAAACTTTTGTTTTCTCTTTATAAATTCTTGCACTTTCGTAGGCTTTTCTAGGAATTTCTTCCAGTTCATTTAATTGGAATTTCCTTTCAACACCGGCATCATGTAAATTAAAATTTATGTTTTTGATGGCCCATAGAGCTCGGTGTTACTTCCACTGGAAGATGGCAAAGCTTACCATAAACAAGTCTGTTTGGGGACATACCTATTGGTGTTTTAAATGCGGTTCTGTATGCCCATAGAGTATCCTCTAATTTTTGCGACCAATCCATACGGTCAGGTCTGACAGTCTTTTCAAGGATTCTCTTGATCTCTCTATTAGAGATCTCGACTTGTCCGTTGGTTTGCGGGTGACAAGGTGTTGCTATTCTATGATTGTTGGGAATTCGTATCGTTTTTCATAAAAACATAAACATTAATCGAATTAACGCACAACGAAAGCTTTTAAAAATTACGACTTCCGTACACGGATCATCAAGTATACTTAAGATAAGTAAACGAAAAAGCAATAAAAATCCATACCTTTGTATTCTATGACAAGAATACACGAATGAGACGCTTTCGGTATCCACCGGTGATGACACGATCGAGCGGCGCCAGGTATGCAACCAAACACACGAAGAACGGGAAAACCAAACCCTTTGGAATTTTTCCTCTTGCGGCGGCACCTCACACAAACACACACTTGTTGTTGTGTTTTGTGATAATCCCACCTCCCACAAACGTGGGTTTATGTTATATATATATATATATATATATATATATATATATATATATATATATATATATATATATATATATATATATTGGGGTTCGATTGAGAACTTTTGTGCATCGAGGCACCATTGAGAACTTTTGTGCATCGGACTATCTACCAAAGGTGCACAAAGGGCATTTAGGGGATATAAAATGTATGGAAATTATTTTTGAATTTTAAATAGTTTAAAGATAATTAATAGCTAAATTTGGTATGAAAATCACAATTAACTTCTTTCCTAAAACCACTCCCCCTTTCTCTCTCTCTCTCTCTCTCTCTCTCTCTCTCTCTCTCTCTCTCTCTCTCCCCCCTCTCTCTTAGCCTCCTCTTGATTTTGGAAAAGATGAACGATATGCATGATTTATGTTTGTATGAACGATTCATGTTTGTATTTGATGTATTTTGATTTTGGAAGAGATAAACGATATGCATGATTTATTTTTGGAAGAGATGAACGATATGCATGAAGAGATGAACGATATGCATGTATTTTAATATATTTTGAAATTGTATTATTTTTCTTAATTTTGGAAGTGTAATAATTAAATAAGGATTGCATAATTCCTGTTTTACCCCTCCGCGAATTTTATTATGTGCACTTGATGCATAAAACTTTCTATTTAATTACCATTTTGTCATTTGATCTAACCCACACATTCTTTTCATCCAATGGACAGTGGAGGTTCTTTTGTGCCTCGATGCACAAAAGTTCTTAATGGAACCTCCCTATATATATATATATATATATATATATATATATATATATATATATATATATATATATATATATATATATATATATATATATATATATATATATATATATATATATATATATATTAAATTTAAACTTTAATATATTAATATAATATATATTTTAATAATTATCTTTATTATTTAAACATTATATAATTATCTCTATAATTATATATCTATTAAATAATATTTATCTTTTATATATTATCTAATAATATATAAATGACTAGATAATTATTTATGATTATCTCTATTTATTTGTTTATAATTATCCATCTAGTTATCCAATAATTAGATGATAATATCAATTCAAATAAATACATCTTTTATTTAATATCTAATAATAAATAAAAGACTAGATAATTATTATTTAATTATCATCCAATGACAATTAAATCACTTACAATATCCAATATTGCACTTTTATTCCCCGTTCTTTGAGAAATAATTAATCACACATTAATTTAATCTCAATGATCATTTCGTGTCATAAACAATATCCAATATCATTTATTCAATAGTTTAATTGCATCTGCTCAGTTGTGGTCATCGGTGTGACCCTCAAGTGTTTTATGAATATAGCCATGATGCAGTAGTAATGTCATCTTTACACACCATATACTAACATACTCCCACTTATGTAAGACGACATACTGTCCTGCAGCATGCGCCTAAAGGAGGTCATGGCTAGACACTTTAGGCAACCAAGGTCATAAAAACTCTGACTCCCATTCGGGCATTCTTGTTGAAACAGCCTTCCAAAAAGAAACTTAGGTTATATCCCATGCATTGTGATATTTCAATGTGAATGCTAGGCATAGATTAGATCAACCATAGCAAACACGATTATGTTTCTCGACTCCCTGATCCCATACTGATCCGAAACAGGCAGAGTAGAACACATCAGTTCTGTCCAAGCATGGCCATGCATTTCTGTCAGTATCTATCGTCGAGGGGCCCAAAAATATCTCTTCTTAGTTAAAAGAAGGTGCAAATCCCATATTGACTATCTAGGCCTCCAGCACGACTCCCACTGCAACCAGCCTCGAACCATTATGGTCACCCAGTTACGGATGACGTTAGGTTAGGCCAAATGTACAGCAGCACCCGTACGTAGACGTCTCAGGTACTAAGGATTACCTTTTTGAGACGACTCATGACTATGATCCACAAAGTGGTCTCAATCGGTGGGTCAGTCCAATATTTGTTCGCAACAAATACCTGTGAATTTGGTCCAACCTTTGTTATATTCATCACCCATGAATATCAACCAAAAACCACAGCAGCCTTTTAATTCTCGTTGTGGTTCCCACGACAACAAGCAGCTATGCAATAGTTTTAGAATAACTTCAAATTTATTCTTGGATTTCTAAAACATGCAAAATAGAACGACATTAAAGATATCATGTTGATCACCTTTATCTCAATAAACACAACATGACTTCCATCAATTTAATGCTACTGTTCCTTTATCAAATGTAACGGTAATACGATCTACCGAAAAATTAATTTCAGACATGATCTTAGTGGGAGTGTTCTCTAGTTAACTGACTTAACTTTCATTACCGTTTATATTTGAAAAATTACACTAGTTCTTTATTACAACTTCTTGTAATATTATTCAGACCCATTCTGAATCTCCTTACAAATTTCTATCCATTATCTTTAGAGGAACTGGTAAATCACTCATAAAGACAACATGATTAAAATTTAGGAACTCTAGCAATTCAGATTAATTGCTACTAGTGATACGTTTAGATGTTTAGTCCTGAATCTGACAGTATGCAGTTTATCTATATCTAATCAAGATATCTTTAATAACATTGTGTTCAACATTTGTGATATGTATCCATAACCACCAGAACCTGGTTATCGATAACATTTTGTTGTGGTGTTCTGTCAAGTTTGCCGACGAGTGTTTAAACAAGTCAAAGGCTATTACTTGACTAACCATCACACAAGTTGTATACATTTCACATGCAATAAAATGCAATTACTTCTTGTCTAAACAATCCAGACTTATCAAGTCTTGAATTGAATCTGACAAGTTAAGTGAATTATGCTCCATGTAACTCTTTTACATTTAATTCTGCATTTTATTAGTTTCATCTATATAACCACGGATGACTATCCAACTCATATAATCTCTTGAACTAACTTTCAAGAATTAACAAGTTTAATGAAACTGCATTTGAACACTTGAACAATTTACACAACAACATAGTTAACCCTTTTTATCTGAATATGACTACTAGCTTGTCCAATCTCTATTGACAAGTTACTATTCAAGTTTCACTTGAATCAATAGTCTATAATCATGGCTTAGTAATCTCAAACAATGGGAATTTCAAGCAACAAATTTTTAACTCCAAAAATTATTTATTTATCCCAAAAATACTTGCAAGAAATTCAACTACAAAATTGTTTTACTACACCATGATAAACTATTGATGACATGAAAAATAGTGTCCAGCAGAGTATTCTCTAAGATGTCTCCATGCTCCCACTAAATTTGTCATCTCTTTTCACTTCATTTTAGTCATCGCAGACATTATGCATAAAACTTTGTTCAATTGGTTATCACATATCCAAAAGCAATAGAAAGTGAATAATTCAGATAGACGAAGTCTCAACGCGGTCAACCTTGACCGTTTCCAAGTACTTGGGGCAACATCATTTTTCCCAGTGCCCAGTTTCCTAGCACTGAAAAAATCTGTCATCATTGGATTTGACTTCTCTGGTTCTAGGTTTTAGCAACTTGTTAGCTTTAACCTTCGGCTTGGAAACTTACTTACCCTTCCGTCTCTCCCTATCTTCTCTCCTTAATCATTCCCTCAGCAGTCTATAGCATCTGATGCAGCCCACTGATCATCTTCTCCATGCATTTTGTAACAAATTAAAAAATGGTAAAATTCCTTCAATAAGGAATTGAGAATCAGATTCGTGGTCATGTCCTGTGTCACGGGATACCCAAGTTTGCTAAGATGATCCAGATAAACTTTCATCTTCAGCAAATGGGGTCCGACAGCTGTTCCTTCTGCCATTTTGCAGGAGTTCAGAGCCCTAGTCGTATTGTATCTCTCAGTACGAGCCTGAGTCTGGAACATATCCTTTAGCTGGAGATAGATCTGGTAAGCTGGGACATCCATAAGGTTAGTCTGCAGCTCAGATGTCATGGTCGCTAGCATTAGACAGGAAACATCAACAGCATCCTCAGAGTGCTTCTTGTAGAGATTTCTCTCCTCAACAGTAGCAGTCTCTGCAGGTGCAGGTCCTAGTGCCCTTTCCAGAAGATACGACTTACGCTCCATTCTCAGAACAATCGTCAGATTACGTTCTCAGTCCAGGAAATTATTTCCTCTGAGTTTTTCTTTGTCCAGAATGGATCTCAGAGTAGCAGTGTTATGCATTTGAGAGGGATTAGTAATAGGAGGAGGTGGAGGAAGGAGATTGACGTTATCATTGTTATCGTTGTTGGTTGTCATTGTTGTTGTTATTGTTTAAACTGCTTCTACCTCTGCCTCTTCCAACCATCTAAAACAATTTTTCAAAAATTAGCATTTAATTAACCATTAATAAATCAATAACCCAAAATTCAGAAAATGATTTATTAATCCTAAGAACCTTTTTACTTATTCATGGACCCGACGGAGGCTGAACCTACATGAATAAGCTACTCAGGCAGGAAACTTATTACCAATTACAACCCCTTTGCAACTCTTAGATCTTATGAGATTTTCAATTTCTTAAATTGATCATGTTTAATCTCATCCACACCTTGGGCAACAGTCTTACTGAGGAACCACCACTGACACACACCATATAACAACTGCAAGTCACTGGCCCAAGTCTCACTTAGGATCCGCAGTGCTTACCTCACAGCTCTCCGAGTTTGCGGCGTAAGCACCCAACGAAGGCTGAACCTACTTACGACGACCGGTCACCGTGAGTGCCACTATATGGACGGTGTGCTGTGTCAGATTTTTAATTTGGGTTTATAACCAGTCTCTTACAAAGAGCTAGTGGTCAGTCAGGTTAGTCTGCGGGAAGGATCCTTTCGGTTCTAAACCTTTTGGAAATTCCACAGTCCTAGCAAGACTGTCCTACACACCACCTATTCTGGTAAACATTCCAGTTAATGTACCAGTTTTAAGAATTTCAACTCCTTGATCATATGACATTTTATAAACAAATCTCCTTTTATTTGAAAAACTAATTTCATAAAAATGTCATATCTAACACCTAACAAAATAATTAAAGTTTCCAATTTAAACTTCCTTTTAAATACTTTAATAATTCATCAAAAATGATTGTAGTTTTGATTTCATTTATTTATCTACTTTGTCACCACAACCACGCAGATATATATAAAGCATAAAGAAATAAAACATACAATCACATGGTGACATAGCCTTGCCGAAACTAAATTGGTTTCCGAGAGCCATACGGACAAACCAATTAGGTCAAAACCTAAGGGACAAAATCAACACACAAGGCAAGAAGGATGAACACTTTCAGCTCCCACTAGCCTTAGCATCCGATGATGTCTCCGAGCGTCCTTGATGGATGACTTCTTCTTGATGGACATCTTCGCCAAGAATTTTTACATAGTTTTAATCTAAATACATTTGCCTATTTTCTAACCTATTACAGTTTACACATAAAACCGGGATTCCATTGGCACGCAGGCCTTCCCATAAATAACCAATAATAAAAATAGCAAACATCACGATTAAATAAACAACCATCTAAACAAAAGGGGTCTCAAGGCTCGGCTATGTCACAAACATAAATAAAGCAGTAAAGCTTGTAAATAATCCAGTATTCATTTTCATCTTGACATGAAAATAATTCCAAAACCAATTAATCCACCATTAATTGAAGTAAATATGTCCAATATCGTTCTTAAACTAAACACGGTTCGTAAACTCGAAATTTAGGAACACTTTCCAAAATTAGAAACTTTTTCCCGAAAAATTATAATTCAATTCCATCTTTGCATTATCTTTGGATTCAAAACCACACTTTTCTTAAAATATTCAATTAACAATTCAAACACCTTTGAAATTTAAACTTACTATTTTAAGAAACTTTTTATTAAACAACATTTAATAAATATACTTATTATATCGAATAATATTGATAAATAATTTAAACTTCATTTAAATAATTATCAATTAACTATTATTCTATAGAAACACCTTTCCAGAATAAATAAACTTTATTTAAAATGTCAATTTTCTAAATAAACAATTTTACCAATAAAATATGTCTTTTAAAATATTTAAAGAAAATTGACCATCTTTAAATAACACTAATAACTTTTCTTTATGGTTTTAAACGATTTCTACCAAAAACGTTAATGTCGAGATCAAATCTCAAAACATTAAACCATGACCGAGCATGAAACTCAAAGTCACGATTTCATCAATTTGAAAAATAGAATCCTTAAATTAAACTCACTTTAATTTAATAATGCATTATATGGAACTAAATATTAAATGCATAAATTAAGTCTAGTTTATAAATTAAAATTACCATTAATTTTAATTTCAACATTAAAACTTAACTTTTAATTAAAACCGATTTAATTTAAACGACGAATTACCGGAAAACGGAATCGAACCAACTTAGTTAACTGACTCATACTCGGGTTCAATAACCCATATGAACCGAAAACAAGTAGGGTATTAAACCCTTTGACGGCTGAAATTAATCGAAGCCATTAATCAACTCACTTTGATTATTTCGATTTCCATATTCCAATTACTCGTTTAATTATCGAATCGAATAATATTTAAACCGATTTTTGAATTTTTTAAAAAAAACTAATAAAGTCTCCCACTTTAATTTTATAAAACCGAAAACATATTTACATATATTTTGTCACAAATGTCTAAATATTATTAACCAAACACTTTTGATTTATTGATTCGATTTTAACGCATTTAATTTAATCGTTCGAGTTTAACCGTGAATTAAACGACATGACGGAATAAACCATCAATGACTTCGGCTACCACATCGTAACCGAGAGGTCAAGGGTCTCAACCCATGGCCGAAATCTCTAGGTTTGATTTCGCGAACCGAAACATTTATTTTTTCGACTTTAATCAATTAAACACTTTTAAACAATCAAACATCAACTAAATAAAACGAACTAAGGTTTCAAAATCCCGAGTTCCGAGAACTCCAAGGTTGGCCAAGAATCACCATGGGATTTCCAAAACCTTCGGTCGATTTTCTCCAAGCCAAATCAAAACCTTAAACATTTTAAATATTGATTTCGATCGTTTAAACACTTTTAATTATTAAAAATCGAAACTTTAAGATCGATGGACATAAATACTCGAATAATACCATCATTATGTTACTTAACTTGGCTCTGATACCACTGTTGGGAATTCGTATCGTTTTTCATAAAAACATAAACATTAATCGAATTAACGCACAATGGAAGCTTTTAAAAATTACGAATTCCGTACACGGATCATCAAGTATACATAAGATAAGTAACGAAAAAGCAATAAAAATCCATACCTTTGTACTCTATGACAAGAATACACGAATGAGATGCTTTCGGTATCCACCGGTGATCTCGAGCGGCGCCAGATATGCAATCAAACACACGAAGAACGGGAAAACCAAACCCTTTGGAATTTTTCTTCTTGCGGCGGCACCTCACACAAACACACACTTGTTGTGTGTTTTGTGATAACCCCACCTCCAACAAACGTGTGTTTATGTTATATATATATATATATCCGCGCATATATACATTCGATCGTATATATATTATATATATTAAATTTAAACTTTAATATATTAATATAATATATATTTTAATAATTATCTTTATTATTTACACCTTATATAATTATCTCTATAATTATATATCTATTAAATAATATTTATCTTTTATATATTATTTAATAATATATAAATGACTAGATAATTATTTATGATTATGTCTATTTATTTGTTTATAATTATCCATCTAGTTATCCAATAATTAGATGATAATATCAATTCAAATAAATACATCTTTTATTTAATATCTAATAATAAATAAAAGACTAGATAATTATTATTTAATTATCATCCAATGACAATAAATCACTTACAATATTCAATATTGCACTTTTAGTCCCCGTTCTTTGAGATATAATTAATCACACATTATTTTAATCTCAATGATTATTTCGTGTCATAAACAATATCCAACATCATTTATTCAATAGTTTAATTGCATCTGCTCAGTTGTGCTCATCGGTGTGACCTTCAAGTGTTTTATGAAATCAGCCATGATGCAAGAGTAATGTCATCTTTACACACCATATACTAACAATGATTAACTCTATATTGCTTAAGGAGTATAGCAAAATGCTGATTTATAAAATGTGACCCTCCGTCACTGATGATAGCCCTTAGAATACCGTGTCGTGCAAAGATATTTCGTTTAACAAATTTACACACAACCCGGTTATCATTAGTTCGTGTAGCTTCTGCTTCCACCCATTTGGAAACATAATCTACCGCAACTAAGATATATTCATATCCAAATGATTTAGGAAAGGGTCCCAAAAAATCAATACCGCATACATCAAATATCACCACGATTAATATCGGGGTCATAGGCATTTCATCCCTTTTTGCGATTCTGCCTGTTTGCTGGCATCTCGTGCATCCTTTGACGAATTCATTAGCATCCTAAAATATTGTGGCCTGAAAAAACCACACTGCAATATTCGGTGGCCAGTTTTCTTTGCGCTGAAATGGCCACCGCATGCATATGCATGGCAGTGTTTAAGAACATCCCCGTTTTCCGAATTAGGGACACATCGTATTATGATTTGATCTGCTCCTATTTTAAATAGATCAGGCTCATCCTAAATGTATTGTCTGCTTGAGGATAGAAATATATTCTCTGTTGTGAGTTCCAGTGCTCTGGCAATCTTCCTGATACGAAATAGTTAACTAAATTCGCAAAACCAGGGAATTTTGGATATAGAGAGTAATTGTTCATCAGGGAAGGAGTCCCTGATTTGATCAGTTGAGTTTGTTAGGATTAAGTGAAGCCTTGATAAATGATCGGCAACAACATTTTCTGTGCCTTTTTCATCCTTAATTTCCAGGTCAAATTCTTGCAATAGAAGGATCCACCAAATTAATCGAGGCTTGGCATCCTTCTTCGCCAATAAATTTCTTAAAGCACTGTGGTCTGAGTACACAATTACTTTTGCCCCCAAATATATGATCTGAATTTATCGAGGGCAAACACTACAGCTAATAACTCTTTTTCCGTAGTGGTGTAATTGATTTGTGCCTCATTAAAGGTTTTACTTGCATAGTAAATAACCACTGAGTTTTTCTCAAATCTCTGACCTAATACAGCACCAACCGCATAATCGTTAACATCGTACATGATCTCAAAAGGTTGAGACCAATCTGGAGATTGCAGAATTGGCGCTTCAGTTAATTTTGATGTAAGCTTCTCAATTGCTTTCATGCAGGCGTCATCAAAATTAAACTCGACATCTTTTGATAGAAGATTGCATAACGGCCTTGAGATTTCACTGAAATCTTTAATGAATTACCGATAAAAACCAGCGTGGCCTAAGAATGATCTTATTCCTTTAACGTTGGTGGGGGTGGAAGTGAAGAAATTAATTGAACTTTTGCCTTCTCCACTTCCATACCTCTTTCGGACACAATGTGACCTAAGACCACCCCTTCTTTGACCATAAAATGGCTTTTCTCCCAACTTAGCACTAAGTTGGTTTAATGCATCACTTTAGGACTTTCTCTAAATTTCCTAGACAATCTTCGAATGTTTTATCAAATATGGAAAAATCGTCCATAAATATCTCAAGAGAACCACCCAGCATATCTGAAAAGATAGCCATCATACAACGCTGGAATGTGGCGGGGGCATTACATAGTCCGAACGGCATCCTTTAGTTGGCAAAGGTGCCATATGGACAAGTAAATGTAGTTTTCTTTTGATCCTCAAGATGGATTGGAATTTGATTGTAACCAGAATATCCATCAAGGAAACTGTTAAACTTCTGCCCTGCTAATTTTTCCACTATTTGATTTATAAATGGTAGCGGAAAATGATCTTTCGAAGTAGCAGCATTGAGTTTTCTGTAATCAATACATACTCTCCACCCAGTTACAGGGCGAGTAGTTGTCTCTTCTCCTTCTTCAGTGTTAATTACTGTAATTCCCGATTTCTTGGGTACAGTTTAGGTTGGACTTACCCACTCGCTATCAGATATGGGATATATAATTCCAGCATCCAACCATTTCAAAACATCCTTCTTAACTACCTCTCTTAAATTAGGATTCAACCTCCTTTGTGTATCCCGTGCTGGTTTAGCTTATGGATCAGTAATGATTCAGTGTATACACAGAGTGGGACTGATTCCTTTTAAATCAACTATAGTCCATCCTACTGCTTCTTTATATTTGACTAATACTTGCTGTAGAGCTTTCTCTTGCACTTCAGTCAGATTTGATGAAATTATGACAGACAAAATGTCATTCTGACCTAGAAAAGCGTATATTAAATGAAAAGGCAACTCCTTCAATTCTAGAACAGGTGGTTATTCAATTGAAGGTTTGGCTGACTGAGGTAAATCAGTAGGTAATTTTTCAGTTCTATGGGTCCATGGTGGTTGTTTCGATTCTAGGGTGGATTCCATGACTACCTCTAGCTTATCATACTCAGTAGGATTCAATTTGGCTAATTGATTCTCAGCAAAAAATAACTCAGTAGAATCTTTGGTGTTGATTAACGAACTATGTTGCTATGCAAGTTCGTCCACCATGTCTATAAGATAACATTCTAAATCAATAGCAGAGACATTTGAAGCATTGAACACATCCAGTCTTAATTTCCGATTACCAAAGGCAATATCCACTGCTCCTGTCCTACAATTAATTTGCATATTAATCGTGGCTAAGAAAGGTCTGCCTAAAATAATAGCCGGTTGATTATCTCCTATTGAACTTTCGGTGTCAAATACTAGGAAATCAACTGGATAATAAAAATCTTCAACTTTTACTATGAGATCTGATAAAATACCTCTTGGGCACTTTGTTGACCGATCTGCCAGCTGTAAGATAATATTAGTTGTCTGTAATTGGCCTAGATCATGTTTGTCAAACAAGTTTCCACGTAAAATATTAACACTAGCTCCAAGATCAAGCAGTGCCTTTTTAATCTGCACATTCCCTATAGTCACTATAATCAATGGTGATCCAGGTGCTTTTAGCTTAGGAGGTAGAGAACTAGAAACTAATGCACTTAACTGTTCAGTTAAATTGACCTGCGTAGGGAGTGAGACCTTATACTTTCTCTTTTGAGTGCAGAGATCTTTCAGAAATTTGGCATAAGAGGGAACCTGCTGAATAGCCTTGATCAAAGGAATATTGATCTTAACTTGATTGAACAAGTCCCACAGATCCTCTGGTTGTGGGCCTCTTTTGCCATATGGGGAATTGGATTTTCTAAAGCAGCATGGTAAGGAGGAGGAGCTGAAGTGTCCTGATTCTTAACCACCTCCCCAACTTTGGGAGTTGGGATATCTGCATTAATTGGTTCTTTAAAAGAAACTTTCTTGGGAATCTCCTTTGTTGGATCCACTTTCTCCTCATACACGACTTCAGTGTCGGTATCTTCTTCTGCCTCTTGCTCTTTAGGCATCTCAATCTTATTGTCTACCTCTTTACCACTTCTTAATGTGGTTATCTTAGATACTTCATTTACTTCATTTATCTCATGTTGCTTATCTTTATTATGATGAACATGTGAAGGATTGGGAATAGTATTGCCAGGAAGCTTTCTCTCCTCATGTCTAGTAAGTGATTCAGCTATCTGACCCATCTGGCGACTTAACATCTCCATGGTCTTAGTACTGATAGCTGATTGCTGCTTCATAAATTCTACAAATTCTGAGAATTGCGAAGAAGTCATATTTGTTTCCACTTGGAATTGTGGTTGATCACGATGATTTGACTTATAATATTGCTCATCTTTAGCTGCAGAAGTAGAACCATATTGATATTCTCTTTTTGGTGGTTCATACCTAGGTTTAGATTGATGATCGGTAGGCCGATCATTCTTCTATCGAAAGTTAGGATGGTTTCTCCAACCCGGATTGTAGGTTTCCGAGTATGGATTATCCCTCTCTCGACGAGCTCCAAATCCGTAAACTTCATTAGCAAATTCCTCAGCACTTGAGGACATGCTTCAGAATGATGAGATGGATCACTGCACTTGACACAGTTAATTGATGCATTAGGGTTTGAAAGACCCTTCATCAATTGATCCATTTTCTTGCCTAATTCTGAAATCTCACTTTTAACTTCACGTTTCCAGGCATTATCTATGCCCATAACTTAAACTCCTATGCTGTTTTCAGAACCAACTTGAACTTTAAGACCTTTACCGAGTTGACTAAGAAACTCTCAAGCCTCGCAGTCTTCTTTTGCTAAAAATGTGACTCCTGTGGCAGCAATAATCATATTACGACTTTCTTGACTCACACCATCAAAAAATGTTTTGATAAGCATCCATTTGGGTACTTCGTGGTGTGGACCTCAATAACTCATTCAAACGGTCGAAAGCTTCGTTGAATTGTTCACCGGGCTTTTGTTTAAATCCGGTGATTTTCTTTCTTTTCTCAGTTGTTTTACTAATGGGATAATATTCATTTAGGAATTCTCTCTTCATTTGATCCCATGTTGTAATGCTATTGGTAGGTAATGATACAAACCAATTTTTCGCTTTCTCTTTCAACGAGAGAAAGGAGATAATCGAAGTTTTAAACTGTCAGTGGTTATACCTCGAACATGGTTTGCTTTACAAATATGTGTGAACTCAGCTAGATGTTCATAGGGTTCACTTGGCATCCCATGAAAGATCGGAAGAATTTGAAATAATTGAGGACGAACTTCGAGTTCGTTCTCGTTTTCAGGATAACGAATCGGAGACGGGTCGGGCACATTTCCTGGGCGGTAATGTGACTTAACCGTACGCCTCGCTTGCTCACCCATCCTAACAGCTATGCGCTCGGGTTCTTCTTGATCACGATTTCGCGGTGAAATCGGAGGGCTTTCTAAATTAGGAATTTTAGGAATTTCTTCCTCTTGTTCGTTTGAATTCTCTGTGATTAATTGTTGTTTTTGAATCCTGACAGTCTTTCTGTTAGATCTAGCTACTTTTTCGATTTCGGGTTCGAATTGTAGTGGCAATTCTCTAGCCGATCGACGTGTGTGCATAAACTAATAAAATACTTAAATTAAATTACCTAATAAAAGTAATTATATTTTTGGTGGTAAAGTAGAGGATTTCAATTACCTTTTTGAATTTTTAATTTTTTATGTGATTTTTAATAATAAGAAATTAAAGACTAAAAATAACCAAAATACGGTACTTAAACGTAAAAACTTAAAACTAAGGCCAAAAACTAACTTCTAGCCCTAACTAACAGTTACAACTCCCCGACAATGGCGCCAAAATCTGACGTGCCGTCATTGTGACCCGCAGAAATAATCCCTATATCCACTAATTAGCTCAGAGAAGTAAGGTTCGAATCCACAGGGAGTGCGATTGTAATAAGGGTTAGATGGCTAGCTTATGAGTTTGATTGAAAGACTTTAAATCGTGAATTGATTCAATTGAATGATTGGTTTGGATCAATGAGTTACTATTACTTTGTGACTAATATTAATGACGAAGAACTAATGCAGTGAATTAACAATCAAGAGACGGATAACCATTCATGGAATCACCACGTCATAAGCATTACTCACTCGAATTTCATGAAATAATCACATAGACATAATAATTGCGCGATTAAATTACTCATACATGTTTTAACCAATAACTCTCGGCATAGCGCATGCAATATTCATTACTTGTCTTAGTCCCTAAGCTAATGGACTCGTCACAAAGAATAATACTACTATGAACTATCTTACTTTTACCAATCAAAACATACAATCATAATCATAACTGAATCCTTATCATTTGCATACACATAGAATATTTCAATCAATCCGAATACATCAAAAAATAAGAAATTCAAGTAAAGTATACTTAGCCGTAGATCCTCCGCAAACGGCTAAATGGATTAGCCGCTCGTCGTATGCTCTTCAACAGTGTAGATCAGAGACATCTTATGGCTTGCGAATCACCGTCTTCGTACTTGTATCGTGAATCCACTCCGGCAGGGCTCGCGAACTCTTTTGACACATTCAGGTTTTCTCTCGAAGGCTGCCATCGACCTATATTGATAGAGGAGTCGATTTTAGGGTTTCCAAGGCTGAAAGATGCGTTTTTGCGCCGACCAAGCGCAGGCCAGGCGCAGGCCTGCGCCCCCCTGCGGCAGGGGTA
Organism: Centrapalus pauciflorus; assembly: GCA_020465985.1. Lineage (NCBI taxonomy): Eukaryota > Viridiplantae > Streptophyta > Magnoliopsida > Asterales > Asteraceae > Centrapalus > Centrapalus pauciflorus. Next base: position 117,903 of record JAANYP010003374.1, on the reverse strand, counting down.
AGGCTAGGGGTATGCTGGGCTACGCTGGAAGTGGTCTAGAGCTCTCAAACTCTCTATTTTGCAACGCATGGTGGCGTAGGCCTGCGCCCCCTTCGGCTCGGTTTGCTCTGATTTTTCTCGAGTTGCTTCCATTTGACCTCTTGACCCTGAAACATAAATTTGGAGTAATAATATGGAAGTTACAAAGTATCGGTGCTTAAAATGAACATAAAATGACTCCGAAACACATAAAATTATAGACTTATCAACAGTACTCAGTTGTCATCATTTGTTTTAACTCCACCCAAGGGAGTTGATAAGCCACATCAATTCCCACTTATTGAACATAAGAGTTCCACCAAGTAAGGGCTCCATCCAGTAGCGTGTGTGTGGCGAACTTTACCTTGTTTTCTTCAGTGCAGTTGCTGACCTGGAAAATGGACTCCAGTATCTCGAGCCATCGAGTAAACCAACAGCACCTTCCGTGCCATTGAAATATCTGGTTTGGCAGCCTAAGAAGCCTTTAATGCTGCAACCCGACGGGTTATTTTCCGCCCCTACAACAACTCCACTTCTTCCTGATCCATTTTGGGGGTTAATCTAGAGAGCTGCGATGGCATCAGCTACCCTTTGAGCTACTAGTCGCTCGATTTCCTCGGTGTTCATCCTTCTTGGTGGCATGATCTTGAAGTTTAGAGAAAATTAACACGGTGTAAGAAGATAAGTCTATGGGTTTGAATTTTTCTAAGGCAGATAGTCATACTACATATCATCAACACAGATTTATAGATAAACTTATTTTTTTTATCAAACATGGCTTGATACATAACCTTTTACAACATGGGGTCGGGGTTTCCACGAAAAATTTCAAGCCTTCACTTAACTAGAAAGTACACTAAGTTGCAAGTATAAATACTACAAATACAATAATAAGGGAGGCACTAGGTATGAGACGTCTCAGGGGTTTCCCCGTGTTCCAGTGCATTGAGTCACTGTGCTAGTGCGGCGTTGTGTGCCTCGCACTCCGCGAAACGTTGCCGGAGTTCTTCCATTCCATCCTGATTGATTGATTGTATGTGTTGGTTGGCACAGTAGATGTTGGTGTTCTGCTGTTGTTCCTGCTCAAGCCGAGTCATCATCTTTCCGACCACTTGACTGAGTTGCCTCAGTCGAAGATCGTGTCTTGCGGCCCTTACCACTAGCAGAGGTATAGTTTGGGTGGCTGGTTCTTGGGTGAGGGGTAGTGTCTGCTCGGAGGGTGGTCCCCCGGTCTCAAAGTGGGAGGGGATTCCCTCCTCTTGCCTCCATTCCTGGAGGGTGTCCGGCATCCATCCCCAACGCCTCGCGTCTACCCGTCGGCATTGCGGCGGGCTTTGCTGGGAAACGGGGACCGAGATAGACTCCCGTCGTGGTATCCTCACCCTTTTCCTTGCAGTGAATTACATGAGTGGGCCATTGGGATGTGGACGGTATGCTTTATGTGAGGGGACTTGGGGGTGGTAGGGTATGTATGAAGGGGTCACTAGAGATGGTGGATCTTCATCCGGATGGTTCTCCCCATCCGTCGGAAGGTTCTTCTTCCAGCATTGGCTCTTCTTCGGATTCCTCCATTGGCTCTTCTTCGGAAGGGTTTTCTGATTCAATGAAGATCTCTGTGTCCCCTTGATCCATTGGGCGTATTCATCTTCAGAATCGGATAGGATAATGATGGTGTTGACCAACACGTTTCTGTAATCAGGGTCCATTTATTGTTGTTTTAGTTACTTGCAAAATGTTTTAGTTTTCATGGATCAATAAAGTTTAGTTTTAATAGTCTAGGGTACTAATGCAACCTAGTTCACTACAACTATGGCTCTGATACCAATGTGTCACACCCCGATACCCCGCTTGGCAACGAGGCGTGACGTCGCGGAAAGAAAGTCATGATCACAATGAACGACCTCTATGGGACGTTTTCGAAAATGCATAAGAACATAAATAGCGTTTTACAAGCATCACAAAATACAAAGTCACTACGGAGATTAAAATACATGACAAAAGTTTATGTTATGAAAAGTAATCTTCGCAACGTTTAGAATGCACGAAGACTCTGAAACTTGACGATCTTGTAAACGTGCCATGAACATGATACCTTAGCGTTTATGGTCCTAAGAAAAACATGCCAAATACGTCAACATAAAGTTGGTGAGTTCATAGGTTTACTCGATAAGTAAGTCATTGTATGGAAAACACAAGTCAGCGAGTTTTAAAACAAAAGCGAATGATATAGATTAAGTATTACCATAAGCCTCATGACCCCGAAACTTAACTTTTGAGTGCACTTGTGGTATCCAACACCATAATACCAAGAAATGTCAAATAATTATGAATCCGTTTACATTGGTGCGACCAACCCGGATGGGGGCGTCAACCCAAATAGATCTATCCACAATATTCACGTTTACGTAGTAATTAACGGTTCAAGATTGAGGGTTGTGGTGAAGTTACAATCTTATGTAATACATAAAATGATTCAAGTACTTGTGTCCATTAAAATAAAAAGTTGAGCATGTATTCTCACCCCAAATTATTACGAGCAATTAAAAATGGGGCTATGAAAACTCACCGTAAATGATGGCAAAATGAGCGTAAAACGGAGATTGTGTTGACAACTTGTGATGAAACTTGATGTATTTAATCGACTCCTAAATGATATGAGGGACTTAATAATTCCCCTAAATGATAAAATGCATGTATGAGGGTTTTATGTTATAAATCACCCAACTTAACAAGTCCATAAATAAAACTCACTTAAAAAGGTCAACTTTATATATATAGATTTTCCAGGTTTTATCGAGGTTTTTCGGCCTAGATTGTGGCTGTTTTTGACCAAGCACCAAAATGATTTGGGCTTTGATATTCATAGTCATAAAATTACTATATACAAGAAATTTTTCATGGTAAGAACGGTCATTTTTCGAGGTGTTTAGGTTAGGGAAAAGGATCGTTAAAAACCCTATGTTGGCCATATTTGAGCTGTTAGACCTTTCGGTTCCCAAACAGTATTTGGGGGTTCAAAACTCTGAATTAAATTATGAAAAACTCCAGATATTTATTTAAAACGTAGATCTAAATTCTGAAACAAGAATCAACTCATTTCGTTAAGTTTTGAATTAGTTATGATTTTTCAAATTTGATGTAATATTTTTGCCGAAAATCCGAATTTCATAACATTGAAACAACTTGTGATTCTTGTTGTTTATTTAAAAACCATATGTATAAAAGGCTATGAAACACATTTATATAACTTGTTTTCATAATATTCATGTGTGTTTATATATTTATAAATACATTTGAAGAAACAAACTTTAAAACAAAACTAGTTGTTTATAAACTTGACTTTTAATAAAACTTGTTGTTGTTGGTGATTATATGTATTATGCAAGACTTATATTAACATAAATATAATAATTAATAAAGTAGTATTTACTTACTTAAATGTGTTAGAAGTATGGAAATTTGTAGAAGACTTGATCTTGAACTTGGTTGCACAAAGGAACTCTTAAAACACTTGAAGAACAAAAGTTGCAAACCTAGCTTTTTGTGATGGTTCTTGGCCGGTTTCAAAGAGGAGAAAGAGAGTGATTTTTCTATTGCAATGTGTGATAATGAATGGACAAATGAGTTCAATTTATAGAGGATGAAAAGTGAATGAAATGATGAAAAGAGTGGGAGGTGAAGTGTGATCTTGGATGAAAGTGAAAGGGAGGAGATTTGATGTAGATGGTGAATGGGGTTTGGATTAAAAAAAATGAAAGTCAATATGTTGTGTACTTGAGGAGGGCCTGCCATAGGGAGTATTTTTGAGGTATTTTTTTAAAAGTATTTCAAAATGTATTCTTGTATTTTCCTTTTTATATAATTTATAAATACTTATGAATACACTAGTTTTATGTATTTGTTTTTGTCTTGCATAATTAAAGTTATGTAAGTTTTTTTAATTCATGATTAGTGTCACTAATCTTAATTTAATTATGTACTTAGTTGAATTAATCCATCATATAGTAAATCGATTGGATTAACTACTTTGACGTTTCATCTCTCCGATTAAATTGTTTCTAATTGTATTGAATTTCCTTATGAAATTTGTTAATCACTTTTATTAATTACTAATGAGTATTGATTTAGCTATAAATGCTAACCTGATTTTGTGTTGGTTGTTACTGTACAAAAGAGAAAGCCTTCACGACAAAACAATAGAACCTCTAGGGGTTCTACCCATAAAGAGTTTCGAAGGAAAACAAGCCCCATCAACTTGGAATCTGACTTCCAAGAGGCTGATATGGAAGACCCCTCACCATTCGTAGACTACCCCCTACCAGAGGGATTGAAGCTCCCCTCGAATATAGGTGTATACGATGCGACTGGAGATCTGGATGACCATTTGCGTCTATTTTCATGGGCGATGAAAATACCCAAACGGGTACCCCCAGTCGCATGCCATATGTTTTCTATGACGTTGAAGGGTACGGCCCGCCTGTGGCTCGAATCATTACCGCCTGATAGCATTAACAGCCTCGATGAGTTGCGTGCGAAGTTCCGCTTTAACTTCATGCAACAACAAAGGTACACTAAACTCACGATGAGTTGCATAATATTAAGCAGACAGTGGCGGAAGATCATCGTGCCTTTGTGGAACAATACAATCTTGAAAGTCAGCAGATAGGCGACCTAGGTGATGATGCGAAGGTGTCAGGTTTTATACACTAGCTCAGGCACCGACAACTTGTAGAATTTTTATCAAGACTTCCTAACCTCATATCAGAAGTGTTTGGAAAAAACCAATGCTTACATCAGGTCGAAGGAACTGTCCACACATAATCAACCTCCCCGAAATTCATATTAAGAAAAAAGCAATAAGCCCTACTCGACTTGGGAGCATGACACCATGTTCATGGGTTGTCGGGATATGGATGACAAGTATGCCCCATACGGTCTTAGGGAGGACTGGTACAAGCGAAGTGACACGCTCCTGTCCTTGACCAAAACCTCAAGAGAAATTTTAACGACCGAGATGATAGCCTCGTCATTCAAACCTCCACCTCGCATGCAAGGTGACCGCAAGAAGCGGAACCAGTCCGAGAACTATGAGTTCCACGAAGATAATGGGCATCATACAAATGATTGTATTGAGTTGTGAAAGCGCATTGAAAGGGCAGTCAAGGCTGGAAAATTCATACACTTAAGGGACATACAGGGGAAGTCTTAGTCAAGAGAGAAAGAACAAAAGAAGCGATACGCTTGGTAGAAGGAAAAGGCAGCTGGAGGATCCAAACTAAGGGAGCCATTTTCGTAGATTCTCATGATACACACACTTACAAAAGAAAGCCCCCTAAGTGCAGAAAACAATACTCGCGTGAGGATGTAGTAATCAGCTTCCCACCTAGGGGAATGGCTCATTGTGGTTACGTGGTGATCAATGCCATAATAGACGATGTTCGGGTGTGGAGAGTGTATTTGGATGGAGGAAGTGCATGTGATATCCTCTATGATGATTGCTTTTTACGAATGCCTGACGTTATACGAAGGAGACAACAACCCGTCTCCACACCCCTGGTTGGATTTTTAGGTGAAGTATCTTGGCCTTTAGGACAACTTAGTTTAAGGGTATCTTTGCGACAAGACTAAGTGAAGCGAGAAGAACAAGTTACATTCCTAGTGGTACGCTCCAAATCGTCATATAATGCGTTTCTGGGGCGCCGATCACTAAGGAAATTGCAAGCAATTGTATCCACGGGGCGCGGTATGGTGAAGTTCCCCACACCTTGGGGGATAGCCACCATATTGACAGAAAAGCCCGAACAACTAGGGGAAAGTTCACAGGTGCAAACGGCAGACACAACGGATGCAAAAGCCCTAAAACACTCTACCAGCCACAATTGACGTGGTGGTTAATTCAGATTTCCATGATCAGCCAATGTCGATAAACGGCAGACACAACGGATGCAAAAGCCCTAAAACACTCTACCAGCCACAATTGACATGGTGGTTAATTCAGATTTCCATGATCAGCCAATGTCGATAGGAGCTAATTTATATACATTGGTACAAATTTTGGCTTTGGTCACACCAGAAGTGTGTGACGATAACCATACGGTCACACTTGTCATTTCATTGTGTGTGTGACCAAAGGTCCCATGACCAAAGGGTCCATACGGTCACATTAGATGGTTAGTGGCCGTATCCATTTACAAAGAGTGACCAATACCATAAAATGTGTGACCATATGCTCTTTAAAATAAAGCGAAAGTGTATTTTGTCTGACTATTGTCCATGCAATGACCACTTTATTTTTATGTATGTGTGACCCATTGCAACCATTTGGTCACACAACGAGTGTCTTCCTTTGTGCTTTAGTCACATAAAATTATGCCATATGTGACCTTAGGTGTTAAAAAGTGTGACCATATGCTCTTCTAAGTGAGGTAAACTTGTATTTTGTGTGACTATTGTCCATGCAATAACCACTTTATTTTTATGTATGTATGGATGATTGCAAACATTTGGTCACACAACGAGTGCCTTCTTGTGGGCTTTGGTGTCATAAAATTATGGCAAATGTGACCGTAGGTGTGAAAAAGTGTGACCATATGCTCTTTTAAGTGAGGTAAACTTGTATTTTGTGTGACCATTGTCGATCCAATGGCCACTACATTTTTATGTATATGTGACTGATTGCAACTGTTTGGTCACACAACGAGTGTCTTCTTGTAGGCTTTGGTCACATAAAATTATGCCAAATGTGGCTGTAGGTGTTAAAAAGTGTGACCATGTGCTCTTTTAAGTGAGGTAAACTTGTATTTTGTGTGACTATTGTCCATGCAATGGCCACTTTATTTTTATGTATGTGTGGCTGACTGTAACTATTTGGTCACACAACGAGTGTCTTCTTGTGGGCTTTGGTCACATAAATTTATGTCATATGTGGCTGTAGGAGTTAAAAAGTGTGACCATGTGCTCTTTTAAGTGAGGTAAACTTGTATTTTGTGTGACTATTGTCCATGCAATAACCACTTTATTTTTATGTATATGTGGCTGGTTGCAGCAACTTGGTCGTACAACGAGTGCCTTCTAGTGGGCTTTGGTCACATAAAATTATGTCATATGTGGCCGTAGGTGTTAAAAAGTGTGACCATGTGCTCTTTTATTTGAGGTAAACTTGTATTTTGTGTGACTATTGTCCTTGCAATGACCACTTTATTTTTATTTATGTGTGGCTAATTGCATCCATTTGGTCACACAACGAGTGTCTTCTTGTGGGCTTTGGTCACATAAAAGTATGGCAAATGTGGCCGTAGGTGTTAAAAAGTGTGACCATATGCTCTTTTAAGTGAGGTAAACTTGTATTTTGTGTGATTATTGTCCATGCAATGACAACTTTATTTTTATGTATGTGTGGCCGATTGCAACAATTTGGTCACACAACGAGTGTCTTCTTGTGGGCTTTGGTCACATAAAGTGATGCCAATTGTGGTCGTAGGTGTTAAAAAGTTTGACCATATGCTCTCTTAAGTGAGGTAAACTTGTATTTTGTGCTTCTATTGTCCATGCAATGGCCACTTTATTTTTATGTATGTGTGGCTGATTGCAACCATTTGGTCACACAACGAGTGTGTTCTGGTAGGCTTTGGTCACATAAAGTTATGCCTAATGTGGCTGTAGGTGTTAAAAAGTGTGACCATGTGCTCTTTTAAGCGAGGTAAACTTTTATTTTGTGTGACTATTGTCCATGCAATGACCACTTTATTTTTATGTATGTGTAGCTGATTGCAACCATTTGGTCACACAACGAGTGTCTTCTTGTGGGATTTGGTCACATAAAATTATGTCATATGTGGCCGTAGGTGTTAAAAAGTGTGACCATATGCTCTTTTAAGTGAGGTAAACTTGTATTTTGTGTGACTATTCTCCATGCAATGACCACTTCATTTTTATGTATGTGTGGCTGATTGCAACCATTTGGTCACCAGGGCCGTTCCTATCATTTCCGGGGCCCGGGGCAGAGATTTATAAAGGGCCCCCTAAACATATACACACACACACACACACAGATATATATATATATATATATATATATATATATATATATATATATATATATATATATATATATATATATATATATATATATATATTTATATATTCAAAGCAAAAAAAATTAGTAAAAGAACTTACGATTTGATAATGTTGACTTTGTTGCACCGTGACTAATCCCAAGTCTTCAAAACCTTCTCAACATGCCATCAAAAAATAAAAATTCATAATAATTTGGATCTTTGAGGATTTTTAGATGCAAAATCATTGATAAGTGTATCAAGATCGATAATATCTAACATATCTTTCTCTATACGTAACGTGCCCAAACCATTCAACCTTTCTTTTGATATTGTTGATCTCAAATAATTTGTTAATAATTTCAATTTTGAGAAACTTCTGTCGGCCGAAGCTATAGTGACGGGTGTAGTTGATATGCAATACTAACATTTGGATAGCAATCCGCTACTTTAATAAACTCTAAAATTTCAACCGCCGACATCAAAGTGTTTGGCAAAGTGATTTGTAGTACTTTTAGTTTCGAATTAAATGCATCTAAATCCACATCAGACACATTATTACAAGAAAATGTATTTGCAAAATTATCACAATGTTTTCTTAATTCATCGTCATCCAATGATTTCCATTTCTTTATGTCATATAAAAATCCAAATACACTTGCAAATGTTTTTAGTTGTTCAAATCTATCATGTAATGATCTAATTGCCATATCTACAACAATCAAAAAGTAATCAACTCTAAAGTACTCTTCTTGCGATTGGATCAGATCTTCGTTATTAGTTTCATCAAAATGTTTCTTTCTAATAACATGACGTCGTACCGAAAATGTAGTTTCAATATCCATGCTAGAGATAAACCCGTCATTTCTATATTTTTTAAAATATGTTATTATATTTTCTATGTGATTAACGGTATAATCAATGCATATAGATTTAGATTGTAATTTTTTACTCACTGAATTAATAGCAAATAAAATATCATACCAAGTAAAAATTCAAAGTTGTTTAAAGCACTAAGTAAACTTTCTCCTTCACTTTTTGATTTTGCATCATCACATGATTTACATAATTCTAACTTTATTTGTGTGGTTTGAAATCTAATGGCTTTAACACTATTTATTCTACCTTCCCAACGAGTATTAGACAAAGATTTCACACTTAATTTTGGAACATTATCAATCAAAATTTTCCATCTTTCAGGTGAACTAGAAAATAACACATATATACGTTGAATAATTCAAAAAAATGAAATAGCTTTAACACAAGAATGTGCCATGTTACTAAGTGTAAGATTAAGACTATGACAAGCACATGACACATATAAGGCTTTTGGATTTATTTCTAACAAACGTTTTTGAACACCTTGATGTTTCCCTTTCATATTAGAACCATTATCATAACCTTGACCTCTTATATCATTAACATCTAAATCAAGTAAACTTAGTGCATTTAAAGTTTCTTTGAAAAGTCCTAAACCATATGTATCATCTACCTTTAAAAATCCTAAAAAGAATTCATCAATAGTTACTTTACTACTTGACATGTTCACACATCGTATAATCAAAGTCATTTGTTCTTCATGACTCACGTCCGGAGTACAATCAAGAATAATAGAAAAATATTTTGCTTCTTTAATAATCTTAACTATTGAATTCTTTACAGTATCAGCTAAAAGAGAAATTAATTCATTCTGTATTTTGTGACCAAGATAATCATGACGAATTTCATTATCATTAATATGTCTAACATGATCTTGCATCGTAGCATCAAATTCTACCATCATTTCAATTAATCTCAAAAAATTGCCATTGTTATTTTGAAAAAGTTTTTCGTTACACCCACGAAAAGACAATTATGTTTAGATAAATACTTAACTGCAACAATTATTCTTTTTAAAACTTGTCTCCAACGTTCTTTTTCTTTTATAATTTTGTCTTGTAAATCTTTATCAATTGTTTCATTTTTATCCAGTCTTAGTTTTAATTTATTCCAAGAATTCATACAAATTAAATGTTCAATACTATTTTCATGTTCTTTAAGTCGCTCACTAAGATGTTTCCAATCATTAAATCCTTCATTTGATAAAGAACCTTTTTGATTAGTTTGTTTAAATAATTTACAACAAAAACAATACACTTTATCTACATACTTTAAATTAACTAACCATTGTCGATCACTTGTTTCTCCATTACTCAATCTTCTAGTATAGTATGAATAAGAAAAATGTCTAGATGTTTTATCCTTAGGTAACACAAGATTTAGTTCTCTTATAGGTCCCTTTTCAACTAAAATATCCCTTAATTTATTATCTAAACTATCCCATAATCTAGGATAATATATATCTTTTACATTGCTATTTTCATTCAAATTAGTAAAATTTTCATCTAAATTAGCATAATATTCATCTAAATTGGCATTAGTATCATCTAAGTTGGAATCATTTTCATCCAAATTAGCATTATTCAAGTTATCATGACATTCATTCAAGTTGACTTCATTTTCATCTAAATTAACATTATCTTCATTCATGTTGACTTCATTTTCATTCAAGCCTAAATTTATTTCATCTTTATTCAAATTAGAATCATTCTTATTTAAATCATCGATCTTTTCATTTAAAACGTTAGAAGAACTAGTTTTAACAAATTTACATATAGACCCTTTTTGAGATTGTATAAAATTTTCATTTTCTTTTCTTTTCTTCCTTTTTTGACTTCACGATAGATGTTTTTTGGGTAACATTATATTATATATTTATATAAAACCAAACAATTAAAGCGTAAAAACTACAATCACACAAGTAAATAGTAATCAACTAGCAAATTAGCACTTACTGGTTTGCAATGTGCAATTAAGTGACTAACAAACTAGCAATAAGCAATTAACAAAAAACGCATATAATTTGAGACGTAATTAGGAATGAAAACACCTTTAGTTGAAATGTTGATTCATTGATGATTGATTGATTGTTGATTCTTGAATCTTGATTTCTAGACCAAAGAACTCTCAAGAAACAATTGTTTGTAGATTTGTATTGCTCTGGTTCCACAAAAAAAAAACAAAGAAATGAATATGAATCACAGAATCAAAAATTCAAAATTATGATATTACTAAATTAGAACAAATAAAATGAAAACATTACAGTATTACCTCAGTCCTCAAGTTTGCGAAGTACCGAACTCGAAAGCAGGGCCGGCGGGCGGCGGACCGGCGCTGGTCGAAACTCGAAAGTTCCAAACGGATTACGGAGGCTTAGATTAGAGTTTATCAGTTTCTTAATCATTCAAGAGGTATCATTTGTGACAGGGAATCGTTCAAGAGGAATCGTTCATTCGCTTAATCGTTTATGACTGTGATTCTGTGAATCGATCAAGAGGAATGAAGAGGAAGCGTCGCGTAGGCCTAGCCAACGGAAAACCGAAAACGATTCCCACCATGGGCCCTGGGCAGGAGCCCAGGTTGAACAGCCCAAGGGCCGGCCCTGTTGGTCACATAACGAATGTCTTCTTGTGGGGCTTTGGTCACATAAAATTATGGCATATGTGGCCGTAGGTGTTAAAAAATGAGACCATATGCTCTTTTAAGTGTGGTAAACTTGTATTTTGTGTGATTATTGTCCATGCAATGACAACTTTATTTTTTTGTATGTGTGGCTGATTGCAACTATTTGGTCACATAACGGGTGTCTTCTTGTGGGCTTTGGTCATATAACATTATGCCAAATGTGGCCGTAGGTGTTAAAAAGTGTGACCATATGCTCTTTTAAGTGAGGTAAACTTGTATTTTGTGTTTCCATTGTCCATGCAATGGCCACTTTATTTTTATGTATGTCTGGTTGATTGCAACCATTTGGTCACACAACGAGTGTGTTCTTGTGGGCTTTGGTCACATAAAATTATGCCAAATGTGGATGTAGGTGTTAAAAAATGTGACCATGTGGCTTTCAAGTGACGCAAACTTGTATTTTGTGTGATTATTGTCCATGCAATGACCACTTTATTTTTATGTATGTGTGGCTGATTGCAACCATTTGCTCACACAATGAGTGCCTTCTTGTGGGCTTTGGTCACATAAAATTATGTCATACGTGGCCTTCGGTGTAAAAAAGTGTGACCATATGCTATTTTAAGTGAGGTAAACTTGTATTTTGTGTGACTATTGTCCATGCAATGACCACTTCATTTTTATGTATGTGTGGCTAATTGCAACCATTTGGTCACACAACGAGTGTCTTCTTGTGGGGCTTTGGTCACATAAAATTATGGAAAATGTGGCCGTTGGTGTTAAAAAGTGAGACCATATGCTCTTTTAAGTGTGGTAAACTTGTATTTTGTGTGACTATTGTCCATGCAATGACAAATTTATTTTTATGTATGCGTGGCTAATTGCAACTATTTGGTCACACAACGAGTGTCTTCTTGTGGGCTTTGGTCACATAAAAATATGCCAAATGTGGCCGTCGTTGTTAAAAAGTGTGACCATATGCTTTTTTAAGTGAAGTAAACTTGTATTTTGTGTGACTATTGTCCATGCAATGGCCACTTTATTTTTAAGTATGTGTGGCTGATTGAAACAATTTGGTCACACAATGAGTGCCTTCTTGTGGGCTTTGGTCACATAAATTATGTCATATGTGGTCGTTGGTGTTAAAAAGTGTGACCATATGCTCTTTTAAGTGAGGTAAACTTATATTTTGTGCGACTATTGTCCATGCAATGACCACTTCATATTTATGTATGCGTGGCTGATTGTAACCATTTGGTCACAAAACTAGTGTCTTCTTGAGGGGCTTTGGTCACATAAAATTATGGCAAATGTGGCCGTTGGTGTTAAAAACTGTGACCATATGCTCTTTTAAGTGTGGTAAACTTTTAATTTGTGTGACTATTGTCCATGCAATGACAACTTTATTTTTATGTGTGTGTGGCTGATTGCGTCTATTTGGTCACACAACGAGTGTCTTCTTGGGGGCTTTGGTCACATAAAAATATGCCAAATGTGGCCGTCGTTGTTAAAAAGTGTGACCATATGCTCTTTTAAGTGAGGTAAACTTGTATTTTGTGTGACTATTGTCCATGCAATGGCCACTTTATTTTTATGCATGTGTGGCTGATTGCAACAATTTGGTCACACACCGAGTGCCTTCTTGTGGGCTTTGGTCACATAAAATTATGTCATATGTGGCCGTAGGTGTTAAAAAGTGTGACCATACGCTCTTTTAAGTGAGGTAAACTTATATTTTGTGTGACTATTGTCCATGCAATGACCACTTCATTTTTATGTATGTGTGGCTAATTGCAACCATTTGGTCACACAACGAGTGTCTTCTTGTGGGGCTTTGGTCACATAAAATTATGGCAAATGTGGCCGTTGGTGTTAAAAGTGAGACCATATGCTCTTTTAAGTGTGGTAAACTTGTATTTTGTGTGACTATTGTCCATGCAATGACAACTTTATTTTTATGTATGCGTGGCTATATGCAACTATTTGGTCACACAATGAATGTCTTCTTGTGGGCTTTGGTCACATAAAAATATGCCAAATGTGGCCGTCGTTGTTAAAATGTGTGACCATATGCTTTTTTAAGTGAAGTAAACTTGTATTTTGTGTGACTATTGTCCATGCAATGGCCACTTTATTTTTAAGTATGTGTGGCTGATTGCAACAATTTGGTCACACAATGAGTGCCTTCTTGTGGGCTTTGGTCACATAAATTATGTCATATGTGGTCGTTGGTGTTAAAAAGTGTGACCATATGCTCTTTTAAGTGAGGTAAACTTATATTTTGTGCGACTATTGTCCATGCAATGACCACTTCATATTTATGTATGCGTGTCTGATTATAACCATTTGGTCACAAAACTAGTGTCTTCATGAGGGGCTTTGGTCACATAAAATTATGGCAAATGTGGCCGTTGGTGTTAAAAACTGTGACCATATGCTCTTTTAAGTGTGGTAAACTTTTAATTTGTGTGACTATTGTCCATGCAATGACAACTTTATTTTTTTGTATGTACGGCCAATTTCAACTAATTGGTCACACAACGAGTGTCTTCTTGTGGGCTTTGGTCACATAAAAATATGCCAAATGTGGTCGTCGTTGTTAAAAAGTGTGACCATATGCTACTTTAAGTGAGGTAAACTTGTATTTTGTGTGACTATTGTCCATGCAATGGCCACTTTATTTTTATGTATGTGTGGCAGATTGCAACAATTTGCTCACACTACGAGTGTCTTCTTGTGGGGCTTTGGTTACATAAAATTGTGGCAAATGTGGCCGTTGGTGTTAAAAAGTGTGACCATATGCTCTTTTAAATGAGGTAAACTTGTATTTTGTGTGACCATTATCCATGCAATGACAACTTTATTTTTATGTGTGGGTGGCTGATTGCGTCTATTTGGTCACACAACGAGTGTCTTCTTGGGGGCTTTGGTCACATAAAAATATGCCAAATGTGGCCGTCGTTGTTAAAAAGTGTGACCATATGCTCTTTTAAGTGAGGTAAACTTGTATTTTGTGTGACTATTGTCCATGCAATGACCACTTTATTTTTATGCATGTGTGGCTGATTGCAACAATTTGGTCACACACCGAGTGCCTTCTTGTGGGCTTTGGTCACATAAAATTATGTCATATGTGGCCGTAGGTGTTAAAAAGTGTGACCATACGCTCTTTTAAGTGAGGTAAACTTATATTTTGTGCGACTATTGTCCATGCAATGACCACTTCATTTTTATGTATGTGTGGTTGATTGCAACCATTTGGTCACAAAACTAGTGTCTTCTTGTGGGGCTTTGGTCACATAAAATTATGGTAAATGTGGTCGTTGGTGTTAAAAAGTGTGACCATATGCTCTTTTAAGTGTGGTAAAGTTGTATTTCGTGTGACCATTGTCCATGCAATGACAACTTTATTTTTATGTGTGGGTGGCTGATTGCATCTATTTGATCACACAACGAGTGTCTTCTTGGGGGCTTTGGTCACATAAAAATATGCCAAATGTGGCCGTCGTTGTTAAAAAGTGTGACCATATGCTCTTTTAAGTGAGATAAACTTGTATTTTGTGTGACTATTGTCCATGCAATGACAACTTTATTTTTTTGTATGTATGGCTAATTTCAACTAATTGGTCACACAACGAGTGTCTTCTTGTGGGCTTTGGTCACATAAGAATATGCCAAATGTGGTCGTCGTTGTTAAAAAGTGTGACCATATGCTTCTTTAAGTGAGGTAAACTTGTATTTTGTGTGACTATTGTCCATGCAATGGCCACTTTATTTTTATGTATGTGTGGCAGATTGCAACAATTTGGTCACACTACGAGTGTCTTCTTGTGGGGCTTTGGTTACATAAAATTGTGGCAAATGTGGCCGTTGGTGTTAAAAAGTGTGACCATATGCTCTTTTAAATGAGGTAAACTTGTATTTTGTGTGACCATTGTCCATGCAATGACAACTTTATTTTTATGTGTGGGTGGCTGATTGCGTCTATTTGGTCACACAACGAGTGTCTTCTTGGGGGCTTTGGTCACATAAAAATATGCCAAATGTGGCCGTCGTTGTTAAAAAGTGTGACCATATGCTCTTTTAAGTGAGGTAAACTTGTATTTTGTGTGACTATTGTCCATGCAATGGCCACTTTATTTTTATGCATGTGTGGCTGATTGCAACAATTTGGTCACACACCGAGTGCCTTCTTGTGGGCTTTGGTCACATAAAATTATGTCATATGTGGCCGTAGGTGTTAAAAAGTGTGACCATACGCTCTTTTAAGTGAGGTAAACTTATATTTTGTGCGACTATTGTCCATGCAATGACCACTTCATTTTTATGTATGTGTGGCTGATTGCAACCATTTGGTCACAAAACTAGTGTCTTCTTGTGGGGCTTTGGTCACATAAAATTATGGTAAATGTGGTCGTTGGTGTTAAAAAGTGTGACCATATGCTCTTTTAAGTGTGGTAAAGTTGTATTTTTTGTGACCATTGTCCATGCAATGACAACTTTATTTTTATGTGTGGGTGGCTGATTGCATCTATTTGGTCACACAACGAGTGTCTTCTTGGGGGCTTTGGTCACATAAAAATATGCCAAATGTGGCCGTCGTTGTTAAAAAGTGTGACCATATGCTCTTTTAAGTGAGGTAAACTTGTATTTTGTGTGACTATTGTCCATGCAATGACAACTTTATTTTTTTGTATGTATGGCTAATTTCAACTAATTGGTCACACAACGAGTGTCTTCTTGTGGGCTTTGGTCACATAAGAATATGCCAAATGTGGTCGTCGTTGTTAAAAAGTGTGACCATATGCTTCTTTAAGTGAGGTAAACTTGTATTTTGTGTGACTATTGTCCATGCAATGACCACTTTATTTTTATGTATGTGTGGCAGATTGCAACAATTTGCTCACACTACGAGTGTCTTCTTGTGGGGCTTTGGTTACATAAAACTGTGGCAAATGTGGCCGTTGGTGTTAAAAAGTGTGACCATATGCTCTTTTAAATGAGGTAAACTTGTATTTTGTGTGACCATTGTCCATGCAATAACAACTTTATTTTTATGTGTGGGTGGCTGATTGCGTCTATTTGGTCACACAACGAGTGTCTTCTTGGGGGCTTTGGTCACATAAAAATATGCCAAATGTGGCCGTCGTTGTTAAAAAGTGTGACCATATGCTCTTTTAAGTGATGTAAACTTGTATTTTGTGTGACTATTGTCCATGCAATGACAACTTTATTTTTTTGTATGTATGGCTAATTTCAACTAATTGGTCACACAACGAGTGTCTTCTTGTGGGCTTTGGTCACATAAGAATATGCCAAATGTGGTCGTCGTTGTTAAAAAGTGTGACCATATGCTTCTTTAAGTGAGGTAAACTTGTATTTTGTGAGACTATTGTCCATGCAATGGCCACTTTATTTTTATGTATGTGTGGCAGATTGCAACAATTTGGTCACACTACGAGTGTCTTCTTGTGGGGCTTTGGTTACATAAAATTGTGGCAATTGTGGCCGTTGGTGTTAAAAAGTGTGACCATATGCTCTTTTAAATGAGGTAAACTTGTATTTTGTGTGACCATTGTCCATGCAATGACAACTTTATTTTTATGTGTGGGTGGCTGATTGCGTCTATTTGGTCACACAACGAGTGTCTTCTTGGGGGCTTTGGTCACATAAAAATATGCCAAATGTGGCCGTCGTTGTTAAAAAGTGTGACCATATGCTCTTTTAAGTGAGGTAAACTTGTATTTTTTGTGAGTATTGTCCATGCAATGGCCACTTTATTTTTATGCATGTGTGGCTGATTGCAACAATTTGGTCACACACCGAGTGCCTTCTTGTGGGCTTTGGTCACATAAAATTATGTCATATGTGGCCGTAGGTGTTAAAAAGTGTGACCATACGCTCTTTTAAGTGAGGTAAACTTATATTTTGTGCGACTATTGTCCATGCAATGACCACTTCATTTTTATGTATGTGTGGCTGATTGCAACCATTTGGTCACAAAACTAGTGTCTTCTTGTGGGGATTTGGTCACATAAAATTATGGTAAATGTGGTCGTTGGTGTTAAAAAGTGTGACCATATGCTCTTTTAAGTGTGGTAAAGTTGTATTTTGTGTGACCATTGTCCATGCAATGACAACTTTATTTTTATGTGTGGGTGGCTGATTGCGTCTATTTGGTCACACAACGAGTGTCTTCTTGGGGGCTTTGGTCACATAAAAATATGCCAAATGTGGCTGTCGTTGTTAAAAAGTGTGACCATATGCTCTTTTAAGTGAGGTAAACTTGTATTTTGTGTGACTATTGTCCATGCAATGGCCACTTTATTTTTATGCATGTGTGGCTGATTGCAACAATTTGGTCACACACCGAGTGCCTTCTTGTGGGCTTTGGTCACATAAAATTATGTCATATGTGGCCGTAGGTGTTAAAAAGTGTGACCATACGCTCTTTTAAGTGAGGTAAACTTATATTTTGTGCGACTATTGTCCATGCAATGACCACTTCATTTTTATGTATGTGTGGCTGATTGCAACCATTTGGTCACAAAACTAGTGTCTTCTTGTGGGGCTTTGGTCACATAAAATTATGGTAAATGTGGTCGTTGGTGTTAAAAAGTGTGACCATATGCTCTTTTAAGTGTGGTAAAGTTGTATTTTGTGTGACTATTGTCCATGCAATGACAACTTTATTTTTATGTATGTGTGGCTAATTGCAACAATTTGGTCACACAACGAGTTCCATCTTGTGGGCTTTGGTCACATAAAATTATGTGATATGTGGCCGTAGGTGTTAAAAAGTGTGACCATATGCTCTTTTAAGTGATGTAAACTTGTATTTTGTGTTACTGTTGTCCATGCAATGGCCACTTTAATTTTATATATGTGTAGCTGATTGCAACAATTTGGTCACAACGAGTGCCTTCTTGTGGGCTTTGATCACATATAATTATGTCATATGTGGCCGTAGGTGTTAAAAAGAGTGAACATATGCTGTTTTAAGATAGGTAAACTTGTATTTTGTGTGACTATTGTCCATGCAATGGCCACTTTATTTTTTTGTATGTGTGGCTGATTGCAACTATTTGGTCACACAACGAGTGTGTTCTTGTGGGCTTTGGTCACATAAAAATGTCATATGTGGCCGTAGGTGTTAAAAGTGTCACCATACGCTCTTTTAATTGAGGTAAACTTATATTTTGTGCGACTATTGTCCATGCAATGACCACTTCATTTTTATCTTTTCGTGGCTGATTGCAACCATTTGGTCACACAACGAGTGTCTTCTTGTGGGGCTTTGGTCGCATAAATTTGTGGCAAATGTGGCCGTTGGTGTTAAAAAAGTGTGACCATATGCTCTTTTAAGTGTGGTAAACTTGTATTTTGTGTGACTATTGTCCATGCAATGACAACTTTATTTTTATGTATGTGTGGCTAATTGCAACTATTTGGTCCCACAACGAGTGTCTTCTTGTGGGCTTTGGTAACATAAAAATATGCCAAATGTGGTCGTCGTTGTTAAAAAGTGTGACCATATGCTCTTTTAACTGAGGTAAACTTGTATTTTGTGTGACTATTGTCCATGCAATGACCACTTTATTTTTATGTATGTGTGGCAGATTGCAACAATTTGGTCACACAACGAGTTCCTTCTTGTGGGCTTTGGTCACATAAAATTATGTCATATGTGGCCGTAGGTGTTAAAAAGTGTGACCATATGCTCTTTTAAGTGAGGTAAACTTGTATTTTGTGTTACTGTTGTCCATGCAATGGCCACTTTATTTTTATATATGTGTAGCTGATTGCAACAATTTGGTCACAACGAGTGCCTTCTTGTGGGCTTTGGTCACATATAATTATGTCATATGTGGCCGTAGGTGTTAAAAAGAGTGAACATATGCTGTTTTAAGATAGGTAAACTTGTATTTTGTGTGACTATTGTCCATGCAATGGCCACATTATTTTTTTTTATGTGTGGCTGATTGCAACTATTTGGTCACACAACGAGTGTGTTCTTGTGGGCTTTGGTCACATAAAAATATGTCATATGTGGCCGTAGGTGTTAAAAAGTGTCACCATACGCTCTTTTAATTGAGGTAAACTTATATTTTGTGCGTCTATTGTCCATGCAATGACCACTTCATTTTTATGTTTGCGTGGCTGATTGCAACCATTTGGTCACACAACGAGTGTCTTCTTGTGGGGCTTTGGTCACATAAAATTATGGTAAATGTGGTCGTTGGTGTTAAAAAGTGTGACCATATGCTCTTTTAAGTGTGGTAAAGTTGTATTTTGTGTGACCATTGTCCATGCAATGACAACTTTATTTTTATGTGTGGGTGGCTGATTGCGTCTATTTGGTCACACAACGAGTGTCTTCTTGGGGGCTTTGGTCACATAAAAATATGCCAAATGTGGCCGTCGTTGTTAAAAAGTGTGACCATATGCTCTTTTAAGTGAGGTAAACTTGTATTTTGTGTGACTATTGTCCATGCAATGGCCACTTTATTTTTATGCATGTGTGGCTGATTGCAACAATTTGGTCACACACCGAGTGCCTTCTTGTGGGCTTTGGTCACATAAAATTATGTCATATGTGGCCGTAGTTGTTAAAAAGTGTGACCATACGCTCTTTTAAGTGAGGTAAACTTATATTTTGTGCGACTATTGTCCATGCAATGACCACTTCATTTTTATGTATGTGTGGCTGATTGCAACCATTTGGTCACAAAACTAGTGTCTTCTTGTGGGGCTTTGGTCACATAAAATTATGGTAAATGTGGTCGTTGGTGTTAAAAAGTGTGACCATATGCTCTTTTAAGTGTGGTAAAGTTGTATTTTGTGTGACTATTGTCCATGCAATGACAACTTTATTTTTATGTATGTGTGGCTAATTGCAACTATTTGGTCCCACAACGAGTGTCTTCTTGTGGGCTTTGGTAACATAAAAATATGCCAAATATGGCCGTCGTTGTTAAAAAGTGTGACCATATGCTCTTTTAACTGAGGTAAACTTGTATTTTGTGTGACTATTGTCCATGCAATGGCCACTTTATTTTTATGTATGTGTGGCAGATTGCAACAATTTGGTCACACAACGAGTTCCATCTTGTGGGCTTTGGTCACATAAAATTATGTCATATGTGGCCGTAGGTGTTAAAAAGTGTGACCATATGCTCTTTTAAGTGAGGTAAACTTGTATTTTGTGTTACTGCTGTCCATGCAATGGCCACTTTAATTTTATATATGTGTAGCTGATTGCAACAATTTGGTCACAACGAGTGCCTTCTTGTGGGCTTTGATCACATATAATTATGTCATATGTGGCCGTAGGTGTTAAAAAGAGTGAACATATGCTGTTTTAAGATAGGTAAACTTGTATTTTGTGTGACTATTGTCCATGCAATGGCCACTTTATTTTTTTTTATGTGTGGCTGATTGCAACTATTTGGTCACACAACGAGTGTGTTCTTGTGGGCTTTGGTCACATAAAAATGTCATATGTGGCCGTAGGTGTTAAAAGTGTCACCATACGCTCTTTTAATTGAGGTAAACTTATATTTTGTGCGACTATTGTCCATGCAATGACCACTTCATTTTTATCTTTTCGTGGCTGATTGCAACCATTTGGTCACACAACGAGTGTCTTCTTGTGGGGCTTTGGTCACATAAATTTGTGGCAAATGTGGCCGTTGGTGTTAAAAAAGTGTGACCATATGCTCTTTTAAGTGTGGTAAACTTGTATTTTGTGTGACTATTGTCCATGCAATGACAACTTTATTTTTATGTATGTGTGGCTAATTGCAACTATTTGGTCCCACAACGAGTGTCTTCTTGTGGGCTTTGGTAACATAAAAATATGCCAAATGTGGTCGTCGTTGTTAAAAAGTGTGACCATATGCTCTTTTAACTGAGGTAAACTTGTATTTTGTGTGACTATTGTCCATGCAATGACCACTTTATTTTTATGTATGTGTGGCAGATTGCAACAATTTGGTCACACAACGAGTTCCTTCTTGTGGGCTTTGGTCACATAAAATTATGTCATATGTGGCCGTAGGTGTTAAAAAGTGTGACCATATGCTCTTTTAAGTGAGGTAAACTTGTATTTTGTGTTACTGTTGTCCATGCAATGGCCACTTTATTTTTATATATGTGTAGCTGATTGCAACAATTTGGTCACAACGAGTGCCTTCTTGTGGGCTTTGGTCACATATAATTATGTC
Organism: Centrapalus pauciflorus; assembly: GCA_020465985.1. Taxonomy (NCBI): domain Eukaryota; kingdom Viridiplantae; phylum Streptophyta; class Magnoliopsida; order Asterales; family Asteraceae; genus Centrapalus; species Centrapalus pauciflorus. The sequence goes on along the minus strand of JAANYP010003374.1, from coordinate 96,101 downwards.
ATATGTGGTCGTAGGTGTTAAAAAGAGTGAACATATGCTGTTTTAAGATAGGTAAACTTGTATTTTGTGTGACTATTGTCCATGCAATGGCCACATTATTTTTTTTTATGTGTGGCTGATTGCAACTATTTGGTCACACAACGAGTGTGTTCTTGTGGGCTTTGGTCACATAAAAATATGTCATATGTGGCCGTAGGTGTTAAAAAGTGTCACCATACGCTCTTTTAATTGAGGTAAACTTATATTTTGTGCGTCTATTGTCCATGCAATGACCACTTCATTTTTATGTTTGCGTGGCTGATTGCAACCATTTGGTCACACAACGAGTGTCTTCTTGTGGGGCTTTGGTCACATAAATTTGTGGCAAATGTGGCCGTAGGTGTTAAAAAAGTGTGCCTATATGCTCTTTTAAGTGAGGTATACTTGTATTTTATGTGACTATTGTCCATGCAATGACCTCTTTATTTTTATGTAGGTGTGGCTGATTGCAACCATTTGGTCACACAATGAGTGCCTTCTTGTGGGCTTTGGTCACATAAAATTATGTCATATGTGGCCCTAGGTTTTAAAATAATGTGACCATATGCTCTTTTAGGTGAGGTAAACTTGTATTTTGTGTGACTATTGTCCATGCAATGGCCACTTTATTTTTATGTATGTTTGGCTGATTGCAACAATTTGGTTACACATCGAGTGCCTTCTTTTGGGCTTTGGTCACATAAAAGTATGTCATATGTGGCCGTAGGTGTTAAAAATGTGACCATATGCTCTTTTAAGTGAGGTATACTTCTATTTTGTGTTTCTATTGTCCATGCAATGACCTCTTTATTTTTATGTAAGTGTGGCTGATTGCAACCATTTGGTCACACAATGAGTGCCTTCTTGTGGGCTTTGGTCACACAAAATTATGTCATATGTGGCCCTAGGTTTTAAAATAATGTGACCATATGCTCTTTTAGGTGAGGTAAACTTGTATTTTGTGTGACTATTGTCCATGCAATGGCCACTTTATTTTTATGTATGTGTGGTTGATTGCAACAATTTGGTTACACATCGAGTGCCTTCTTGTGGGCTTTGGTCACATAAAAGTATGTCATATGTGGCCGTAGGTGTTAAAAAGTGTGACCACACGCTCTTTTAAGTGAGGTAAACTTATATTTTGTGCGACTATTGTCCATGCAATGACAACTTTATTTTTATGTGTGTGTGGCTGATTGCGTCTATTTGGTCACACAACGAGTGTCTTCTTGGGGGCTTTAGTCACATAAAAATATGCCAAATGTGGCCGTCGTTGTTAAAAAGTGTGACCATATGCTCTTTTAAGTGAGGTAAACTTGTATTTTGTGTGACTATTGTCCATGCAATGGCCACTTTATTTTTATGTATGTGTGGCTGATTGCAACAATTTGGTCACACACCGTGTGCCTTCTTGTGGGCTTTGGTCACATAAAATTATGTCATATGTGGCCGTAGTTGTTAAAAAGTGTGACCATACGCTCTTTTAAGTGAGGTAAACTTATATTTTGTGCGACTATTGTCCATGCAATGACCACTTCATTTTTATGTATGTGTGGCTGATTGCAACCATTTGGTCACAAAACTAGTGTCTTCTTGTGGGGCTTTGGTCACATAAAATTATTGTAATTGTGGCCGTTGGTGTTAAAAAGTGTGACCATATGCTCTTTTAAGTGTGGTAAACTTGTATTTTGTGTGACTATTTTCCATGCAATGACAACTTTATTTTTATGTATGTGTGGCTAATTGCAACTATTTGGTCCCACAACGATTGTCTTCTTGTGGGCTTTGGTAACATAAAAATATGCCAAATGTGGCCGTCGTTGTTAAAAAGTGTGACCATATGCTCTTTTAACTGATGTAAACTTGTATTTTGTGTGACTATTGTCCATGCAATGACCACTTTATTTTTATGTATGTGTGGCAGATTGCAACAATTTGGTCACACAACGAGTTCCTTCTTGTGGGCTTTGGTCACATAAAATTATGTCATATGTGGCCATAGGTGTTAAAAAGTGTGACCATATGCTCTTTTAAGTGAGGTAAACTTGTATTTTGTGTGACTGTTGTCCATGCAATGGCCACTTTATTTTTATGTATGTGTGGCTGATTGCAACAATTTGGTTACACATCGAGTGCCTTCTTGTGGGCTTTGGTCACATAAAAGTATGTCATATGTGGCCGTAGGTGTTAAAAAGTGTGACCACACGCTCTTTTAAGTGAGGTAAACTTATATTTTGTGCGACTATTGTCCATGCAATGACCACTTCATTTTTATGTTTGCGTGGCTGATTGCAACCATTTGGTCACACAACGAGTGTCTTCTTGTGGGGCTTTGGTCAGATAAATTTGTGGCAAATGTGGTCGTTGGTGTTAAAAAAGTGTGACTATATGCTCTTTTAAGTGAGGTATACTTGTATTTTATGTGACTATTGTCCATGCAATGACCTCTTTATTTTTATGTAGGTGTGGCTGATTGCAACCATTTGGTCACACAATGAGTGCCTTCTTGTGGGCTTTGGTCACATAAAATTATGTCATATGTGGCTCTAGGTTTTAAAATAATGTGACCATATGCTCTTTTAGGTGAGGTAAACTTGTATTTTGTGTGACTATTGTCCATGCAATGGCCACTTTATTTTTATGTATGTTTGGCTGATTGCAACAATTTGGTTACACATCGAGTGCCTTCTTTTGGGCTTTGGTTACATAAAAGTATGTCATATGTGGCCGTAGGTGTTAAAAATGTGACCATATGCTCTTTTAAGTGAGGTATACTTGTATTTTGTGTTTCTATTGTCCATGCAATGACCTCTTTATTTTTATGTAAGTGTGGCTGATTGCAACCATTTGGTCACACAATGAGTGCCTTCTTGTGGGCTTTGGTCACACAAAATTATGTCATATGTGGCCTTAGGTTTTAAAATAATGTGACCATATGCTCTTTTAGGTGAGGTAAACTTGTATTTTGTGTGACTATTGTCCATACAATGGCCACTTTATTTTTATGTATGTGTGGTTGATTGCAACAATTTGGTTACACATCGAGTGCCTTCTTGTGGGCTTTGGTCACATAAAAGTATGTCATATGTGGCCGTAGGTGTTAAAAAGTGTGACCACACGCTCTTTTAAGTGAGGTAAACTTATATTTTGTGCGACTATTGTCCATGCAATGACAACTTTATTTTTATGTGTGTGTGGCTGATTGCGTCTATTTGGTCACACAACGAGTGTCTTCTTGGGGGCTTTAGTCACATAAAAATATGCCAAATGTGGCCGTCGTTGTTAAAAAGTGTGACCATATGCTCTTTTAAGTGAGGTAAACTTGTATTTTGTGTGACTATTGTCCATGCAATGGCCACTTTATTTTTATGTATGTGTGGCTGATTACAACAATTTGGTCACACACCGTGTGCCTTCTTGTGGGCTTTGGTCACATAAAATTATGTCATATGTGGCCGTAGTTGTTAAAAAGTGTGACCATACGCTCTTTTAAGTGAGGTAAACTTATATTTTGTGCGACTATTGTCCATGCAATGACCACTTCATTTTTATGTATGTGTGGCTGATTGCAACCATTTGGTCACAAAACTAGTGTCTTCTTGTGGGGCTTTGGTCACATAAAATTATTGTAAATGTGGCCGTTGGTGTTAAAAAGTGTGACTATATGCTCTTTTAAGTGTGGTAAACTTGTATTTTGTGTGGCTATTTTCCATGCAATGACAACTTTATTTTTATGTATGTGTGGCTAATTGCAACTATTTGGTCCCACAACGATTGTCTTCTTGTGGGCTTTGGTAACATAAAAATATGCCTAATGTGGCTGTCGTTGTTAAAAAGTGTGACCATATGCTCTTTTAACTGATGTAAACTTGTATTTTGTGTGACTATTGTCCATGCAATGACTACTTTATTTTTTATGTATGTGTGGCAGATTGCAACAATTTGGTCACACAACGAGTTCCTTCTTGTGGGCTTTGGTCACATAAAATTATGTCATATGTGGCCATAGGTGTTAAAAAGTGTGACCATATGCTCTTTTAAGTGAGGTAAACTTGTATTTTGTGTGACTGTTGTCCATGCAATGGCCACTTTATTTTTATGTATGTGTGGCTGATTGCAACAATTTGGTTACACATCGAGTGCCTTCTTGTGGGCTTTGGTCACATAAAAGTATGTCATATGTGGCCGTAGGTGTTAAAAAGTGTGACCACACGCTCTTTTAAGTGAGGTAAACTTATATTTTGTGCGACTATTGTCCATGCAATGACAACTTTTTTTTTATGTGTGTGTGGCTGATTGCGTCTATTTGGTCACACAATGAGTGTCTTCTTGGGGGCTTTGGTCACATAAAAATATGCCAATTGTGGCCGTCGTTGTTAAAAAGTGTGACCATATGCTCTTTTAAGTGAGGTAAACTTGTATTTTGTGTGACTATTGTCCATGCAATGGCCACTTTATTTTTATGTATGTGTGGCTGATTGCAACAATTTGGTCACACACCGTGTGCCTTCTTGTGGGCTTTGGTCACATAAAATTATGTCATATGTGGCCGTAGTTGTTAAAAAGTGTGACCATACGCTCTTTTAAGTGAGGTAAACTTATATTTTGTGCGACTATTGTCCATGCAATGACCACTTCATTTTTATGTATGTGTGGCTGATTGCAACCATTTGGTCACAAAACTAGTGTCTTCTTGTGGGGCTTTGGTCACATAAATTTATTGTAAATGTGGCCGTTGGTGTTAAAAAGTGTGACCATATGCTCTTTTAAGTGTGGTAAACTTGTATTTTGTGTGACTATTTTCCATGCAATGACAACTTTATTTTTATGTATGTGTGGCTAATTGCAACTATTTGGTCCCACAACGATTGTCTTCTTGTGGGCTTTGGTAACATAAAAATATGCCAAATGTGGCCGTCGTTGTTAAAAAGTGTGACCATATGCTCTTTTAACTGATGTAAACTTGTATTTTGTGTGACTATTGTCCATGCAATGACCACTTTATTTTTATGTATGTGTGGCAGATTGCAACAATTTGGTCACACAACGAGTTCCTTCTTGTGGGCTTTGGTCACATAAAATTATGTCATATGTGGCCATAGGTGTTAAAAAGTGTGACCATATGCTCTTTTAAGTGAGGTAAACTTGGATTTTGTGTGACTGTTGTCCATGCAATGGCCACTTTATTTTTATGTATGTGTGGCTGATTGCAACAATTTGGTTACACATCGAGTGCCTTCTTGTGGGCTTTGGTCACATAAAAGTATGTCATATGTGGCCGTAGGTGTTAAAAAGTGTGACCACACGCTCTTTTAAGTGAGGTAAACTTATATTTTGTGCGACTATTGTCCATGCAATGACAACTTTATTTTTATGTGTGTGTGGCTGATTGCGTCTATTTGGTCACACAACGAGTGTCTTCTTGGGGGCTTTGGTCACATAAAAATATGCCAAATGTGGCCGTCGTTGTTAAAAAGTGTGACCATATGCTCTTTTAAGTGAGGTAAACTTGTATTTTGTGTGACTATTGTCCATGCAATGGCCACTTTATTTTTATGTATGTGTGGCTGATTGCAACAATTTGGTCACACACCGTGTGCCTTCTTGTGGGCTTTGGTCACATAAAATTATGTCATATGTGGCCGTAGTTGTTAAAAAGTGTGACCATACGCTCTTTTAAGTGAGGTAAACTTATATTTTGTGCGACTATTGTCCATGCAATGACCACTTCATTTTTATGTATGTGTGGCTGATTGCAACCATTTGGTCACAAAACTAGTGTCTTCTTGTGGGGCTTTGGTCACATAAAATTATTGTAAATGTAGCCGTTGGTGTTAAAAAGTGTGACCATATGCTCTTTTAAGTGTGGTAAAATTGTATTTTGTGTGACTATTTTCCATGCAATGACAACTTTATTTTTATGTATGTGTGGCTAATTGCAACTATTTGGTCCCACAACGATTGTCTTCTTGTGGGCTTTGGTAACATAAAAATATGCCAAATGTGGCCGTCGTTGTTAAAAAGTGTGACCATATGCTCTTTTAACTGAGGTAAACTTGTATTTTGTGTGACTATTGTCCAAGCAATGACCACTTTATTTTTATGTATGTGTGGCAGATTGCAACAATTTGGTCACACAACGAGTTCCTTCTTCTGGGCTTTGGTCACATAAAATTATGTCATATGTGGCCATAGGTGTTAAAAAGTGTGACCATATGCTCTTTTAAGTGAGGTAAACTTGTATTTTGTGTGACTGTTGTCCATGGAATGGCCACTTTATTTTTATGTATGTGTGGCTGATTGCAACAATTTGGTTACACATCGAGTGCCTTCTTGTGGGCTTTGGTCACATAAAAGTATGTCATATGTGGCCGTAGGTGTTAAAAAGTGTGACCACACGCTTTTTTAAGTGAGGTAAACATATATTTTGTGCAACTATTGTCCATGCAATGACCACTTCATTTTTATGTATGTGTGGCTGATTGCAACCATTTGATCACAAAACTAGTGTCTTCTTCTGGGGCTTTGGTCACATAAAATTATGGTAAATGTGGCCGTTGGTGTTAAAAAGTGTGACCATATGCTCTTTTAAGTGAGGTAAACTTGTATTTTGTGTGACTATTGTTCATGCAATGGCCACTTTATTTTTATGTATGTGTGGCTGATTGCAACAATTTGGTCACACAATGAGTGCCTTCTTGTGGGCTTTGGTCACATAAATTATGTCATATGTGGTCGTTGGTGTTAAAAGGTGTGACCATATGCTCTTTTAAGTGAGGTATACTTATATTTTGTGCGACTATTGTCCATGCAATGACCACTTCATATTTATGTAGGTGTGCTGATTGCAACCATTTGGTCACAAAACTAGTGTCTTCTTGAGGGGCTTTGGTCACATAAAATTATGGCAAATGTGGCCGTTGGTGTTAAAAAGTGTGACCATATGCTCTTTTAAGTGTGGTAAACTTTTAATTTGTGTGACTATTGTCCATGCAATGACAACTTTATTTTTTTCTATGTATGGCTAATTTCATCTAATTGGTCACACAACGAGTGTCTTCTTGTGGGCTTTGGTCACATAAAAATATGCCAAATGTGGCCTTCGTTGTTAAAAAGTGTGACCATATGCTCCTTTAAGTGAGGTAAACTTGTATTTTGTGTGACTTTTGTCCATGCAATGGCCACTTTATTTTTATGTATGTGTGGCTGATTGCAACAATTTGGTTACACATCGAGTCCCTTCTTGTGGGCTTTGGTCACATAAAAGTATGTCATATGTGGCCGTAGGTGTTAAAAAGTGTGACCACACGCTTTTTTAACTGAGGTAAACTTATATTTTGTGCAACTATTGTCCATGCAATGACCACTTCATTTTTATGTATGTGTGGCTGTTTGCAACCATTTGGTCACAAAACTAGTGTCTTCTTGCGGGGCTTTGGTCACATAAAATTATGGTAAATGTGGCCGTTGGTGTTAAAAACTGTGACCATATGCTCTTTTAAGTGTGGTAAACTTGTATTTTGTGTGACTATTGTCCATGCAATGACAACTTTGTTTTTATGTATGTGTGGCTAATTGCAACTATTTAGTCCCACAACGAGTGTCTTCTTGTGGGCTTTGGTAACATAAAACTATGCCAAATGTGGCCGTCGTTGTTAAAAAGTGTGACCATATGCTCTTTTAACTGAGGTAAACTTGTATTTTGTGTGACTACTGTCCATGCAATGACCACTTTATTTTTATGTATGTGTGGCAGATTGCAACAATTTGGTCACACAATGAGTTCCTTCTTGTGGGCTTTGGTCACATAAGATTATGTCATATGTGGCCGTAGGTGTTAAAAAGTGTGACCATATGCTCTTTTAAGTGAGGTAAACTTGTATTTTGTGTGACTGTTGTCCATGCAATGGCCACTTTATTTTTATATTGTAGCTGATTGCAACAATTTGGTCACAACGAGTGCCTTCTTGTGGGCTTTGGTCATATATAATTATGTCATATGTGGCCGTAGGTGTTAAAAAGAGTGAACATATGCTGTTTTAAGTTAGGTAAACTTGTATTTTGTGTGACTATTGTCCATGCAATGGCCACTTTATTTTTTTGTATGTGTGGCTGATTGCAACCATTTGGTCACACAACGAGTGTGTTCTTGTGGGCTTTGGTCACATAAAATTATGTCATATGTGGCCGTAGATGTTAAAAAGTGTGACCATACGCTCTTTTAATTGAGGTAAACTTATATTTTGTGTGACTATTGTCCATGCAATGACCACTTCATTTTTATGTATGCCTGGCTGATTGCAACCATTTGGTCACACAACGAGTGTCTTCTTGTGGGGCTTTGGTCACATAAATTTGTGGCAAATGTGGTCGTTGGTGTTAAAAAAGTTTGACCATATGCTCTTTTAAGTGAGGTATACTTGTATTTTGTGTGACTATTGTCCATGCAATGACCACTTTATTTTTACGTAAGTGTGGCTGATTGCAACCATTTGGTCACAAAATGAGTGCCTTCTTGTGGGCTTTGGTCACATAAAATTATGTCATATGTGGCCCTAGGTTTTAAAATAATGTGACCATATGCTCTTTTAAATGAGGTAAACTTGTATTTTGTGTGACTATTATCCATGCAATGGCCACTTTATTTTTATGTATGTGTGGCTGATTGCAACAATTGGGTTACACATCGAGTACCTTCTTGTGGGCTTTGGTCACATAAAAGTATGTCATATGTGGCCGTAGGTGTTAAAAAGTGTGACCACACGCTCTTTTAAGTGAGGTAAACTTATATTTTGTGCGACTATTGTCCATGCAATGACCACTTCATTTTTATGTATGTGTGGCTGATTGCAACCATTTGGTCACAAAACTAGTGTCTTCTTGTGGGGCTTTGGTCACATAAAATTATGGTAAATGTGGTCGTTGGTGTTAAAAAGTGTGACCATATGCTCTTTTAAGAGTGGTAAACTTGTATTTTGTGTGACTATTGTCCATGCAATGACAACTTTATTTTTATGTATGTGTGGCTAATTGCAACTATTTGGTCACACAACGAGTGTCTTCTTGTGGGCTTTGGTCACATAAAAATATGCCAAATGTGGCCGTCGTTGTTAAAAAGTGTGACCATATGCTCCTTTAAGTGAGGTAAACTTGTATTTTGTGTGTCTTTTTTCCATGCAATGGCCACTTTATTTTTATGTATGTGTGGCTAATTGTAACAATTTGGTCACACTACGAGTGTCTTCTTGTGGGGCTTTGGTCACATAAAATTGTGGCAAATGTGGCCGTTGGTGTTAAAAAGTGTGACCATATGCTCTTTTAAGTGTGGTAAACTTGTATTTTGTGTGACCATTGTCCATGCAATGACAACTTTATTTTTATGTGTGTGTGGCTGATTGCGTCTATTTGGTCACACAACGAGTGTCTTCTTGTGGGCTTTGGTCACATAAAAATATGCCAAATGTGGCCGTCGTTGTTAAAAAGTGTGACCATATGCTCTTTTAAGTGAGGTAAACTTGTATTTTGTGTGACTATTGTCCATGCAATGACCACTTCATTTTTATGTATGTGTGGCTGATTGCAACCATTTGGTCACAAAACTAGTGTCTTCTTGTGGGGCTTTGGTCACATAAAAATATGGTAAATGTGGCCGTTGGTATTAAAAACTGTGACCATATGCTCTTTTAAGTGTGGTAAACTTGTATTTTGTGTGACTATTGTCCATGCAATGACAACTTTATTTTTATGTATGTGTGGCTAATTGCAACTATTTGGTCCCACAACGAGTGTCTTCTTGTGGGCTTTGGTAACATAAAAATATGCAAAATGTGGCCGTCGTTGTTAAAAAGTGTGACCATATGCTCTTTTAACTGAGGTAAACTTGTATTTTGTGTGACTATTGTCCATGCAATGACCACTTTATTTTTATGTATGTGTGGCAGATTGCAACAATTTGGTCACACAATGAGTTCCTTCTTGTGGGCTTTGGTCACATATAATTATGTCATATGTGGCCGTAGGTGTTAAAAAGTGTGACCATACGCTCTTTTAATTGAGGTAAACTTATATTTTGTGTGACTATTGTCCATGCAATGACCACTTCATTTTTATATATGCCTGGCTGATTGCATGTAACACCCGCGTTACCACAAACAGTACACGTCATAATTTCTTTAAGAACTTTTCATTAAGTAATAAATATATTGTCTGATACCACAGGTCGAATTACCTGATTCAAATAAAAGCTACATGATACTTAATTACAAAATTTATTAAAGATTAAATGGTGGTCTAACTAGCTTCTAAAATCTTCAATCAGAGTGCGGAAGACTGAACAAGCTACCCGAGACCTCAAATATCTTTTCAAAATAGGCATCAGCAAAAGTCCAAAAATCTGCAATCCCCAAGTATCAAAGTTCACTTAGCTTGGGACGAACTACCTGCTATAGTCTTAGCCTTATCAGCTTTTCCTGAAAAGAAAGATGTCATGACAGAGTAAGCTAACATAACTTAGTGAGTTAACAGAGTACCATTAGTTACCATACATATATAACATACTATCAGCTCATGTCAGTAAGTCAACACGTCAGAGACGACAAAAGATTTGGGAGTCAACCGAAACTGTATTCCCATGTGTAAGGCCGAAGTCCTACGGAAAGTGTATGGAAACGAGTCAGATAGGAAAGGAATTATGCAGAATTCCTTCCTGTGAATGGAGATCTCGCATTCGGTCCGATCAGATTATGCAGTATGCAGAGGCAAATGTATCAACAGTCAAGTAAGCAGTAAGCATGATAAGTATTTACATAAAATGTAAAAGTGAACATGCAATTCAAGGCAACTCAGGTGTCTAGCTTCAGTAATGTCAAAAGTAAGTCTCTATGATACGATGAAGTATTCAAGAAACATGCAGCAATAACAAAAGTTTCCATACAGTTCAGTAACATTCACCAATAAGTATCGAAACATATGCAAGTAATTAATGAAATCTGTCACTCAAAGTAGTCCTTAGTCAGATAGTGCTTAACGAATTAAGCTGTTCAATTCACTCTGTCAAATCGGCTGGTTCCTGCAGTTCAGTTTCAAGTCTGACATATTAATGTCGGGATTGTAACATGACCTATATAATCCTTAATTATATGATCAGGTTATTGTCATTCCTTATTGTCGAGTCTGTGGTAGTTCCTATCGTACCAAAGTGAGTCTATTCTTATCAGATTAATATGATCCATATAATTACAGATATATGGCCTTGAAACAAAGCCAATCGTATTACTAGCAAGGTGAATCATGACATACGATATTTAAGAGTTCATACAAGGCCTGATAGTTTAGTTGTGCATAAAATAGTTATGCATCTTGAACTTGTGAGTTTTATCATAATCATAATATACTTTCAATTACATTTACACAATTATAAGGTTGATCAATAACTTAATCTGATTTAGGAATTTAACTTTGGCTTGGAATTAAACCAGATTTGAATATAGGGAGACAGATTCGAATAGCCTCCATTCGAATCTAAGGAGATAGATTCGAAGGCTCTATAGATTCAAAGACCAGATACATTCGAAGACCATTCATTAGATTCTAGGGGATAGATTCGAAGCAAACACATTAGATTCTAGGGGATAGATTCGAAATTAACATTCATTAGATTCTAGGAGATAGATTCGACTAGGTTAGATTCGAATTAGGGACATATATTCGAATTAGGGACATAGATTCGAAGGCACAAGTTCGAGTCTAGCTTAATCAGATTCGAAATTAACACCTTCGAGTCTATACATGAATTTCTCGAATTTGTTCTTCTTGATCAACGTTTTTCCAGGTCTTAACAACTAAACTTAAACATAAATGAGGGAAAAATAGTTACTAACCTTCGTCCAAGCTATATCCTTCGATTATAGACGTTTTCCAAGCCAAAACAGGTCCTAAACGAGAGCAAATCAGCTTCGAATGAAGAGGATTTGAGCAAACTCGAGTTTGCTCTTTCAAAACCGAACCAAAAGACAGAGAAGGGGTCGATCTTACCTCAAATCGGGACCAAAACGAACATGTAATGACAGAATATCGTAGAGCTCGACGATATCTATCCGATGGCGTATAAATCACGAGAATCCGATGAACCGTTTAGGAGAAAAGCTAGAGAGATGGTGAGGTTGTAGAGAGAGAGAGGGAGAGTGTTCTAGCTTTTCCAAACCATGAAAATGAGGAGGAAAGGCTCTATTTATAGAAAATAGAGAAAAAATCAGATTTTCTACTGAATTTCTGGAATTGACCAACTTTTATTCATTTTAGTCCATATCGTCAATTTTCACGTTTCTAATTTGTAAATTAGCTAAATTTAATTATTTAATTTATTTCAGCTAATTTGGGGCAAGCTTTCATAATTAATTATAACTTAATATAATTAACTATTTAAAATTCATGTTTTCGGTTAATTACTAATAATTGGAAAAAATTGCTTAATTATCCAAAGTTTGATGTTGTAATTTATATTTAATAAATTACGGGCTGTTTATCCCCTAGAATCTAATGAATGGTCTTCGAATGTATCTGGTCTTTGAATCTATAGAGCCTTCGAATCTATCTCCTTAGATTCGAATGGAGGCTATTCGAATCTGTCTCCCTATATTCAAATCTGGTTTAATTCCAAGCCAAAGTTAAATTCCTAAATCAGATTAAGTTATTGATCAACCTTATAATTGTGTAAATGTAATTGAAAGTATATTATGATTATGATAAAACTCACAAGTTCAAGATGCATAACTATTTTATGCACAACTAAACTATCAGGCCTTGTATGAACTCTTAGAAATCGTATGTCATGATTCAACTTGCTAGTAATACGATTGGCTTTGTTTTATATGGATCATATTAATCTGATAAGAATAGACTCACTTTGGGACGATAGGAACTACCACAGACTCGACAATAAGGAATGACAATAACCTGATCATATATTTAAGGATTATATAGGTCATGTTACAATCCCGACATTAATATGTCAGACTTGAAACTGAACTGTAGGAACCAGCCGATTTGACAGAGTGAATTGAACAGCTTAATTCGTTAAGCACTATTTGACTAAGGACTACTGTGAGTGACAGATTTCATTAATTTCTTGCATATGTTTCGATACTTATTGGTGAATGTTACTGAACTGTATGGAAACTTTTGTTATTGTTGCATGTTTCTTGAATACTTCATCGTATCATAGAGACTTACCTTTGACATTACTGAAGCTAGATATCTGAAATGCCTTGAATTGTATGTTCACTTTTACATTTTTGTAAATACTTGTCATGCCTACTGCTTACTTGAGTGTGGATACATTTGCCTCTGCATCCTGCATAAACTGATCGGACCGAATGCGAGATCTCCATTCACAGGAAGGAATTCTGCAGATTCCTTTCCTATCTGACTCGTTTCCATACACTTCCCGTAGGGCTTTGGCCTTACACATGGGAATACAGTTTGGGTTGACTCCCAAATCTTTTGTCGTCTCTGACGTGTTGACTTGCTGACATGAGCTGATAGTATGTTATATATGTATGGTAACTAATGGTACTCTGTTAACTCACTAAGCTATGTTAGCTTACTCTGTCATGACATCTTTCTTTTCAGGAAAAGCTGATAAGGCTAAGACTATAGCAGGTAGTTCGTCCCAAGCTAAGTGAACTTTGATACTTGGGGATTGCAGATTTTTGGACTTTTGCTGATGCCTATTTTGAAAAGATATTTGAGGTCTCGGGTAGCTTGTTCAGTCTTCCGCACTCTGATTGAAGATTTTAGAAGCTAGTTAGACCACCATTTAACCTTTAATATATTTTGTAATTAAGTATCATGTAGCTTTTATTTGAATCAGGTAAGTGGACCTGTGGTATCAGACAATATATATATTACTTAATGAAATGTTCTTAAAGAAATTATGACGTGTACTGTTTGTGGTAACTCGGGTGTTACAAAGTTGGTATCAGAGCCAAGTTAAATCACATTTAAATCACATGTTTAAATGGTTCATCCTTGCTTTAAAACACGTGTAGCTGCTTAATCGATAACTCTCGCGGCTTGAAACTTTTCAAAAATCGTATCTGGGTTCCGAAATTTGGTGATGTTCGGCAAAAAATTCTTTCGGAAGCCCACTGTTCTAACTTCTCGGTACATCCTGGCAGCACCAAGATGTACAACGATCTAAAATCCGAGTATTGGTGGCCCGGTATGAAGAGAGACGTAGGTCAATATGTCGATAACTGTGTTACATGCCGATTGGTCAAAGCGGAGCATCAGCAGCCTTATGGCAGTCTATAGCCTCTACCGATTCCCGAGTGGAAGTTCGATCACATAACAATGGACTTTGTGACGAAGCTTCCGACTACGCGAAGACAGCACGACGCAATATGGGTTATCGTAGATCGCCTAACCAAAGTCGCTCACTTCATTCCGATTCGCGAAAGCTATTCACTTGAGAAACTAGCTAAGTTGTATATAGACGAGATCGTTACTCGACACGGAGTGCCACTGTCAATTGTTTCAGATCGCGACAGCCGGTTCACTTCGAGGTTCTAGAGTGCATTACAAGATGGATTAGGCACTAAGATCAGAATGAGTACAGCATATCATCCACAGCCTGATGGCCAGAGTGAGCGTACGATCCTTACACTCGAGGACATGCTGCGGGCATGTGTTCTTGAGTTTAGCGGTAGTTGGGACGACCACTTGCCGTTAGCAGAATTTTCTTATAACAATAGTTACCACTCATCCATCAAAGCCGCACCTTTTGAAGCCTTATACGGACGCAAGTGCCGAACTCCTACGTGTTGGCATGAAGCCGGTGAAGCACCAATCGCCGGTCCCGAGCTACTTCAACAGACTAATGAAAAGATCCGAATCATACGTCAACGATTGGAAACTGCTCAATCTCGACAGAAATCGTATCATGACCGACGTCATAAGCCATTGGAATTTCAGAAGGACGACTATGTTGTATTAAAAGTCTCGCCGATGAAAGGTGTGTTCAGATTCGGCAAGCGTGGCAAGTTAGCACCACGATTCCTTGGTCCTTTTAAGATCATCGAGCGTGTTGGAACTCAATCTTATCTGTTGGACTTGCCGAGCGAACTGTCCAACATACACCCCGTGTTTCACGTTTCGCAACTAAGGAAGTGCAAAGAAGATGACAGAGAAAAGTGGGCCGATCATCTGACTTATAAGATTAATGAGAAGCTGCAATGTGACGAGCCTGAAATTATTCTAGAGACAAAGATGAAGAAGTTGAGAAATCGAGAGGTAGCAATGGTGTTGGTGCAATGGAGAACTTCTCATGGAACTTCTCAGACCTGGGAATCTGAGCAGGACATGAGAGTTCGATATCCGCATCTGTTTGAGCCTTAGGTACTTCGAGGACGAAGTGCAAGCGTGGTGGGCTCATACTATAACACCTTGCTTTTATTTGCATTTTATTTTAAGTATTTTTGAGCAATTTGCGTAAAAAGATGTAATTTCGAGATTTAGTATAAATAGGAGTTGGGTGCTCCATTTTCACACTTTTGCAAAACCCGTCTAGCATTTCCAGAGCTCCTCTCTCTAGAACCCGATCTTCTCTCTAACTTTTCTCCCAAACCGACCGGCCAAATCTCGAGTTCTATACGTCATTGGAAAGGTCTCGAAGTGTACTACTCGAATCTACCATTGCATGCGTGATTTCATACGGTTTTGAGGTAAGAATCGCTCTTTTCGTTTTCTGCATTTTTTGGTTTTGAGGAAAAATTCGAGTTTATCATTTTAGGCGATTTAAAGCTGATTTCGTATGAGTTTTAGCTAAAATATGGTAGAATATGTATCATATTACTAAATCGAGGCTTATTACTTAGCTTATTTGTGGATTTGAGGCTTGAAAATGCATGTTTAAAGCTGTAGTTTATGAACAAACTCGAGTATGCATAGAAAAGACTCGAAATGCCAAGAACAAGCTCGAATAAAGCTAAATTCGAGACATTGGTTCGAATCTATATACAGATTCGAATGAGGTTCGAATCTAACCCCATAATTCGAATCTGTCTTCGAATCTAACCCCCATAATTCGAATCTGTCTTCGAATCTGTCCCCTAAATTCGAATTTAATTGATAAATTTTACGAACAACGCATAACTTAGCAAAATAAATAGCAAAATATTTAGCTAGAAGTTATGGCTTATAAATGTTGGAATATTGAGCTAGCATTATTAATTTAGCACATGTTCTGTAATATTAAACTTCAGATATTATACATAAGCCATTTAGCCCAGTTGCGAGTCAAAGCCAGTGCCAGAATATATGAAAGCCTAGATAAGCAAGTGCAAGCGTTATAAAGCAATTTAAAGCGTAAATAAGCCCGAGCAAGTATTCAGAGCATTTCAAAGCATTTTCAGTACAGTGAGTAACAGTTATTCTTGTTTACATGTTTTATATGAAATTGAGACATAATTTGCTTCTATATGACTTCTTTGGAATTCAATAGACTTTTGTGAGTGAAGGCGAACACTGTGGTACAGGCGATGCCCAGCTTAGCCGGATCTTACATCTGATCTATTAATGTGCATATTTATTTGCTATCTGCTTATTGTTCTGCATACTATACAGCAAGATTTGTTTTAGCGTTTCTTTGTGCATCTCATGAGCATTATATTGAGCAAGCAAGCAATTCTAATGTTCACCACTATCCCTTGAGCATTATGCGGGTAGCTAGCCCCGCATCACAGATTGATCATCTGTCAGCGGTAAACCCCTAGTGGTGGCATCTCCGTTCTGCGTGAAATGTCTCAATTGTGCAGCATTCTTTCTGGGTATTAAGCAAACGAGCAAGCAAGCAAGCAAGCATAACAGCCTTTATAGGCACTTTCGCCTCATATTTTACATGCATTCATGAATATCTGTTTACTCACTAAGCTTAAGCTTACAGTTGCTATTTACAAATTTTTACAGGAAAAGGTAAAGAACAAGCTGGACCTTCTGCTTAGGTCTATTATCTGATCAACCCAGAAGACTTAGCTCACTTTCAGCTTGTGGTATAGCTTTATGATGCCTTGGGTTCTGGGTAGCTGCTTTTATTTAAATTGTGATGTTTTTAGCAACTTAGTACTGTAACCTTGTAGCACGTGTAGTGCATGACTTATTGTAATATTTTATTTAGCTTTATGCATTTATTATTATTCCTGGGATAAGCATGCGTGTTTTAAAGCAAGGATGTGAGTTTGCTCAAATCCTCTTCATTCGAAGCTGATTTGCTCTCGTTTAGGACCTGTTTTGGCTTGGAAAACGTCTATAATCGAAGGATATAGCTTGGACGAAGGTTAGTAACTATTTTTCCTTAAATCGGTCTTCAACCGCCATATCAGTCTGCAGTCGGTTTCTATCCATCATCAGCTGCATCTGTCTACGATTTTCCTCATTCAACTTATGAACGAGATCTATTAACTGAGCCTGCTGAGGAGGCACAGGGGTGGCAGTACTGCAATTCTTATGACTTGGAGCTTGCAGCCGTAACCTTTGCATTGAAGATTTGGCGACATTATCTGTATGGGACTAGATGTAAATTATATACAGATCACAAAAGTCTGAAGTATATATTTGACCAAAAAGAGCTGAATATGCGACAAAGGCGATCTATGGAATTGATTAAAGACTATGACTGTGAGATCCTCTACCATCCAGGTAAAGCAAACATAGTAGCAGATGCCTTAAGCCGCAAAACCGGACAAAATCATTATACCCGATGTTATGCTTTGACTTCTGTCGTTTTGGAGTCTGCTCTGCCTGAGTCGATAATTGCCGCTCAAACCGAAGCCATTCGGGATGAGAACTTAAAATCCAAGCGTATGGGTACTTATGTGACCAAGCTGACCCTTGACAATCATGGGCTTAGACGGTTCATGAATAGAATATGGGTTCCCAGGTTAGGAGGTATTCGTGATCAAACTCTGTCGGAGGCTCATATGTCAAAATTTTCGATACATCCTGGTTCTACTAAAATGTATCAAGATTTGAAAACGGAATATTGGTGGCCTGGAATGAAGAAGGATGTGGGTCGATATGTAGAAAATTGCATGACATGTTTACAAGTCAAATCTGAACATCAGAAGCCGTATGGGGAACTACAACCATTGCCAATCCCGGAATGGAAGTGGGATCATATAACCATGGACTTTGTGACGAAGCTGCCCAGGACTAAACGAAATCATGACTCTATATGGGTAATAGTGGATCGACTCACTAAGTCAGCCCATTTCCTTCCAATACGTGAAGATGAACGTCTCGAAAAGCTAGCTGAATTGTACATGAAAGAAATCGTGACTAGACATGGTGTGCCATTGTCCATTGTATCTGACCGTGACAGCAGATTTACCTCTCGCTTTTGGAAGGCCTTTCAGAATAGACTAGGTACCGAACTTAAGATGAGCACCGCTTATCATCCTGAAACTGACGGGCAAAGTGAGAGAACGATTTTAACCTTGGAAGATATGCTACGTGCCTGTGTGATTGATCTCGGTGGAAATTGGGATACTCACCTTCCGTTTGTAGAATTTGCTTATAACAATAGTTATCACTCGACTATTGGTATGCCTCCATATCAGCTTTTGTACGGACGTCGATGCCGAACTCCAACCTGTTGGAGGGAAACAGGTGAATGCCCGATCTCTGGACCAGCTATTTTGCAAGAAGCCCACGACCAGCTACAGTTGATTCGACAGCGAATTCAGACCTCTCAAGACAGACAAAAGAAGTATCATGATCGAAGACGTAAACCAATTGTGTTTGAGGTTGGAGATAAAGTTTTGTTGAAAGTTACGCCAAGAAAAGGGATAGTAAGGTTCGGCAAACGGGGGAAGTTGAGTCCTCGATTTGTTGGTCCTTTCGAAATTCTCGAGCGTGTGGGACTGCAAGCTTACAGATTAAAGTTGCCTGCCGAAATGTCTGGGATTCATGATGTATTTCACGTTAGTAATCTCCGAAAGTGTTTGATTGACGTTGAAGCTGCGATTCCTTGGAAAGACGTACAAATTGACGAGCAGTTGCGATACGAAGAAGAGCCCGAGCGTATAATCGATCATAAGGTTTCGAAATTGCGAAACAAGGAAATTCCAATGGTATTAGTTCAATGGAAATACCATAAGGGATCTGCGCAAACTTGGGAGCGAGAAGACGAGATTAGGAAAAAGTGTCCGAAGTTATTTCTGTCTTAGTCGATTCCGAGGAAGGAATCAATTTAACGGGGGAAGACTGTAACAGCCCGTAATTTATTAAATATAAATTACAACATCAAACTTTGGATAATTAAGCAATTTTGTCCAATTATTAGTAATTAACCAAAAACATGAATTTTAAATAGTTAATTATATTAAGTTATAATTAATTATGAAAGCTTGCCCCAAATTAGCTGAAATAAATTAAATAATTAAATTTAGCTAATTTACAAATTAGAAACGTGAAAATTGACGATATGGACTAAAATGAATAAAAGTTGGTCAATTCCAGAAATTCAGTAGAAAATCTGATTTTTTCTCTATTTTCTATAAATAGAGCCTTTCCTCCTCAGTTTCATGGTTTGGAAAAGCTAGAACACTCTCCCTCTCTCTCTCTACAACCTCACCATCTCTCTAGCTTTTCTCCTAAACGGTTCATCGGATTCTCATGATTTATACGCCATCGGATAGATATCGTCGAGCTCTACAATATTCTGTCATTGCATGTTCGTTTTGGTCCCGATTTGAGGTAAGATCGACCCCTTCTCTGTCTTTTGGTTCGGTTTTGAAAGAGCAAACTCGAGTTTGCTCAAATCCTCTTCATTCGAAGCTGATTTGCTCTCGTTTAGGACCTGTTTTGGCTTGGAAAACGTCTATAATCGAAGGATATAGCTTGGACGAAGGTTAGTAACTATTTTTCCCTCATTTATGTTTAAGTTTAGTTGTTAAGACCTGGAAAAATGTTGATCAAGAAGATCAAATTCGAGAAATTCATGTATAGACTCGAAGGTGTTAATTTCGAATCTGATTAAGCTAGACTCGAACTTGTGCCTTCGAATCTATGTCCCTAATTCAAATCTATGTCCCTAATTCGAATCTAACCTAGTCGAATCTATCTCCTAGAATCTAATGAATGTTAATTTCGAATCTATCCCCTAGAATCTAATGTGTTTGCTTCGAATCTATCCCCTAGAATCTAATGAATGGTCTTCGAATGTATCTGGTCTTTGAATCTATAGAGCCTTCGAATCTATCTCCTTAGATTCAAATGGAGGCTATTCGAATCTGTCTCCCTATATTCAAATCTGGTTTAATTCCAAGCTAAAGTTAAATTCCTAAATCAGATTAAGTTATTGATCAACCTTATAATTGTGTAAATGTAATTGAAAGTATATTATGATTATGATAAAACTCACAAGTTCAAGATGCATAACTATTTTATGCACAACTAAATTATCAGGCCTTGTATGAACTCTTAGAAATCGTATGTCATGATTCACCTTCCTAGTAATACGATTGGCTTTGTTTCAAGGCCATATATCTGTAATTATATGGATCATATTAATCTGATAAGAATAGACTCACTTTGGGACGACAGGAACTACCACAGACTCGACAATAAGGAATGACAATAACCTGATCATATAATTAAGGATTATATAGGTCATGTTACAATCCCGACATTAATATGTCAGACTTGAAACTGAACTGCAGGAACCAGCCGATTTGACAGAGTGAATTGAACAGCTTAATTCGTTAAGCACTATCTGACTAAGGACTACTGTGAGTGACAGATTTGATTAATTACTTGCATATGTTTCGATACTTATTGGTGAATGTTACTGAACTGTATGGAAACTTTTGTTATTGCTGCATGTTTCTTGAATACTTCATCGTATCATAGAGACTTACTTTTGACATTACTGAAGCTAGACACCTGAATTGCCTTGAATTGCATGTTCACTTTTACAGTTTATGTAAATACTTATCATGCTTACTGCATACATTTGCCTCTGCATACTGCATAATCTGATCGGACCGAATGCGAGATCTCCATTCACAGGAAGGAATTCTGCAGATTCCTTTCCTATCTGACTCGTTTCCATACACTTCCCGTAGGGCTTCGGCTTTACACATGGGAATACAGTTTGGGTTGACTCCCAAATCTTTTGCCGTCTCTGGCGTGTTGACTTACTGACATGAGCTGATAGTATGTTATATATGTATGGTAACTAATGGTACTCTGTTAACTCACTAAGCTATGTTAGCTTACTCTGTCATGACATCTTTCTTTTTCAGGAAAAGCTGATAAGGCTAAGACTATAGCAGGTAGTTCGTCCCAAGCTAAGTGAACTTTGATACTTGGGGATTGCAGATTTTTGGACTTTTGCTGATGCCTATTTTGAAAAGATATTTGAGGTCTCGGGTAGCTTGTTCAGTCTTCCGCACTCTGATTGAAGATTTTAGAAGCTAGTTAGACCACCATTTAATCTTTGCTTTAAAACACGCTTGCTTATCCCAGGAATAATAATAAATGCATAAAGCAAAATAAAATATTACAATAAGTCATGCACTACACGTGCTACAAGGTTACAGTACTAAGTTGCTAAAAACATCACAATTTAAATAAAAGCAGCTACCCAGAACCCAAGGCATCATAAAGCTATACCACAAGCTGAAAGTGAGCTAAGTCTTCTGGGTTGATCAGATAATAGACCTAAGCACGTGCACGTGTAGTTAGACCACCATTTATTTGCTATCTTCTTATTGTTCTGCATACTATCCTGTCACATCCTTGGTTTAAAACACGCTTGCTTATCCCAGGAATAATAATTAATGCATAAAGCTAAATAAAATATTACAATAAGTCATGCACTACACGTGCTACAAGGTTACAGTACTAAGTTGCTAAAAACATCACAATTTAAATAAAAGCAGCTACCCAGAACCCAAGGCATCATAAAGCTATACCACAAGCTGAAAGTGAGCTAAGTCTTCTGGGTTGATCAGGTAATAGACCTAAGCAGAAGGTCCAGCTTGTTCTTTACCTTTTCCTGTAAAAATTTGTAAATAGCAACTGTAAGCTAAAGCTTAGTGAGTAAACAAATATTCATGAATGCATGTAAAATATGAGGCGAAAGTGCCTATAAAGGCTGTTATGCTTGCTTGCTCGTTTGCTTAATACCCAGAAAGAATGCTGCACAATTGAGACATTTCACGCAGAACGGAGATGCCACCACTAGGGGTTTACCGCTGACAGATGATCAATCTGTGATGCGGGGCTAGCTACCCGCATAATGCTCAAGGGATAGTGGTGAACATCAGAATTGCTTGCTTGCTCAATATAATGCTCATGAGATGCACAAAGAAACGCTAAAACAAATCTTGCTGTATAGTATGCAGAACAATAATAAATATGCACATTAATAGACCAGATGTAAGATCCGGCTAAGCTGGGCATCGCCTGTACCACAGTGTTCGCCTTCACTCACAAAAGTCTATTGAATTCCAAAGTAGTCATATAGAAGCAAATTATGTCTCAATTTCATATAAAACATGTAAACAAGAATAACTGTTACTCACTGTACTGAAAATGCTTTGAAATGCTCTGAATACTTGCTCGGCCTTATTTACGCTTTAAATTGCTTTATAACGCTTGCACTTGCTTATCTAGGCTTTAATATATTCTGGCACTGGCTTTGACTCGCAACTGGGCTAAATGGCTTATGTATAATATCTGAAGTTTAATATTACAGAACATGTGCTAAATTAATAATGCTAGCTCAATATTCCAACATCTATAAGCCATAACTTCTAGCTAAGTATTTTGCTATTTATTTTGCTAATTTATGCGTTGTTCGTAAACTTTATCAATTAAATTCGAATTTAGGGGACAGATTCGAAGACAGATTCGAATTATGGGGGTTAGATTCGAAGACAGATTCGAATTATGGGGTTAGATTCGAACCTCATTCGAATCTGTATATAGATTCGAACCAATGTCTCGAATTTAGCTCTATTCGAGCTTGTTCTTGGCATTTCGAGTCTGTTCTATGCATACTCGAGTTTATCATTTTAGGCGATTTAAAGCTGATTTCGTATGAGTTTTAGCTAAAATATGGTAGAATATGTATCATATAACTAAACCGAGGCTTATTACTTAGCTTATTTGTGGATTTGAGGCTTGAAAATGCATGTTTAAAGCTGTAGTAACCTCCTAACCTGGGAACCCATATTCTATTCATGAACCGTCTAAGACCATGATTGTCAAGGGTCAGCTTGGTCACATAAGTACCCATACGCTCGGATTTTAAGTTCTCATCCCGAATGGCTTCGGTTTGAGCGGCAATTATCGACTCAGGCAGAGCAGACTCCAAAACGACAGAAGTCAAAGCATAACATCGGGTATAATGATTTTGTCTGGTTTTGCGGCTTAAGGCATCTGCTACTATGTTTGCTTTACCTGGATGGTAGAGGATCTCACAGTCATAGTCTTTAATCAATTCCATAGATCGCCTTTGTCGCATATTCAGCTCTTTTTGGTCAAATATATACTTCAGACTTTTGTGATCTGTATATAATTTACATCTAGTCCCATACAGATAATGTCGCCAAATCTTCAATGCAAAGGTTACGGCTGCAAGCTCCAAGTCATGCGTCGGATAATTCTTCTCATGCGCCTTTAGCTGCCTTGATGCGTAAGCAATTACTTTATCCCTTTGCATCAACACACAGCCTAATCCCATCTTAGAAGCATCACTATAGACTACAAAATCATCATTACCCTCAGGAAAGGCCAAAACCGGTGCTTCAATTAGCTTACGCTTCAAAGTCTCAAAGGCTCGATCTTGAGATTCATTCCATTCAAACTTAACCTCCTTCTTCGTCAGACTGGTTAAAGGCACCGCAATCTTGGAGAAATCACGGATAAATCTTCGGTAATAGCCCGCTAAACCAAAGAAACTTCGAACTTCAGATACGTTTTTCGGTGCTTCCCACTTCTGAACCGCATCTACTTTCGATGGATCCACGGCTATTCCCTCACCCGAGACAATATGTCCTAAAAATTGCACCTGGCGTAACCAGAATTCACATTTCGAGAATTTTGCGTAGAGTCGCTCCTTTCGTAACAATTCTAGCAATTCTCGCAAATGCATCGCATGGTCAGATTCAGACTTAGAGTAAATCAAGATGTCATCAATGAAGACTATCACTGATTTGTCCAGCATTGGTCTACATACCCTATTCATGAGGTCCATAAATGCAGTCGGGGCATTTGTGAGACCGAACGGCATTACTAGGAATTCAAAATGGCCATATCGAGTACGAAATGCAGTCTTCGGTACGTCAGACTCAAATACCTTGAGTTGATGATATCCAGATCGAAGATCAATCTTCGAGAAGTAGCTAGCCCCTTGCAGTTGATCAAACAAGTCATCAATTCTAGGCGGAGGGTATCGGTTCTTAATAGTTACTTTATTTAGCTCCCTATAATCGATACACATGCGAAAGGTTCCATCCTTCTTTTTAACAAAAAGAACCGGAGCACCCCAAGGAGAAGTACTCGGACGAATAAACCCTTTTTCCAATAATTCCTGCAACTGACTCATCATTTCCTTCATTTCATTCGGAGCAAGCCGGTAAGGAGCTTTCGCGATAGGAGCAGCACCCGGTACAAGGTCAATATGGAATTCGATTTGACGATCTGGTGGCAAACCAGAGATGTCATCCGGGAATACATCAGGGAATTCTTGGACTACGGGTACTTCAGAAAAAGTCTTTTTAACTTCTTTAGCATCTATGGCATATGCTAAATAGGCGGAACAACCTTTGGATAGGCATTTTCGGGCTTTCATTACAGAAATGAGACCTAAATCTCGAGTCTTTCTATCACCATAAACATAACGTTCACTTCCTTCGGGGGTTCTAATCCTAATTATCGTTTTGGCACAAAGGATTTCAGCATTATTCATCATTAGCCAGTCCATTCCTATAATAACATCGAACTCTCTAATCCACATCGGTATCAGGTCAATGTCCGAGGAGAGGTCATCGATTACTAGCTTACAAGAGCGAAAGACCCTATTTACAGTCACAGAGCTTGAACTTGCAGTTTCTATGTCTAAGGGTACTGGTAACATAACAGGGGCAAAATCAAACTGTTTAGCAAACTAATCAGGCACATATGATAGATTAGAGCCAGAGTCAAATAGGATTAAAGCAGGTATATCATTAACATGAAACGTACCCATGACGACGTCAGCAGTTTCTTTTGCCTCTTCGGCTGTCATCTGAAAGGATCTTGGTTGATTTCTCGGAGCTGAAGAACCCTTGACTGATTGCTGAGGTGAAGATGCAGGCGGAGAAACAAATCGGGGCCGAGTACAGTCTTTAGCATGGTGCCCCAAAGTGATGCAATTACGACAAGCCTCACTGCGCTTGGGACATTCTGACCTATCATGACCATTCTGTCTGCAGCAATAGCACTTAACGAACGCAGGATCGCATTTTCCTTCGTGAATTTGCTTGCAACGAGGACAAGCAGGCTTTGGCGCTGAGGACACAACATATGATTTAGCTTTCTTGGAAGACTGCTTATCTCCATTCTTCGAACTTTCATTCTTCTTTTCCATTCTCTCCTTCCCAGCTTTTTCAGATTTTTCCTTCTTACTAGATTTAGCAATAAAAGGACATGCTCGCTCAGGATAAATTTCAAGCTCACCTACCCTAGCAATTTCAACTGCCTCAATATAACTTCTCGGTCTGCAATATTTCACAAACTTTCGAATTTCTCTATCCAGACCATCCACAAAAAGATCCATTCGTCTTTCATCAGTATCGACAGGGTGATCAGATAATAGCGAGAGCCTGGTAAATTCCAGCTCATAATCTGTTACGGACCTTGTTCCTTGCTGAAAGGACAGCAGAGTTTTCTCCATTTGGCGTTTAATATCCTGGGGGCAGTATTTCTCTTTCAGATGAATTTTAAATTGATCCCAAGTAATGGATTTCTCCATTGCATCAGACATGGGATTTGTAATAGACTTCAACCATCGGCCAGCTCCATCCTCTAACATTCCTGCTGCAAACGTCACCTTGTCTTCTTCATTACACTTGGAGAGTTTAAACGCTTTCTCTACATTAGCAACCCAGTCCATGGCTTTTACAGGATCTGATGACCCAGCAAATGTACGAGCCCCACGTTTCTTAAAGTCCACATACGTACACTCTCGCCCCACCTTAACGTGATGGTCAGAGAGTCAGTCTCACTTTCATCAGATGACACATGCCTATGTTTCCTCTTTCGGTCTTTCTTGGGCTTCGCTAACATCTCCTCCTTATGCTTCAGTTCTAACTCCTGTAACTTAAGTTCTCGCAACCTAAGTTCTTCTTCACGGCGCTTAAAGTCAATTTCTCGCTGGTTTTCCTCACCAGATTGCATCACCGCTTTACCCTTAATAAGCAAGTCTCTAATTTCTTTAAATCGGTCTTCAACCGCCATATCAGTCTGCAGTCGGTTTCTATCCATCATCAGCTGCATCTGTCTACGATTTTCCTCATTCAACTTATGAACGAGATCTATTAAGTGAGCCTGCTGAGGAGGCAGAGGGGTGGCAGTACTGCTTGAGTCATTAGCAGTATTTTCAGGGTCAGTGCCTAAGTCTTCTACATGAACAGATTCTTTATGTTGGTCAGCCGCAGCATCAGCAGCTTTACCAACAGTCGAGGTACCAGCAACAATCGGATTTTTATCAGCCATTGGCTGAAAATATAAAGGAAATAACTATTATTTCCTAATTCAAATAAGCACAATTCGAGTCATAATACCTACGTCAGATAATCACATCTAATTTCATTATTATGAAAGCAGTCAGTCAGGCTGACACCAAGTCAAGTCAGTATCAAGCAGTCAGTCCTTCCCCCGTCCTATCAGTCATCAATTGCCTATCTTAGGTCAAATTGTGTGGGTAGTCCTTTACTAATTAGGTTACCCTAGACCTCGGTGACTTGTTCGGGAATTCAGAGTCACATAGTCCATACCATACCAGTAGTTTAAGTATCGGGTGGCCAGTCCGATGATTAAACTGCTGCTCTGATACCAACTTTGTAACACCCGAGTTACCACAAACAGTACACGTCATAATTTCTTTAAGAACTTTTCATTAAGTAATAAATATATTGTCTGATACCACAGGTCCACTTACCTGATTCAAATAAAAGCTACATGATACTTAATTACAAAATATATTAAAGATTAAATGGTGGTCTAACTAGCTTCTAAAATCTTCAATCAGAGTGCGGAAGACTGAACAAGCTACCCGAGACCTCAAATATCTTTTCAAAATAGGCATCAGCAAAAGTCCAAAAATCTGCAATCCCCAAGTATCAAAGTTCACTTAGCTTGGGACGAACTACCTGCTATAGTCTTAGCCTTATCAGCTTTTCCTGAAAAGAAAGATGTCATGACAGAGTAAGCTAACATAGCTTAGTGAGTTAACAGAGTACCATTAGTTACCATACATATATAACATACTATCAGTTCATGTCAGTAAGTCAACACGTCAGAGACGGCAAAAGATTTGGGAGTCAACCCAAACTGTATTCCCATGTGTAAGGCCGAAGCCCTACGGGAAGTGTATGGAAACGAGTCAGATAGGAAAGGAATCTGCAGAATTCCTTCCTGTGAATGGAGATCTCGCATTCGGTCCGATCAGATTATGCAGTATGCAGAGGCAAATGTATCAACAGTCAAGTAAGCAGTAAGCATGATAAGTATTTACATAAAATGTAAAAGTGAACATGCAATTCAAGGCAATTCAGGTGTCTAGCTTCAGTAATGTCAAAAGTAAGTCTCTATGATACGATGAAGTATTCAAGAAACATGCAGCAATAACAAAAGTTTCCATACAGTTCAGTAACATTCACCAATAAGTATCGAAACATATGCAAGTAATTAATGAAATCTGTCACTCACAGTAGTCCTTAGTCAGATAGTGCTTAACGAATTAAGCTGTTCAATTCACTCTGTCAAATCGGCTGGTTCCTGCAGTTCAGTTTCAAGTCTGATATATTAATGTCGGGATTGTAACATGACCTATATAATCCTTAATTATATGATCAGGTTATTGTCATTCCTTATTGTCGAGTCTGTGGTAGTTCCTATCGTCCCAAAGTGAGTCTATTCTTATCAGATTAATATGATCCATATAATTACAGATATATGGCCTTGAAACAAAGCCAATCGTATTACTAGCAAGGTGAATCATGACATACGATTTCTAAGAGTTCATACAAGGCCTGATAATTTAGTTGTGCATAAAATAGTTATGCATCTTGAACTTGTGAGTTTTATCATAATCATAATATACTTTTAATTACATTTACACAATTATAAGGTTGATCAATAACTTAATCTGATTTAGAAATTTAACTTTGGCTTGGAATTAAACCAGATTTGAATATAGGGAGACAGATTCGAATAGCCTCCATTCGAATCTAAGATTCGAAGGCTCTATAGATTCAAAGACCAGATACATTCGAAGACCATTCATTAGATTCTAGGGGATAGATTCGAAGCAAACACATTAGATTCTAGGGGATAGATTCGAAATTAACATTCATTAGATTCTAGGAGATAGATTCGACTAGGTTAGATTCGAATTAGGGACATAGATTCGAATTAGGGACATAGATTCGAAGGCACAAGTTCGAGTCTAGCTTAATCAGATTCGAAATTAACACCTTCGAGTCTATACATGAATTTCTCAAATTTGTTCTTCTTGATCAACGTTTTTCCAGGTCTTAACAACTAAACTTAAACATAAATGAGGGAAAAATAGTTACTAACCTTCGTCCAAGCTATATCCTTTGATTATAGACGTTTTCCAAGCCAAAACAGGTCCTAAACGAGAGCAAATCAGCTTCGAATGAAGAGGATTTGAGCAAACTCGAGTTTGCTCTTTTAAAACCGAACCAAAAGACAGAGAAGGGGTCGATCTTACCTCAAATCGGGACCAAAACGAACATGCAATGACAGAATATTGTAGAGCTCGACGATATCTATCCGATGGCGTATAAATCACGAGAATCCGATGAACCGTTTAGGAGAAAAGCTAGAGAGATGGTGAGGTTGTAGAGAGAGAGAGGGAGAGTGTTCTAGCTTTTCCAAACCATGAAACTGAGGAGGAAAGGCTCTATTTATAGAAAATAGAGAAAAAATCAGATTTTCTACTGAATTTCTGGAATTGACCAACTTTTATTCATTTTAGTCCATATCGTCAATTTTCACGTTTCTAATTTGTAAATTAGCTAAATTTAATTATTTAATTTATTTCAGCTAATTTAGCGCAAGCTTTCATAATTAATTATAACTTAATATAATTAACTATTTAAAATTCATGTTTTCGGTTAATTACTAATAATTGGACAAAATTGCTTAATTATCCAAAGTTTGATGTTGTAATTTATATTTAATAAATTACGGGTTGTTACATTGGAACCATTTGGTCACACAACGAGTGTCTTCTTGTGGGGCTTTGTTCACATAAATTTGTGGCAAATGTGGCCGTTGATGTTAAAAAAGTGTGACCATATGCTCTTTTAAGTGAGGTATACTTGTATTTTGTGTGACTATTGTCCATGCAATGACCACTTTATTTTTATGTAAGTGTGGCTGATTGCAACCATTTGGTCACACAATGAGTGCCTTCTTGTGGGCTTTGGTCACATAAAATTATGTCATATGTGGCCCTAGGTTTTAAAATAATGTGACCATATGCTCTTTTAAGTGAGGTAAACTTGTATTTTGTGTGACTATTGTCCATGCAATGGCCACTTTATTTTTATGTATGTGTGGCTGATTGCAACAATTGGGTTACACATCGAGTGCCTTCTTGTGGGCTTTGGTCACATAAAAGTATGTCATATGTGGCCGTAGGTGTTAAAAAGTGTGACCACACGCTCTTTTAAGTGAGGTAAACTTATATTTTGTGCGACTATTGTCCATGCAATGACCACTTCATTTTTATGTATGTGTGGCTGATTGCAACCATTTGGTCACAAAACTAGTGTCTTCTTGTGGGGCTTTGGTCACATAAAATTATGGTAAATGTGGCCGTTGGTGTTAAAAAGTGTGACCATATGCTCTTTTAAGTGTGGTAAACTTGTATTTTGTGTGACTATTGTCCATGCAATGACAACTTTATTTTTATGTATGTGTGGCTAATTGCAACTATTTGGTCCCACAACGAGTGTCTTCTTGTGGGCTTTGGTAACATAAAAATATGCCAAATGTGGCCGTCGTTGTTAAAAAGTGTGACCATATGCTCTTTTAACTGAGGTAAACTTGTATTTTGTGTGACTATTGTCCATGCAATGACCACTTTATTTTTATGTATGTGTGGCAGATTGCAACAATTTGGTCACACAATGAGTTCCTTCTTGTGGGCTTTGGTCACATAAAATTATGTCATATGTGGCCGTAGGTGTTAAAAAGTGTGACCATATGCTCTTTTAAGTGAGGTAAACTTGTATTTTGTGTGACTGTTGTCCATGCAATGACCACTTTATTTTTATATTGTAGCTGATTGCAACAATTTGGTCACAACGAGTGCCTTCTTGTGGGCTTTGGTCACATATAATTATGTCATATGTGGCCGTAGGTGTTAAAAAGAGTGAACATATGCTGTGTTAAGTTAGGTAAACTTGTATTTTGTGTGACTATTGTCCATGCAATGGCCACTTTATTTTTTTGTATGTGTGGCTGATTGCAACCATTTGGTCACACAACGAGTGTGTTCTTGTGGGCTTTGGTCACATAAAATTATGTCATATGTGGCCATAGGTGTTAAAAAGTGTGACCATACGCTCTTTTAATTGAGGTTAACTTATATTTTGTGCGACTATTGTCCATGCAATGACCACTTCATTTTTATGTATGCGTGGCTGATTGCAACCATTTGGTCACACAACGAGTGTCTTCTTGAGGGGCTTTGGTCACATAAATTTGTGGCAAATGTGACCGTTGGTGTTAAAAAAGTGTGACCATATGGTCTTTTAAGTGAGGTATACTTGTATTTTGTGTGACTATTGTCCATGCAATGACCACTTTATTTTTATGTAAGTGTGGCTGATTGCAACCATTTGGTCACACAATGAGTGCCTTCTTGTGGGCTTTGGTCACATAAAATTATGTCATATGTGGCCCTAGGTTTTAGAATAATGTGACCATATGCTCTCTTAAGTGAGGTAAACTTGTATTTTATGTGACTATTGTCCATGCAATGGCCACTTTATTTTTATGTATGTGTGACTGATTGCAACAATTGGGTTACACATCGAGTGCCTTCTTGTGGGCTTTGGTCACATAAAAGTATGTCATATGTGGCCGTAGGTGTTAAAAAGTGTGACCACACGCTCTTTTAAGTGAGGTAAACTTATATTTTGTGCGACTATTGTCCATGCAATGACCACTTCATTTTTATGTATGTGTGGCTGATTGCAACCATTTGGTCACAAAACTAGTGTCTTCTTGTGGGGCTTTGGTCACATAAAATTATGGTAAATGTGGCCGTTGGTGTTAAAAACTGTGACCATATGCTCTTTTAAGTGTGGTAAACTTGTATTTTGTGTGACTATTGTCCATGCAATGACAACTTTATTTTTATGTATGTGTGGCTAATTGCAACTATTTGGTCCCACAACGAGTGTCTTCTTGTGGGCTTTGGTAACATAAAAATATGCCAAATGTGGCCGTCGTTGTTAAAAAGTGTGTCCATATGCTCTTTTAACTGAGGTAAACTTGTATTTTGTGTGACTATTGTCCATGCAATGACCACTTTATTTTTATGTATGTGTGGCAGATTGCAACAATTTGGTCACACAATGAGTTCCTTCTTGTGGGCTTTGGTCACATAAAATTATGTCATATGTGGCCGTAGGTGTTAAAAAGTGTGACCATATGCTCTTTTAAGTGAGGTAAACTTGTATTTTGTGTGACTGTTGTCCATGCAATGACCACTTTATTTTTATATTGTAGCTGATTGCAACAATTTGGTCACAACGAGTGCCTTCTTGTGGGCTTTGGTCACATATAATTATGTCATATGTGGCCGTAGGTGTTAAAAAGAGTGAACATATGCTGTGTTAAGTTAGGTAAACTTGTATTTTGTGTGAGTATTGTCCATGCAATGGCCACTTTATTTTTTTGTATGTGTGGCTGATTGCAACCATTTGGTCACACAACGAGTGTGTTCTTGTGGGCTTTGGTCACATAAAATTATGTCATATGTGGCCGTAGGTGTTAAAAAGTGTGACCATACGCTCTTTTAATTGAGGTTAACTTATATTTTGTGCGACTATTGTCCATGCAATGACCACTTCATTTTTATGTATGCGTGGCTGATTGCAACCATTTGGTCACACAACGAGTGTCTTCTTGAGGGGCTTTGGTCACATAAATTTGTGGCAAATGTGACCGTTGGTGTTAAAAAAGTGTGACCATATGGTCTTTTAAGTGAGGTATACTTGTATTTTGTGTGACTATTGTCCATGCAATGACCACTTTATTTTTATGTAAGTGTGGCTGATTGCAACCATTTGGTCACACAATGAGTGCCTTCTTGTGGGCTTTGGTCACATAAAATTATGTCATATGTGGCCCTAGGTTTTAGAATAATGTGACCATATGCTCTCTTAAGTGAGGTAAACTTGTATTTTATGTGACTATTGTCCATGCAATGGCCACTTTATTTTTATGTATGTGTGACTGATTGCAACAATTGGGTTACACATCGAGTGCCTTCTTGTGGGCTTTGGTCACATAAAAGTATGTCATATGTGGCCGTAGGTGTTAAAAAGTGTGACCACACGCTCTTTTAAGTGAGGTAAACTTATATTTTGTGCGACTATTGTCCATGCAATGACCACTTCATTTTTATGTATGTGTGGCTGATTGCAACCATTTGGTCACAAAACTAGTGTCTTCTTGTGGGGCTTTGGTCACATAAAATTATGGTAAATGTGGCCGTTGGTGTTAAAAAGTGTGACCATATGCTCTTTTAAGTGTGGTAAACTTGTATTTTGTGTGACTATTGTCCATGCAATGACAACTTTATTTTTATGTATTTGTGGCTAATTGCAACTATTTAGTCCCACAACGAGTGTCTTCTTGTGGGCTTTGGTATCATAAAAATATGCCAAATGTGGCCGTTGTTGTTAAAAAGTGTGACCATATGCTCTTTTAACTGAGTTAAACTTGTATTTTGTGTGACTATTGTCCATGCAATGACCACTTTATTTTTATGTACGTGTGGCAGATTGCAATAATTTGGTCACACAACGAGTGCCTTCTTGTGGGCTTTGGTCATATAAAATTATGTCATATGTGGCCGTAGGTGTTAAAAAGTGTGACCATATGCTCTTTTAAGTGAGGTAAACTTGTATTTTGTGTGACTGTTGTCCATGCAATGGCCACTTTATTTTATATATGTGTAGCTGATTGCAAAAATTTTGTCACAACGAGTGCCTTCTTGTGGGCTTTGGTCACATATAATTATGTCATATGTGGCCGTAGGTGTTATAAATAGTGAACATATGCTATTTTAAGTTAGGTAACTTGTCTTTCGTGTGACTATTGTCCATGCAATGGCCACTTTATTTTTTTGTATGGGTGGCTGATTGCAACCATTTGGTCACACAACGAGTGTCTTCTTGTGGGCCTTGGTCACATAAAATTATGTCATATGTGGCCGTAGGTGTTAAAAAGTGTGACCATACGCTCTTTTAATTGAGGTAAACTTATATTTTGTGCGACTATTGTCCATGCAATGACCACTTCATTTTTATGTATGCGTGGCTGATTGCAACCATTTGGTCACACAACGAGTGTCTTCTTGAGGGGCTTTGGTCACATAAATTTGTGGCAAATGTGGCCGTTGGTGTTAAAAAAGTGTGACCATATGCTCTTTTAAGTGAGTTATACTTGTATTTTGTGTGACTATTGTCCACGCAATGACCACTTTATTTTTATGTAAGTGTGGCTGATTGCAACCATTTGGTCACATAACGAGTGCCTTCTTGTGGGCTTTGGTCACATAACATTATGTCATATGTGGCCCTAGGTTTTAAAATAATGTGACCATATGCTATTTTAAGTGAGGTAAACTTGTATTTTGTGTGACGATCGTCCATGCAATGGCCACTTTATTTTTATGTATGTGTGGCTGATTGCAACAATTTGGTCACACAACGAGAGCCTTCTTGTGGGATTTGGTCACATAAAATTATGTCATATGTGGCCGTAGGTGTTAAAAAGTGTGACCATATGCTCTTTTAAGTGAGGTAAACTTGTATTTTGTGTGACTATTGTCCATACAATGGCCACTTTATTTTTATGTATGTGTAGCTGATTGCAACAATTTGATCACACAACGAGTGCCTTCTTGTGGGCTTTGGTCACATAAAATTATGTCATATGTGGCCGTAGATGTTAAAAAGTGTGACCATATGCTTTTTTAAGTGAGGTAAACTTCTATTTTTAGTGACTATTTGCATGCAATGGCCACTTTATTTTTATGTATGTGTAGTTGATTGCAACAATTTGGTCACACAACGAGTGCCTTCTTGTGGGCTTTGGTCACATAAAATTATGTCATATTTGGCCGTAGGTGTTAAAAAGAGTGAACATACGCTCTTTTAATTTAGATAAACTTTTATTTTGTGTGACTATTGTCCACGCACTGGCCACTTTAATTTTTTTGTATGTGTGGCTGATTGCAACCATTTGGTCACACAACGAGTGTCTTCTTGAGGGGCTTTGGTCACATAAATTTGTGGCAAATGTGGCCGTTGGTGTTAAAAAAGTGTGACCATATGCTCTTTTAAGTGAGTTATACTTGTATTTTGTGTGACTATTGTCCACGCAATGACCACTTCATTTTTATGTATGCGTGGCTGATTGCAACCATTTGGTCACACAACGAGTGCCTTCTTGTGGGCTTTGGTCACATAAAATTAGGTCATATGTGGCCGTAGGTGTTAAAAAGTGTGACCATATGCTCTTTTAAGTGAGGTAAACTTGTATTTTGTGTGACTATTGTCCATGCAATGGCCACTTTGTTTTTATGTATGTGTAGCTGATTGCAACAATTTGGTCACACAACGAGTGCCTTCTTGTGGGCTTTGGTCACATAAAATTATGTCATATGTTGCCGTAGGTGTTAAAAAGTGTGACCATATGCTTTTTTAAGTGAGGTAAACTTCTATTTTTAGTGACTATTTTCCATGCAATGGCCACTTTATTTTTATGTATGTGTAGTTGATTGCAACAATTTGGTCACACAACGAGTGCCTTCTTGTGGGCTTTGGTCACATAAAATTATGTCATATTCGGCCGTAGGTGTTAAAAAGAGTGAACATACGCTCTTTTAAGTTAGATATACTTTTATCTTGTGTGACTATTGTCCATGCATTGGCCACTTTATTTTTTTGTATGTGTGGCTGATTGCAACCATTTGCTAACACAACAAGTGTCTTCTTGTGGGCTTTGGTCACATAAAATTATGTCATATGTGGCCGTAGGTGTTAAAAAGTGTGACCATACGCTCTTTTAATTGAGGTAAACTTATATTTTGTGCGACTATTGTCCACCCAATGACCACTTCATTTTTATGTATGCGTGGCTGATTGCAACCATTTGGTCACACAACGAGTGTATTCTTGTGAGGCTTTGGTCACATAAAATTGTGGCAAATGTGGCCATTGGTGTTACAAAGTGTGACCATAGGCTCTTTTAAGTGAGGTAAACTTGTATTTTGTGTCACTATTGTCCATGCAATGACCACTTTATTTTTATAGAAGTGTGGCTGATTGCAACCATATGGTCACACAACGAGTACCTTCATGTGGACTTTGGTCACATAAAAAATTATGTCATATGTGGCCGTAGGTTTTAAACAAATGTGACCATATGCTATTTTAAGTGAGGTAAACTTGTATTTTGTGTGACTATTGTCCATGCAATGACCAGTTCATTTTTATGTATGTGTGGCTGATTGCAACCATTTGGTCACATGACGAGTGTCTTCTTGTGGGGCTTTGGTCACATAAAATTATGGCAAATGTGGCCGTAGGTGTTAAAAAGTGAGACCATACGCTCTTTTAAGTGTGGTAAACTTGTATTTTGTGTGACTATTGTCCATGCAATGACAACTTTATTTTTCTGTATTTGTGGCTAATTGCAACTATTTGGTCACATAACGAGTGTCTTCTTGTGGGCTTTGGTCACATAAAAATATGCCACATGTGGCCGTCGTTGTTAAAAAGTGAGACCATATGCTCTTCTAAGTGAGGTAACTTGTATTTTGTGTGACTATTGTCCATGCAATGGCCACTTTATTTTTATGTATGTGTAGCTGATTGCAACAATTTGGTCACACAACGAGTGCCTTCTTGTGGGCTTTGGTCACATAAAATTATGTCATATGTGGCCGTAGGTGTTAAAAAGTGTGACCATATGCTTTTTTAATTGAGGTAAACTTCTATTTTTAGTGAGTATTTTCCATGCAATGGCCACTTTATTTTTATGTATGTGTAGTTGATTGCAACAATTTGGTCACACAACGAGTGCCTTCTTGTGGGCTTTGGTCACATAAAATTATGTCATATTTGGCCGTAGGTGTTAAAAAGAGTGAACATACGCTCTTTTAATTTAGATAAACTTTTATTTTGTGTGACTATTGTCCACGCACTGGCCACTTTAATTTTTTGTATGTGTGGCTGATTGCAACCATTTGGTCACACAACAAGTGTCTTCTTGTGGGCTTTGGTCACATAAAATTATGTCATATGTGGCCGTAGGTGTTAAAAAGTGTGACCATACGCTCTTTTAATTGAGGTAAACTTATATTTTGTGTGACTATTGTCCAAGCAATGACCACTTCATTTTTATGTATGCGTGGCTGATTGCGACCATTTGGTCACACAACGAGTGTATTCTTGTGGGGCTTTGGTCACATAAAATTGTGGCAAATGTGGCCATTGGTGTTACAAAGTGTGACCATATGCTCTTTTAAGTGAGGTAAACTTGTATTTTGTGTGACTATTGTCCATGCAATGACCACTTTATTTTTATGTAAGTGTGGTTGATTGCAACCATATGGTCACACAACGAGTACCTTCTTGTGGGCTTTGGTCACATAAAAAATTTTGTCATATGTGGCCGTAGGTTTTAAAAAAATGTGACCATATGCTATTTTAAGTGAGGTAAACTTGTATTTTGTGTGACTGTTGTCCATGCAATGACCACTTCATTTTTATGTATGTGTGGCTGATTGCAACCATTTGGTCACATAACGAGTGACTTCTTGTGGGGCTTTGGTCACATAAAATTATGGCAAATGTGGCCGTAGGTGTTAAAAAGTGAGACCATACGCTCTTTTAAGTGTGGTAAACTTGTATTTTGTGTGACTATTGTCCATGCAATGACAACTTTATTTTTCTGTATTTGTGGCTAATTGCAACTATTTGGTCACATTAAGAGTGTCTTCTTGTGGGCTCTGGTCACATAAAAATATGCCAAATGTGGCCGTCGTTGTTAAAAAGTGAGACCATATGCTCTTTTAAGTGAGGTAACTTGTATTTTGTGTGACTATTGTCCATTCAATGCCCACTTTATTTTTATGACTGTATGGCTGATTGCAACAATTCGGTCACACAACAAGTGCATTCTTGTGGGCTTTGGTCACATAAAATTATGTCATATGTGGCCGTGGGTGTTAAAAAGTGTGACCATATGCTCTTTTAAGTGAGGTAAACTTGTATTTAGTGACTATTGTCCATGCAATGACCAGTTTATTTTTATGCATGTGTGGCTGATTGCAACCATTTGGTCACACAAAGAGTGTCTTCTTGTGGGCTTTGGTCACATAAAATTTTGCCGAGTGTGGCTGTAGGTGTTAAAACGTGTGACCATGAGCGCTTTTATGTGAGGTAAACTTATATTTTGTGTGATTATTGTCCATGCAATGGCCAACCTTATTTTTATGTATTTGTGGATGATTGCAACCATTTGTTCACACAACAAGTGTCTTCTTGTTGGCTTTGGTCAAATAAAATTATGCCAAATGTGGCTGTAGGTGTTAAAAAGTTTGACCATGTGCTCTTTTAGTGAGGTAAACTTGTATTTTGTGTGACTATTGTCCATGCAATGGCCAACTTTATTTTGATGTATGTGAAGCTAATTGCAACAATTTGGTCACACAACGAGTGTATTCTTGTTGGGCTTTGGTCACATAAAATTGTGGCAAATGTGCCCATTGGTGTTACAAAGTGTGACCATATGCTCTTTTAAATGAGGTAAACTTGTATTGTGTGTGACTATTGTCCATGCAATGACCACTTTATTTTTATGTAAGTGTGGCTGATTGCAACCATATGGTCACACAATGAGTACCTTCATGTGGACTTTGGTCACATAAAAAATTATGTCATATGTGGCCGTAGGTTTTAAAAAAATGTGACCATATGCTATTTTAAGTGAGGTAAACTTGTATTTTGTGTGACTATTGTCCATGCAATGACCACTTCATTTTTATGTATGTGTGGTTGTTTGCAACCATTTGGTCACATAACGAGTGTCTTCTTGTGGGGCTTTGGTCACATAAAATTATCGCAAATGTGGCCGTAGGTGTTAAAAAGTGAGACCATACGCTCTTTTAAGTGTGGTAAACTTGTATTTTGTGTGACTATTGTCCATGCAATGACAACTTTATTTTTCTGAATTTGTGGCTCATTGCAACTATTTGGTCACATAACGAGTGTCTTCTTGTGGGCTTTGGTCACATAAAAATATGCCAAATGTGGCCGTCGTTGTTAAAAAGTGAGACCATATGCTCTTTTAAGTGAGGTAACTTGTATTTTGTGTGACTAGTGTCCATGCAATGGCCACTTTATTTTTATGTATGTGTAGCTGATTGCAACAATTTGGTCACACAACGAGTTCCTTCTTGTGGGCTTTGGTCACATAAAATTATGTCATATGTGGCCGTAGGTGTTAAAAAGTGTGACCATACGCTCTTTTAATTGAGGTAAACTTATATTTTGTGTGACTATTGTCCACGCAATGACCACTTCATTTTTATGTATGCGTGGCTGATTGCAACCATTTGGTCACACAACGAGTGTATTCTTGTGGGGCTTTGGTCACATAAAATTGTGGCAAATGTGGCCAATGGTGTTACAAAGTGTGACCATATGCTCTTTTAAGTGAGGTAAACTTGTATTTTGTGTGACTATTGTCCATGCAAAGACCACTTTATTTTTATGTAAGTGTGGTTGATTGCAACCATATGGTCACACAATGAGTACCTTCTTGTGGGCTTTGGTCACAAAAAAAATTATGTCATATGTGGCCGTAGGTTTTAAAAAAATGTGACCATATGCTATTTTAAGTGAGGTAAACTTGTATTTTGTGTGACTATTGTCCATGCAATGGCCACTTTATTTTTATGTATGTGTAGCTGATTGCAACAATTTGGTCACACAACGAGTGCCTTCTTGTGGGCTTTGGTCACATAAAATTATGTCATATGTGGCCGTAGGTGTTAAAAAGTGTGACCATATGCTTTTTTAAGTGAGGTAAACTTCTATTTTTAGTGACTATTTTCCATGCAATGACCACTTTATTTTTATGTATGTGTAGTTGATTGCAACAATTTGGTCACACAACAAGTGCCTTCTTGTGGGCTTTGGTCACATAAAATTATGTCATATTTGGCCGTAGGTGTTAAAAAGAGTGAACATATGCTCTTTTAAGTTAGATAAACTTGTATTTTGTGTGACTATTGTCCATGCAATGGCCACTTTATTTTTTTGTATGTGTGGTGATTGCAACCATTTGGTCACACAACAAGTGTCTTCTTGTGGGCTTTGGTCACATAAAATTATGTCATATGTGGCCGTAGGTGTTAAAAAGTGTGACCATACGCTCTTTTAATTGAGGTAAACTTATATTTTGTGTGACTATTTTCCACGCAATGACCACTTCATTTTTATGTATGCGTGGCTGATTGCAACCATTTGGTCACACAACGAGTGTATTCTTGTGGGGCTTTGGTCACATAAAATTGTGGCAAATGTGGCCATTGGTGTTACAAAGTGTGACCATATGCTCTTTTAAGTGAGGTAAACTTGTATTTTTTGTGACTATTGTCCATGCAATGACCACTTTATTTTTATGTAAGTGTGGTTGATTGCAACCATATGGTCACACAACGAGTACCTTCTTGTGGGCTTTGGTCACATAAAAAATTATGTCATATGTGGCCGTAGGTTTTAAAAAAATGTGACCATATGCTATTTTAAGTGAGGTAAACTTGTATTTTGTATGACTGTTGTCCATGCAATGACCACTTCATTTTTATGTATGTGTGGCTGATTGCAACCATTTGGTCACATAACGAGTGTCTTCTTGTGGGGCTTTGGTCACATAAAATTATGGCAAATGTGGCCGTAGGTGTTAAAAAGTGAGACCATACGCTCTTTGAAGTGTGGTAAACTTGTATTTTGTGTGACTATTGTCCATGCAATGACAACTTTATTTTTCTGTATTTGTGGCTAATTGCAACTATTTGGTCACATAACGAGTGTCTTCTTGTGGGCTTTGGTCACATAAAAATATGCCAAATGTGGCCGTCGTTGTTAAAAAGTGAGACCATATGCTCTTTTAAGTGAGGTAACTTGTATTTTGTGTGACTATTGTCCATGCATGTAACAGCCCGTAATTTATTAAATATAAATTACAGCAGCAGACTTTGGATAATAAAGCAATTTTAATCCAAATATTAGTAATTAACCGAAAATATGAATCTGTAATAATTAATTATATTAAGTTATAATTAATTATGAAAAGTTGCCCAAAATTAGCTGAAATAAAGTTAATAATTAAAATTCAGCTAAATGACAAATTAAAGACTGAAAATGACGAAACGAACTAAAATGAATAAAAATGGGACTAAAAGACAATTATAACAAATCTAGAAATTCT
This sequence comes from Centrapalus pauciflorus, assembly GCA_020465985.1. Taxonomy (NCBI): domain Eukaryota; kingdom Viridiplantae; phylum Streptophyta; class Magnoliopsida; order Asterales; family Asteraceae; genus Centrapalus; species Centrapalus pauciflorus. Next base: position 55,037 of record JAANYP010003374.1, on the reverse strand, counting down.
TTGCTATTAATTTGATCTGAAATGCAAATCAGATTAATGGGAATAAAAGTTGGACAATTCCAGAAAATTCAGTAGAAAATCTGATTTTCCCTATTTTCCTATAAATAGGGCATTCCTTCTCATTTCATGAGTTTGGAAACCTTGAACTCTCTCACCTTCTCTCTCTAAGACTTCTCCTTCTCTCTAGAATTTCTCCCAAACGATCCGTCGGATTCTCGTGATTTATACGCCATCGGTTAGAGACCGTCGAGCTCTACACGAATCTATCATTGCATGTTAGATTTCGTCCGGATTTAAGGTAAAATCGATCATTTTTCTGACTTTTAGTTCGGTTTTGAAGAGCAAATTCGAGTTTGCTCATATTCCCTTCATTCGAAGCTGATTTACTCTCGTTTAGGACTTGTTTTTGCTTGGAAATCATCTATAGTCGAAGGATATATCTTGGACGAAGGTTAGTAACCATTTCTCTATCATTTATGTTCTTATTTAGATGTTAAAATCTGGAAAATCATTGATCATGTAGAACAGACTCGAAGAAGCTATGATTAGATTCGAAAATGGGTTGAATTCGAATCTAACCCCTAGACTCGAGATATGCTTCAAATGTATAAGTGAATTTCGAATCTAATGCTGCTAATTCGAGTCTAGATATGTTCGAATCTATGTATGTGCTTCGAAACTATGTGTCTTCGAGTCTATGTATGTTCGAATCTAGGTGTATGCTTTGAGTCTATGTGTGTGGTTTCAAAGTAATGTGAATTTCGAATCTAATCAATTAGATTCGAATTGTACTAGTTCGAATCTGTCCCTCTTTATTCGAATTTGGTTCTTGTTCCAAGTCTAAGACTAATTTCTAAATCAGATTAAGTTATTAAACAACCTAAGGAAATTGAAAGTATTGTTTGATTATGATAAAACTCACAAGTTCAAGATGCATATCTATTATATGCACAAATAAATTAACAGACTCTGTATGAACCCTTAGACCACATATATGTAATTAGATGAATCGTATTGATCTGATAAGAATAGACTCACCTTGGGACGATAGGAACTACCTCAGACTCGACAGTAAGAAATGACAATAACCTGAATATATAACTAGGGTCATATAGATTATGTCACAGACTTGACATTAATATGCCAGACTTGAAACTGAACTGCAGGAACCCGCCGATTTGACAGAGTAAACTGAACAGCTTAATTCGTTAAGCATTATCTGACTACGGACTACTGTGAGTGACAGATTTCATTAATTACTTGCATATGTTTCGATACTTATTGGTGAATGTCATCGACTGTATGGAAACTTCCGTTTGTTGCTGCATGTTTCTTTAATACTTTATTGTATCATAGAAACGTACTTTTGACATTACTGAAGCTAGACACTTGAATTGCCTTGATTGCATGTTCACTTTTACATTTTATGTAAATACTTATCATGCTTACTGCTTACTTGACTGTTGATATATTTGCCGCTGCATACTGCATTATCCGATAGGACCGAATGTGAGATCTCCATTCACAGGAGGGAATTCTACAGATTCCTTTCCTATATGACTTGTTTCCATACACTTCCCGTAGGGCTTCGGCCTTACATAGGGGAATACAAACTGGGTTGTCTCCCAACCTTTTTGCTGTCTCAGGACGTAGTGACTTGCCGACAGGAGCTGATAGTATGTTATATATGTGTGGTAACTAATGGAACTCTGTTAACTCACTAAGCAATGTTAGCTTACTCTGTCATGACAACTCTTTTACAGGAAAAGCTGATAAAGGCAAGACCATAGCAGGTAGTTCGTCCCAGGCTAAGTGAATCTGGACTTTGATGAATAGCAGACATTTGGACTTTTGATTGACGTCTATCTTGAAAAGATGATGCGGTCTCGGGTAGCTTGTTCAGTCTTCCGCACTCTGATTGAAGATTTAGAAGCTAGTTTAGACCACTATTTGATCTTTAATAATTGTTGTTATTAAGTATTCAGGCAGATGGACCTGTGGTATCAAACAATTAGTAATATTTATTACTTAATGAAATGAAATATTATGACGTGTACTGTTTGTGGTAACTTGGATGTTACAAAGTTGGTATCAGAGCAGCAGTTTAATCATCGGATTGGCCACCTGATACTTAAACTACTGGTATGGTATGGACTATGTGACTCTGAATTCCCGAACAAGTCACCGAGGCCTAGGGTAACTTAATTAGTAAAGGACTACCCACACAACTTGACGTAAGATAGGCAAATGATGACTGATAGGATGGGGGAGGGATTGACTGCTTGATACTGACTTGACTTTGACTTGACTTTGTGCCAGCCTGAATGACTGCCTTCATATCTATGAACTTAGATGTGATTATCTGACGTAGGTATTATGACTCGAACTATGCTTAATTGAATCAGGAAATAATAGTTATTTCCTTTACATTTTCAGCCAATGGCTGATAAGAATCCAAATGTTGCTGGTACCTCGACTGTTGGTAAAGCTGCTGATGCTGCAGTTGATCAACACAAAGAATCTGTTCATGTAGAGGACTTAGGCACTGACCCTGAAAATACTGCTAATGACTCAAGCAGTACTGCTACCCCTGTGCCTCCTCAGCAGGCTCAGTTGATAGATCTCGTTCATAAGTTGAATGAGGATAATCGTAGACAGATGCAGCTTATGATGGATAGGAATCGATTACAGACTGATATGGCGGTTGAAGACCGATTTAAGGAAATTATGGACTTGCTGACTAAGGGTAAAGCAGTGATGCAGACTGATGAAGTAAACCAGCGTGAAATTGAATTTAAGCGCCGGGAAGAAGAACTTAGGTTGCGAGAACTTAAGTTGCAGGAGTTAGAACTGAAGTATAAGGAAGAGATGTTAGCGAAGCCCAAGAAAGACCGAAAGAGGAAACATAGGCATGTGTCATCTGATGAAAGTGAGACTGACTCTTCCGACCATCACGTTAAGGTGGGACGAGAGTGTACGTTCGTAGACTTTAAGAAATGTGGGGCTCGTACGTTTGCGGGGTCATCTGATCCGGTTAAAGCTATGGACTGGGTCGCGAATGTGGAGAAAGCGTTTAAACTCTCCAAGTGCGGTGAAAAAGACAAGGTCACATTTGCGACGGGAATGTTGGAAGATGGAGCTGGCCGTTGGTGGAAGTCTATTACAAATCCCATGTCTGATGCAATGGAGAAATCCATTACTTGGGATCAATTCAAGATTCATCTGAAGGAGAAATACTGCCCTCAGGATGTTAAGCGCCAGATGGAGAAAACCCTGCTATCGTTTCAGCAAGGTACAAGATCTGTAACAGACTATGAGCTGGAATTTACCAGGCTGTCGCTGTTATCTGATCATCCCGTGGACACTGACGAAAGGAGAAGGGATTTGTTTGTGGATGGTCTGGATCGAGAAATCCGGAAGTTTGTGAAGTCCGGTAGACCGAGAAGTTATATTGAGGCAGTTGAAATTGCTAGGGTAGGTGAGCTTGAAATCTATCCTGAGCGAGCATGTCCTTTTATTGCTAAATCTAGTAAGAAGGAAAAATCTGAGAAAGCTGAAAAGAAGAATGAAAGTTCGAAGAAGGGAGATAAGCAGTCTTCCAAGAAGGCTAAATCTTATGCTGTGACCTCGGCGCCAAAGCCTGCTTGTCCACGCTGCAAACAGATTCATGAAGGAAAGTGCGATCTTGCATTCGCTAAATGCTATTGCTGTAGGCAGAATGGTCACGAACGATCGGAATGTCCCAAGCGCAGTGAGGCTTGCCGAAACTGCATTACTTTGGGGCACCATGCTAAAGACTGTACCCGGCCCCGATTTGTTCCTCCGCCTGCATCTTCACCTCAGCAATCAGTCAAAGGTTCTTCTGCCCCGAGGAATCAACCAAGATCTTTCCAGATGACAGCCGAAGAGGCAAAAGAGACTGCTGATGTCGTCATGGGTACATTTCTTGTTAACTCTATGCCTGCCTTAATCTTATTTGACTCTGGTTCTAATCTGTCATATGTATCTGAAAAGTTTGCTAAATAGTTTGATTTTGCCCCTGTAATGTTCCCTGCACCCTTAGACATAGAAACTGCTAGCTCGAATTTTGTGACTGTGAATAGAGTCTTTCGTTCCTGTAAGCTAGTGATTGATGATCTCTCCTCGGACGTTGACCTGATACCGATGTGGATTAGAGAATTCGATGTTATTATAGGAATGGACTGGCTTATGACGAATAATGCTGAAATCCTTTGTGCTAAAAGGATAATTAGAATTAGAACCCCCGAAGGAAGTGAACGTTATGTTTATGGCGATAGAAAGACTCGAAATTTAGGTCTCATCTCTGTAATGAAAGCCCGAAAGTGCCTAACCAAAGGTTGTTCCGCCTCTTTAGCCTATGCCATAGATGCTAAAGAAGTTAAAAAGACCGTATCTGAAGTACCTGTAGTCCAAGAATTCCCTGATGTATTCCCGGATGACATCTCTGGTTTGCCACCAGATCGTCAAATCGAATTCCATATTGACCTTGTACCGGGTGCTGCTCCTATCGCGAAAGCTCCTTACCGGCTTGCTCCGAATGAAATGAAGGAAATGATGAGTCAGTTGCAGGAATTATTGGAAAAAGGGTTTATTCGTCCGAGTACTTCTCCTTGGGGTGCTCCGGTTCTTTTTGTTAAGAAGAAGGATGGTACCTTTCGCATGTGTATAGATTATCGGGAGCTAAATAAAGTAACTATCAAGAACGGATACCCTCTGCCAAGAATTGACGACTTGTTTGATCAACGGCAAGGGGCTAGCTACTTCTCAAAGATTGATCTCCGATCTGGATATCATCAACTCAAAGTATTTGAGTCTGACGTACCGAAGACTGCATTTCGTACTCGATATGGCCATTTTGAATTCCTAGTAATGCCGTTCGGTCTCACAAATGCCCCGGCCGCATTTATGGACCTCATGAATAGGGTATGTAGACCAATGCTGGATAAATCAGTGATAGTCTTCATTGATGACATCTTGATTTACTCTAAGTCTGAATCTGATCATGCAATGCATTTGCGAGAATTGCTAGAATTGTTACGAAAGGAGCGACTCTATGCAAAATTCTCCAAATGTGAATTCTGGTTACGCCAGGTGCAATTTTTAGGACATATTGTCTCGGGTGAGGGAATAGCCATGGATCCATCGAAGGTAGATGCGGTTCAGAAGTGGGAAGCACCGAAAAACGTATCTGAAGTTCGAAGTTTCTTGGGTTTAGCGGGCTATTACCGAAGATTTATCCGTGATTTCTCCAAGATTGCGGTGCCTTTAACCAGTCTGACGAAGAAAGAAGTTATGTTTGAATGGAATGAGTCTCAAGATCGAGCCTTTGAGACTCTGAAACGTAAGCTAATAGAAGCACCGATTCTGGCCTTACCTGAGGGTAATGATGATTTTGTAGTCTATAGTGATGCTTCTAAGATGGGATTAGGTTGTGTGTTGATGCAAAGGGATAAAGTAATTGCCTACGCATCAAGGCAGCTAAAGGCGCATGAAAAGAATTACCCGACGCATGACTTGGAGCTTGCAGCCGTGACCTTTGCATTGAAAATTTGGCGACATTATCTGTATGGGACTAGATGCAAGTTATATACAGATCACAAAAGTCTGAAGTATATATTTGACCAAAAAGAGCTGAATATGCGACAAAGGCGATCTATGGATTTGATTAAAGACTATGACTGTGAGATCCTTTACCATCCAGGTAAAGCAAACATAGTAGCAGATGCCCTAAGCCACAAAACCGGACAAGACCATTATACCCGATGTTATGCTTTGACTTCTGTTGTTTTGGAGTCTGCCTTGCCTGAGTCGATTATTGCCGCTCAAACCGAAGCCATTCGGGATGAGAACTTGAAATCTGAACGTATGGTTACATATGTGACCCAGCTGACCCTTGATAATCGTGGTCTTAGACGGTTCATGGATAGAATATGGGTTCCCAGACTAGGAGGTATTCGTAATCAAATTCTCTCGGAGGCTCATATGTCAAAATTTTCGATACATCCTGGATCTACTAAAATGTATCAAGACTTGAGGACGGAATATTGGTGGCCTGGAATGAAGAAGGACGTGGGACGATATGTGGAAAATTGCATGACTTGTTTACAAGTCAAATCTGAACATCAGAAGCCGTATGGGGAACTACAACCATTGCCAATCCCGGAATGGAAGTGGGACCACATAACTATGGACTTTGTGACAAAGCTGCCCAGGACTAAGCGGAATCATGACTCTATATGGGTAATAGTGGATCGACTCACTAAGTCAGCCCATTTCCTACCCATACGTGAAGATGAACGCCTCGAAAAGTTAGCTGATTTGTACATGAAGGAAATCGTGACTAGACATGGTGTGCCATTGTCTATAGTATCTGACCGTGACAGCAGATTTACTTCTCGCTTTTGGAAGGCCTTTCAGAGTGGACTAGGTACTGAACTTAAGATGAGCACCGCTTATCATCCTGAAACTGACGGGCAAAGTGAGAGGACGATTTTGACCTTAGAAGATATGTTACGTGCCTGTGTGATTGATCTCGGTGGAAGTTGAGATACTCACCTTCCGTTTGTAGAATTTGCTTACAACAATAGTTATCACTCGACTATTGGTATGCCTCCATATCAGCTTTTGTACGGACGACGATGCCGAACTCCAACCTGTTGGAGGGAAACAGGTGAACGCCCGATCTCAGGACCAGCCATTTTGCAAGAAGCCCATGATCAGCTACAATTGATTCGACAGCGGATACAAACTTCTCAAGACAGACAAAAGAAATATCATGATAGAAGACGGAAACCAATTGTGTTTGAAGTTGGAGATAAAGTGTTGCTGAAGGTCTCGCCAAGAAAACGGATAGTGAGGTTCGGCAAACGGGGGAAGTTGAGCCCTCGATTTGTGGGTCCTTTTGAAATTCTCGAGCGTATAGGATTGCAAGCCTACAGATTAAAGCTGCCTGCCGAAATGACTGGGATTCATGATGTATTTCATGTGAGTAATCTTCGAAAGTGTTTAGCTGACGCTGAAGCTGTGATTCATTGGAAAGACGTGCAAATTGTTGAGCAGTTGCGATACGAAGAAGAGCCCGAGCGTATAACCGATCATAAGGTTTCGAAATTGCGCAGCAAGGAAATTCCAATGGTGTTAGTTCAATGGAAATACCATAAGGGATCTGCGCAAACTTGGGAACGAGAAGACGAAATTAGGCAGAAGTATCCGAAGTTATTCCTGTTTTAGTCGATTCCGAGGACGGAATCAATTTAACGGGGGAAGATTGTAACAGCCCGTAATTTATTAAATATAAATTACAGCAGCAGACTTTGGATAATAAAGCAATTTTAATCCAAATATTAGTAATTAACCGAAAATATGAATCTGTAATAATTAATTATATTAAGTTATAATTAATTATGAAAAGTTGCCCAAAATTTGCTGAAATAAAGTTAATAATTAAAATTCAGCTAAATGACAAATTAAAGACTGAAAATGACGAAACGAACTAAAATGAATAAAAATGGGACTAAAAGACAATTATAACAAATCTAGAAATTCTTTGCTATTAATTTCATCTGAAATGCAAATCAGATTGATGGGAATAAAAGTTGGACAATTCCGGAAAATTCAGTAGAAAATCTGATTTTCCCTATTTTCCTATAAATAGGGCATTCCTTCTCATTTCATGAGTTTGGAAACCTTGAACTCTCTCACCTTCTCTCTCTAAGACTTCTCCTTCTCTCTAGAATTTCTCCCAAACGATCCGTCGGATTCTCGTGATTTATACGCCATCGGTTAGAGATCGTCGAGCTCTACACGAATCTATCATTGCATGTTAGATTTCGTCCGGATTTAAGGTAAAATCGATCATTTTTCTGACTTTTAGTTCGGTTTTGAAGAGCAAATTCGAGTTTGCTCATATTCCCTTCATTCGAAGCTGATTTACTCTCGTTTAGGACTTGTTTTTGCTTGGAAATCATCTATTGTCGAAGGATATATCTTGGACGAAGGTTAGTAACCATTTCTCTATCATTTATGTTCTTATTTAGATGTTAAAATCTGGAAAATCATTGATCATGTAGAACAGACTCGAAGAAGCTATGATTAGATTCGAAAATGGGTTGAATTCGAATCTAACCCCTAGACTCGAGATATGCTTCAAATGTATAAGTGAATTTCGAATCTAATGCTGCTAATTCGAGTCTAGATATGTTCGAATCTATGTATGTGCTTCGAAACTATGTGTCTTCGAGTCTATGTATGTTCGAATCTAGGTGTATGCTTTGAGTCTATGTGTGTGGTTTCAAAGTAATGTGAATTTCGAATCTAATCAATTAGATTCGAATTGTACTAGTTCGAATCTGTCCCTCTTTATTCGAATTTGGTTCTTGTTCCAAGTCTAAGACTAATTTCTAAATCAGATTAAGTTATTAAACAACCTAAGGAAATTGAAAGTATTGTTTGATTATGATAAAACTCACAAGTTCAAGATGCATATCTATTATATGCACAAATAAATTAACAGACTCTGTATGAACCCTTAGACCACATATCTGTAATTAGATGGATCGTATTAATCTGATAAGAATAGACTCACTTTGGGACGATAGGAACTACCTTAGACTTGACAGATGACAATAACCTGAGTGTGTAACTAGGGTTATATAGATTATGTCACAGACTTGACATTAATATGCCAGACTTGAAACTGAACTGCAGGAACCCGCCGATTTGACAGAGTAAACTGAACAGCTTAATTCGTTAAGCATTATCTGACTACGGACTACTGTGAGTGACAGATTTCATTAATTACTTGCATATGTTTCGATACTTATTGGTGAATGTCATCGACTGTATGGAAACTTCCGTTTGTTGCTGCATGTTTCTTTAATACTTTATTGTATCATAGAAACGTACTTTTGACATTACTGAAGCTAGACACTTGAATTGCCTTGATTGCATGTTCACTTTTACATTTTATGTAAATACTTATCATGCTTACTGCTTACTTGACTGTTGATATATTTGCCGCTGCATACTGCATTATCCGATAGGACCGAATGTGAGATCTCCATTCACAGGAGGGAATTCTGCAGATTCCTTTCCTATATGACTTGTTTCCATACACTTCCCGTAGGGCTTCGGCCTTACCTAGGGGAATACAAACTGGGTTGTCTCCCAACCTTTTTGCTGTCTCAGGACGTAGTGACTTGCCGGCAGGAGCTGATAGTATGTTATATATGTGTGGTAACTAATGGAACTCTGTTAACTCACTAAGCAATGTTAGCTTACTCTGTCATGACAACTCTTTTACAGGAAAAGCTGATAAAGGCAAGACCATAGCAGGTAGTTCGTCCCAGGCTAAGTGAATCTGGACTTTGATGAATAGCAGACATTTGGACTTTTGATTGACGCCTATCTTGAAAAGATGATGCGGTCTCGGGTAGCTTGTTCAGTCTTCCGCACACTGATTGAAGATTTAGAAGCTAGTTTAGACCACTATTTGATCTTTAATAATTGTTGTAATTAAGTATTCAGGCAGATGGACCTGTGGTATCAAACAATTAGTAATATTTATTACTTAATGAAATGAAATATTATGACGTGTACTGTTTGTGGTAACTTGGATGTTACAATGCAATGGCCACTTTATTTTTATGTATGTATGGTTGATTGCAACAATTTCGTCACACAACAAGTGCCTTCTTGTGGGCTTTGGTCACATAAAATTATGTCATATGTGGCCATGGGTGTTAAAAAGTGTAACCATCTGCTCTTTTAAGTGAGGTAAACTTGTATTTAGTGACTATTGTCCATGCAATGACTAGTTTATTTTTATGCATGTGTGGCTGATTGCAACCATTTGGTCATACAAAGAGTGTCTTCTTGTGGGCTTTGGTCACATAAATTTATGCCGAGTGTGGCTGTAGGTGTTAAAACGTGTGACCATGAGCGCTTTTATGTGAGATAAACTTATATTTTGTGTGATTATTGTCCATGCAATGGCCAACCTTATTTTTATGTATTTGTGGATGATTGCAACCATTTGTTCACACAACAAGTGTCTTCTTGTGGGCTTTGGTCAAATAAAATTATGCCAAATGTGGCTGTAGGTGTTAAAAAGTGTGACCATGTGCTCTTTTAAGTGAGGTAAACTTGTATTTTGTGTGACTATTGTCCATGCAATGGCCAACTTTATTTTTATGTATGTGAAGCTGATTGCAACTATTTGGTCACACAACGAGTGTATTCTTGTTGGGCTTTGGTCACATAAAATTGTGGCAAATGTGGTCATTGGTGTTACAAAGTGTGACCATATGCTCTTTTAAATGAGGTAAACTTGTATTTTGTGTGACTATTTTCCATGCAATGACCACTTTATTTTTATGTAAGTGTGGCTGATTGCAACCATATGGTCACACAACGAGTACCTTCATGTGGCCGTAGGTTTTAAAAAAATGTGACCATATGCTATTTTAAGTGAGGTAAACTTGTATTTTGTGTGACTATTGTCCATGCAATGACCACTTCATTTTTATGTATGTGTGGCTGATTGCAACCATTTGGTCACATAACGAGTGTCTTCTTGTGGGGCTTTGGTCACATACAATTATCGCAAATGTGGCCGTAGGTGTTAAAAAGTGAGACCATACGCTGTTTTAAGTGTGGTAAACTTGTATTTTGTGTGACTATTGTCCATGCAATGACAACTTTATTTTTCTGTATTTGTGGCTCATTGCAACTATTTGGTCACATAACGAGTGTCTTCTTGTGGGCTTTGGTCACATAAAAATATGCCAAATGTGGCCGTCGTTGTTAAAAAGTGAGACCATTTGCTCTTTTAAGTGAGGTAACTTGTATTTTGTGTGACTAGTGTCCATGCAATGGCCACTTTATTTTTATGTATGTGTAGCTGATTGCAACAATTTGGTCACACAACGAGTGCCTTCTTGTGGGCTTTGGTCACATAAAATTATGTCATATGTGGCCGTAGGTGTTAAAAAGTGTGAACATACGCTCTTTTAATTGAGGTAAACTTATATTTTGTGCGACTATTGTCCACGCATTGACCACTTCATTTTTATGTATTCGTGGCAGATTGCAACCATTTGGTCACACAACGAGTGTATTCTTGTGGGGCTTTGGTCACATAAAATTGTGGCAAATGTGGCCATTGGTGTTACAAAGTGTGACCACATACTCTTTTAAGTGAGGTAAACTTGTCTTTTGTGTGACTATTGTCCATGCAATGACCACTTTATTTTTATGTAAGTGTGGTTGATTGCAACCATATGGTCACACAACGAGTACCTTCTTGTGGGCTTTGGTCACATAAAAAATTATGTCATATGTGGCCGTAGGTTTTAAAAAAATGTGACCATATGCTATTTTAAGTGAGGTAAACTTGTATTTTGTGTGACTATTGTCCATGCAATGACCACTTCATCTTTATGTATGTGTGGCTGATTGCAACCATTTGGTCACATAACGAGTGTCTTCTTGTGGGGCTTTGGTCACATAAAATTATGGCAAATGTGGCCGTAGGTGTTAAAAAGTGAGACCATACGCTGTTTTAAGTGTGGTAAACTTGTATTTTGTGTGACTATTGTCCATGCAATGACAACTTTATTTTTCTGTATTTGTGGCTCATTGCAACTATTTGGTCACATAACGAGTGTCTTCTTGTGGGCTTTGGTCACATAAAAATATGCCAAATGTGGCCGTCGTTGTTAAAAAGTGAGACCATATGCTCTTTTAAGTGAGGTAACTTGTATTTTGTGTGACTAGTGTCCATGCAATGGCCACTTTATTTTTATGTATGTGTAGCTGATTGCAACAATTTGGTCACACAACGAGTGCCTTCTTGTGGGCTTTGGTCACATAAAATTATGTCATATGTGGCCGTAGGTGTTAAAAAGTGTGAACATACGCTCTTTTAATTGAGGTAAACTTATATTTTGTGCGACTATTGTCCACGCATTGACCACTTCATTTTTATGTATGCGTGGCTGATTGCAACCATTTGGTCACACAACGAGTGTATTCTTGTGGGGCTTTGGTCACATAAAATTGTGGCAAATGTGGCCATTGGTGTTACAAAGTGTGACCATATGCTCTTTTAAGTGAGGTAAACTTGTATTTTGTGTGACTATTGTCCATGCAATGACCACTTTATTTTTATGTAAGTGTGGATGATTGCAACCATATGGTCACACAACGAGTACCTTCTTGTGGGCTTTGGTCACATAAAAAATTATGTCATATGTGGCCGTAGGTTTTAAAAAAAGTGACCATATGCTATTTTAAGTGAGCTAAACTTGTATTTTGTGTGACTATTGTCCATGCAATGACCACTTCATTTTTATGTATGTGTGGCTGATTGCAACCATTTGGTCACACAACGAGTGTCTTCTTGTGGGCTTTGGTCACATTAAATTATGCCAAATGTGGTTGTAGGTGTTAAAAAGTGTGACCATGTGCTTTTTTAAGTGAGGTAAACTTCTATTTTGTGTGACTATTGTCCATGCAATGACAACTTTATTTTTCTGTATTTGTGGCTCATTGCAACCATTTGGTCACACAACGAGTGTCTTCTTGTGGGCTTTGGTCACATAAGGTTATGCCATATGTGGCCGTAGGTGTTAAAAAGTCTGACTGTATGCTCTTTTAAGTGAGGTAAACTTGTATTTTGTGTGACTATTGTCCATGGAATGACCACTTTATTTTTATGTTTGTGTGGCTGATTGCAACCATTTGGTCACACAACGAGTGCCTTCTTGTGGTCGTTGGTGATATAAAATTATGTCATATGTGGCCGTAGGTTTTAAAAAAAGTGACCATATGCTATTTTAAGTGAGCTAAACTTGTATTTTGTGTGAGTATTGTCCATGCAATGACCACTTCATTTTTATGTATGTGTGGCTGATTGCAACCATTTGGTCACACAACGAGTATCTTCTTGTGGGCTTTGGTCACATAAAATTATGTCATATTTGGTCGTAGGTGTTAGAAAGAGTGAACGTATGCTCTTTTAAGTTAGATAAACTTATATTTTGTGTGACTATTGTCCATGCAATGACCACTTTATTTTTATGTATGTGTGGCTGATTGCAACCATTTGGTCACACAACGAGTGTCTTCTCGTGGGCTTTGGTCACATAAAATTATGCCAAATGTGGCTGTAGGTGTTAAAAAGTATGACCATGTGCTCTTTTAAGTAAAGTAAACTTATATTTTGTGTGACTATTGTCCATGCAATGGCCAACTTTATTTTTATGTATGTGTGGCTGATTGCAACCATCTGGTCACACAACGAGTGTCTTCTTGTGGGCTTTGGTCACATAAGGTTGTGGGTGTTAAAAAGTGTGACCGTATGCTCTTTTAAGTGAGGTAAACTTGTATTTCGTGTGACTATTGTCCATGCAATGACCACTTTATTTTTATTTAAGTGTGGCTGATTGCAACCATTTGGTCACACAACGAGTGCCTTCTTGTGGGCTTTGGTCACATTAAATTATGCCAAATGTGGTTGTAGGTGTTAAAAAGTGTGACCATGTGCTTTTTTAAGTGAGGTAAACTTCTATTTTGTGTGACTATTGTCCATGCAATGACAACTTTATTTTTCTGTATTTGTGGCTCATTGCAACCATTTGGTCACACAACGAGTGTCTTCTTGTGGGCTTTGGTCACATAAGGTTATGCCATATGTGGCCGTAGGTGTTAAAAAGTCTGACTGTATGCTCTTTTAAGTGAGGTAAACTTGTATTTTGTGTGACTATTGTCCATGGAATGACCACTTTATTTTTATGTATGTGTGGCTGATTGCAACCATTTGGTCACACAACGAGTGCCTTCTTGTGGGCGTTGGTGATATAAAATTATGTCATATGTGGCCGTAGGTTTTAAAAAAAGTGACCATATGCTATTTTAAGTGAGCTAAACTTGTATTTTGTGTGACTATTGTCCATGCAATGACCACTTCATTTTTATGTATGTGTGGCTGATTGCAACCATTTGGTCACACAACGAGTGTCTTCTTGTGGGCTTTGGTCACATTAAATTATGCCAAATGTGGTTGTAGGTGTTAAAAAGTGTGACCATGTGCTTTTTTAAGTGAGGTAAACTTCTATTTTGTGTGACTATTGTCCATGCAATGACAACTTTATTTTTCTGTATTTGTGGCTCATTGCAACCATTTGGTCACACAACGAGTGTCTTCTTGTGGGCTTTGGTCACATAAGGTTATGCCATATGTGGCCGTAGGTGTTAAAAAGTCTGACTGTATGCTCTTTTAAGTGAGGTAAACTTGTATTTTGTGTGACTATTGTCCATGGAATGACCACTTTATTTTTATGTTTGTGTGGCTGATTGCAACCATTTGGTCACACAACGAGTGCCTTCTTGTGGTCGTTGGTGATATAAAATTATGTCATATGTGGCCGTAGGTTTTAAAAAAAGTGACCATATGCTATTTTAAGTGAGCTAAACTTGTATTTTGTGTGAGTATTGTCCATGCAATGACCACTTCATTTTTATGTATGTGTGGCTGATTGCAACCATTTGGTCACACAACGAGTATCTTCTTGTGGGCTTTGGTCACATAAAATTATGTCATATTTGGTCGTAGGTGTTAGAAAGAGTGAACGTATGCTCTTTTAAGTTAGATAAACTTATATTTTGTGTGACTATTGTCCATGCAATGACCACTTTATTTTTATGTATGTGTGGCTGATTGCAACCATTTGGTCACACAACGAGTGTCTTCTCGTGGGCTTTGGTCACATAAAATTATGTCATATGTGGCCGTAGGTGTTAAAAAGTGTGACCATACGCTCTTTTAATTGAGGCAAACTTATATTTTGTGCGACTATTGTCCACGCAATGACCACTTCATTTTTATGTATGCGTGGCTGATTGCAACCATTTGGTCACACAACGAGTGTATTCTTGTGGGGCTTTGGTCAAATAAAATTATGGCAAATGTGGCCGTAGGTGTTAAAAAGTGAGACCATACGCTCTTTTAAGTGTGGTAAACTTGTATTTTGTGTGACTATTGTCCATGCAATGACAACTTTATTTTTCTGTATTTGTGGCTCACTGCAACTATTTGGTCACATAACGAGTGTCTTCTTGTGGGCTTTGGTCACATAAAAATATGCCAAATGTGGCCGTCGTTGTTAAAAAGTGAGACCATATGCTCTTTTAAGTGAGGTAACTTGTATTTTGTGTGACTAGTGTCCATGCAATGACCACTTTATTTTTATGTATGTGTAGCTGATTGCAACAATTTGGTCACACAACGAGTGCCTTCTTGTGGGCTTTGGTCACATAAAATTATGTCATATGTGGCCGTAGGTGTTAAAAAGTGTGACCATACGCTCTTTTAATTGAGGTAAACTTATATATTGTGCGACTATTGTCCATCGTGTGACCACATCATTTTTATGTATGCGTGGCTGATTGCAACCATTTGGTCACACAACGAGTGTATTCTTGTGGGGCTTTGGTCACATAAAATTGTGGCAAATGTGGCCATTGGTGTTACAAAGTGTGACCATATGCTCTTTTAAATGAGGTAAACTTGTATTTTGTGTGACTATTGTCCATGCAATGACCACTTTATTTTTATGTAAGTGTGGTTGATTGCAACCATATGGTTTCACAACGAGTACCTTCTTGTGGGCTTTGGTCACATAAAAAATTATGTCATATGTGGCCGTAGGTTTTAAAAAAATGTGACCATATGCTATTTTAAGTGAGGTAAACTTTTATTTTGTGTGACTGTTGTCCATGCAATGACCACTTCATTTTTATGTATGTGTGGCTGATTGCAACCATTTGGTCACATAACGAGTGTCTTCTTGTGGGGCTTTGGTCACATAAAATTATGGCAAATGTGGCCGTAGGTGTTAAAAAGTGAGACCATACGCTCTTTTAAGTGTGGTAAACTTGTATTTTGTGTGACTATTGTCCATGCAATGACAACTTTATTTTTCTGTATTTGTGGCTAATTGCAACTATTTGGTCACATAACGAGTGTCTTCTTGTGGGCTTTGGTCACATAAAAATGTGCCAAATGTGGCCGTCGTTGTTAAAAATTGAGACCATATGCTCTTTTAAGTGAGGTAACTTGTATTTTGTGTGACTATTGTCCATGCAATGGCCACTTTATTTTTATGTATGTATGGCTGATTGCAACAATTCGGTCACACAACAAGTGCCTTCTTGTGGGCTTTGGTCACATAAAATTATGTCATATGTGGCCGTGAGTGTTAAAAAGTGTGACCATATGCTCTTTTAAGTGAGGTAAACTTGTATTTAGTGACTATTGTCCATGCAATGACCAGTTTATTTTTATGCATGTGTGGCTGATTGCAACCATTTGGTCACACAAAGAGTGTCTTCTTGTGGGCTTTGGTCACATAAAATTATGCCAAATGTGGCTGTAGGTGTTAAAAAGTGTGACCATGTGCTCTTTTAAGTGAGGTAAACTTGTATTTTGTGTGACTATTGTCCATGCAATGGCCAACTTTATTTTTATGTATGTGTCGCTGATTGCAACTATTTGGTCACACAACGAGTGTATTCTTGTTGGGCTTTGGTCACGTAAAATTGTGGCAAATGTGGCCATTGGTGTTACAATGTGTGACCATATGCTCTTTTAAATGAGGTAAACTTGTATTTTCTGTGACTATCGTCCATGCAATGACCACTTTATTTTTATGTAAGTGTGGCTGATTGCAACCATATGGTCACACAACGAGTACCTTCATGTGGACTTTGGTCACATAAAAAATTATGTCATATGTGGCCGTAGGTTTTAAAAAAATGTGACCATATGCTATTTTCAGTGAGGTAAACTTGTATTTTGTGTGACTATTGTCCATGCAATGACTACTTCATTTTTATGTATGTGTGGCTGATTGCAACCATTTGGTCACATAACGAGTGTCTTCTTGTGGGGCTTTGGTCACATAAAATTATGGCAAATGTGGCCGTAGGTGTTAAAAAGTGAGACCATACGCTCTTTTAAGTGTGGTAAACTTGTATTTTGTGTGACTATTGTCCATGCAATGACAACTTTATTTTTCTGTATTTGTGGCTCATGGCAACTATTTGGTCATATAACGAGTGTCTTCTTGTGGGCTTTGGTCACATAAAAAAATGCCAAATGTGGCCGTCATTGTTAAAAAGTGAGACCATATGCTCTTTTAAGTGAGGTAACTTGTATTTTATGTGACTAGTGTCCATGCAATGGCCACTTTATTTTTATGTATGTGTAGTTGATTGCAACAATTTGGTCACACAACGAGTGCCTTCTTGTGGGCTTTGGTCACACAAAATTATGTCATATGTGGCCGTAGGTGTTAAAAAGTGTGACCATATGCTTTTTTAAGTGAGGTAAACTTCTATTTTTAGTAACTATTTTCCATGCAATGGCCACTTTATTTTTATGTATGTTTAGTTGATTGCAACAATTTGGTCACACAACGAGTGCCTTCTTGTGGGCTTTGGTCACATAAAATTATGTCATATTTGGCCGTAGGTGTTAAAAAGAGTGAACATATGCTCTTTTAAGTTAGATAAACTTGTATTTTGTGTGACTATTGTCCATGCAATGGCCACTTTATTTTTTTGTATGTGTGGCTGATTCAACCATTTGGTCACACAACAAGTGTCTTCTTGTGGGCTTTGGTCACATAAAATTATGTCATATGTGGCCGTAGGTGTTAAAAAGTGTGACCATACGCTCTTTTAATTGAGATAAACTTATATTTTGTGTGACTATTGTCCACGCAATGACCACTTCATTTTTATGTATGCGTGGCTGATTGCAACCATTTGGTCACACAACGAGTGTATTGTTCTTTTAAGTGAGGTAAAAAGTGTGACCATATGCTCTTTTAAGTGAGGTAAACTTGTATTTAGTGACTATTGTCCATGCAATGACCAGTTTATTTTTATGCATGTGTGGCTGATTGCAACCATTTGGTCACACAAAGAGTGTCTTCTTGTGGGCTTTGGTCACATAAAATTATGCTGAGTGTGGCTGTAGGTGTTAAAACGTGTGACCATGGGCGCTATTATGTGAGGTAAACTTATATTTTGTGTGATTATTGTCCATGCAATGGCCAACCTTATTTTTATGTATTTGTGGATGATTGCAACCATTTGTTCACACAACAAGTGTCTTCTTGTGGGCTTTGGTCACATAAAATTATGCCGAATGTGGCTTTAGGTGTTAAAAAGTGTGACCATGTGCTCTTTTAAGTGAGGTAAACTTGTATTTTGTGTGACTATTGTCCATGCGATAGCCAACTTTATTTTTATGTATGTGTGGCTAATTGCAACTATTTAGTCACACAACGAGTGTATGCTTGTGGGGCTTTGGTCACATAAAATTGTGGCAAATGTGACCATTGGTGTTACAAAGTGTGACCATATGCTCTTTTAAATGAGGTAAACTTGTATTTTGTATGACTATTGTCCATGCAATGACCACTTTATTTTTATGTAAGCGTGGCTGATTGCAACCATATGGTCACACAACGAGTACCTTCATGTGGACTTTGTTCACATAAAATATTATGTCATATGTGGCCGTAGGTTTTAAAAAAATGTGACCATATGCTATTTTAAGTGAGGTAAACTTGTATTTTGTGTGACTATTGTCCATGCAATGACCACTTCATTTTTATGTATGTGTGGCAGATTGCAACCATTTGGTCACATAACGAGTGTCTTCTTGTGGGGCTTTGGTCACATAAATTTATGGCAAATGTGGCCGTAGGTGTTAAAAAGTGAGACCATACGCTCTTTTAAGTGTGGTAAACTTGTATTTTGTGTTACTATTGTCCATGCAATGAAAACTTTATTTTTCTGTATTTGTGGCTCATTGCAACTATTTGGTCACATAACGAGTGTCTTCTTGTGGGCTTTGGTCACATAAAAATATGCCAAATGTGGCCGTCGTTGTTAAAAATTGAGACCATATGCTCTTTTAAGTGAGGTAACTTGTATTTTGTGTGAGTATTGTCCATGCAATGGCCACTTTATTTTTATGTATGTGTAGCTGATTGCAACTATTTGGTCACACAACGAGTGCCTTCTTGTGGGCTTTGGTCACATAAAATTATGTCATATGTGGCCGTAGGTGTTAAAAAGTGTGACCATATGCTTTTTTAAGTGAGGTAAACTTCAATTTTAGTGACTATTTTCCATGCAATGACCACTTTATTTTTATGTATGTGTAGTTGATTGAAACAATTTGGTCACACAACGAGTGCCTTCTTGTGGGCTTTGGTCACATAAAATTATGTCATATTTGGCCGTAGGTGTTAAAAAGAGTGAACGTATGCTCTTTTAAGTTAGATAAACTTATATTTTGCGTGACTATTGTCCATGCAATGGCCACTTTATTTTTTTGTATGTGTGGCTGATTGCAACCATTTGGTCACACAACAAGTGTCTTCTTGTGGGCTTTGGTCACATAAAATTATGTCATATGTGGCCGTAGGTGTTAAAAAGTGTGACCATACGCCCTTTTAATTGAGGTAAACTTATATTTTGTGCGACTATTGTCCACGCAATGACCACTTCATTTTTATGTATGTGTGGCTGATTGCAACCATTTGGTCACACAACGAGTGTATTCTTGTGGGGCTTTGGTCACATAAAATTGTGGCAAATGTGGCCATTGGTGTTACAAAGTGTGACCATTTGCTCTTTTAAGTGAGGTAAACTTGTATTTTCTGTGACTATTGTCCATGCAACGACCACTTTATTTTTATGTAAGTGTGGCTGATTGCAACCATATGGTCACACAACGAGTACCTTCTTGTGGGCTTTGGTCACATAAAAAATTATGTCATATGTGGCCGTAGGTTTTAAAAAAATGTGACCTAATGCTATTTTAAGTGAGGTGAACTTGTATTTTGTGTGACTATTGTCCATGCAATGACCACTTCATTTTTATGTATGTGTGGCTGATTGAAACCATTTGGTCACATAACGAGTGTCTTCTTGTGGGGCTTTGGTCACATAAAATTATGGCAAATGTGGCCGTAGGTGTTAAAAAGTGAGACCATACGCTCTTTTAAGTGTGGTAAACTTGTATTTTGTGTGACTATTGTCCATGCAATGACAACTTTATTTTTCTAGTATTTGTGGCTAATTGCAACTATTTGGTCACATAACGAGTGTCTTCTTGTGGGCTTTGGTCACAAAAAAATATGCCAAATGTGGCCGTCGTTATTAAAAAGTGAGACCATATGCTCTTTTAAGTGAGGTAACTTGTATTTTGTGAGACTATTGTCCATGCAATGGCCACTTTAGTTTTATGTATGTATGGCTGATTGCAACAATTCGGTCACACAACAAGTGCCTTCTTGTGGGCTTTGGTCACATAAAATTATGTCATATGTGGCCGTGGGTGTTAAAAAGTGTGACCATATGCTCTTTTAAGTGAGGTAAACTTGTATTTAGTGACTATTGTCCATGCAATGACCAGTTTATTTTTATGCATGTGTGGCTGATTGCAACCATTTGGTCACACAAAGAGTGTCTTCTTGTGGGCTTTGGTCACATAAAATTATGCTGAGTGTGGCTGTAGGTGTTAAAACGTGTGACCATGGGCGCTATTATGTGAGGTAAACTTATATTTTGTGTGATTATTGTCCATGCAATGGCCAACCTTATTTTTATGTATTTGTGGATGATTGCAACCATTTGTTCACACAACAAGTGTCTTCTTGTGGGCTTTGGTCACATAAAATTATGCCGAATGTGGCTTTAGGTGTTAAAAAGTGTGACCATGTGCTCTTTTAAGTGAGGTAAACTTGTATTTTGTCTGACTATTGTCCATGCAATGGCCAACATTATTTTTATGTATGTGTGGCTGATTGCAGCTATTTGGTCACACAACTAGTGTCTTCTTGTGGGCTTTGGTCACATAAAATTATGCCAAATGTGGCCGTAGGTGTTAAAAAGTGTGATATATGCTTTTTTAAGTGAGGTAAACTTGTATTTTGTGTGACTATTGTCCATGCAATGACCACTTTATTTTTATGTATGTGTGGCTGATTGCAACCATTTGGTCACACAACGAGTGTCTTCTCGTGGGCTTTGGTCACATAAAATTATGCCAAATGTGGCTGTAGGTGTTAAAAAGTATGACCATGTGCTCTTTTAAGTAAAGTAAACTTATATTTTGTGTGACTATTGTCCATGCAATGGCCAACTTTATTTTTATGTATGTGTGGCTGATTGCAACCATTTGGTCACACAACGAGTGTCTTCTTGTGGGCTTTGGTCACATAAGGTTGTGGGTGTTAAAAAGTGTGACCGTATGCTCTTTTAAGTGAGGTAAACTTGTATTTCGTGTGACTATTGTCCATGCAATGACCACTTTATTTTTATGTAAGTGTGGCTGATTGCAACCATTTGGTCACACAACGAGTGCCTTCTTGTGGGCTTTGGTCACATTAAATTATGCCAAATGTGGTTGTAGGTGTTAAAAAGTGTGACCATGTGCTTTTTTAAGTGAGGTAAACTTCTATTTTGTGTGACTATTGTCCATGCAATGACAACTTTATTTTTCTGTATTTGTGGCTCATTGCAACCATTTGGTCACACAACGAGTGTCTTCTTGTGGGCTTTGGTCACATAAGGTTATGCCATATGTGGCCGTAGGTGTTAAAAAGTCTGACTGTATGCTCTTTTAAGTGAGGTAAACTTGTATTTTGTGTGACTATTGTCCATGGAATGACCACTTTATTTTTATGTATGTGTGGCTGATTGCAACCATTGGTCACACAACGAGTGCCTTCTTGTGGGCGTTGGTGATAAAAAATTATGTCATATGTGGCCGTAGGTTTTAAAAAAAGTGACCATATGCTATTTTAAGTGAGCTAAACTTGTATTTTGTGTGACTATTGTCCATGCAATGACCACTTCATTTTTATGTATGTGTGGCTGATTGCAACCATTTGGTCACACAACGAGTGTCTTCTTGTGGGCTTTGGTCACATTAAATTATGCCAAATGTGGTTGTAGGTGTTAAAAAGTGTGACCATGTGCTTTTTTAAGTGAGGTAAACTTCTATTTTGTGTGACTATTGTCCATGCAATGACAACTTTATTTTTCTGTATTTGTGGCTCATTGCAACCATTTGGTCACACAACGAGTGTCTTCTTGTGGGCTTTGGTCACATAAGGTTATGCCATATGTGGCCGTAGGTGTTAAAAAGTCTGACTGTATGCTCTTTTAAGTGAGGTAAACTTGTATTTTGTGTGACTATTGTCCATGGAATGACCACTTTATTTTTATGTTTGTGTGGCTGATTGCAACCATTTGGTCACACAACGAGTGCCTTCTTGTGGTCGTTGGTGATATAAAATTATGTCATATGTGGCCGTAGGTTTTAAAAAAAGTGACCATATGCTATTTTAAGTGAGCTAAACTTGTATTTTGTGTGAGTATTGTCCATGCAATGACCACTTCATTTTTATGTATGTGTGGCTGATTGCAACCATTTGGTCACACAACGAGTATCTTCTTGTGGGCTTTGGTCACATAAAATTATGTCATATTTGGTCGTAGGTGTTAGAAAGAGTGAACGTATGCTCTTTTAAGTTAGATAAACTTATATTTTGTGTGACTATTGTCCATGCAATGACCACTTTATTTTTATGTATGTGTGGCTGATTGCAACCATTTGGTCACACAACGAGTGTCTTCTCGTGGGCTTTGGTCACATAAAATTATGCCAAATGTGGCTGTAGGTGTTAAAAAGTATGACCATGTGCTCTTTTAAGTAAAGTAAACTTATATTTTGTGTGACTATTGTCCATGCAATGGCCAACTTTATTTTTATGTATGTGTGGCTGATTGCAACCATCTGGTCACACAACGAGTGTCTTCTTGTGGGCTTTGGTCACATAAGGTTGTGGGTGTTAAAAAGTGTGACCGTATGCTCTTTTAAGTGAGGTAAACTTGTATTTCGTGTGACTATTGTCCATGCAATGACCACTTTATTTTTATTTAAGTGTGGCTGATTGCAACCATTTGGTCACACAACGAGTGCCTTCTTGTGGGCTTTGGTCACATTAAATTATGCCAAATGTGGTTGTAGGTGTTAAAAAGTGTGACCATGTGCTTTTTTAAGTGAGGTAAACTTCTATTTTGTGTGACTATTGTCCATGCAATGACAACTTTATTTTTCTGTATTTGTGGCTCATTGCAACCATTTGGTCACACAACGAGTGTCTTCTTGTGGGCTTTGGTCACATAAGGTTATGCCATATGTGGCCGTAGGTGTTAAAAAGTCTGACTGTATGCTCTTTTAAGTGAGGTAAACTTGTATTTTGTGTGACTATTGTCCATGGAATGACCACTTTATTTTTATGTATGTGTGGCTGATTGCAACCATTTGGTCACACAACGAGTGCCTTCTTGTGGGCGTTGGTGATATAAAATTATGTCATATGTGGCCGTAGGTTTTAAAAAAAGTGACCATATGCTATTTTAAGTGAGCTAAACTTGTATTTTGTGTGACTATTGTCCATGCAATGACCACTTCATTTTTATGTATGTGTGGCTGATTGCAACCATTTGGTCACACAACGAGTGTCTTCTTGTGGGCTTTGGTCACATTAAATTATGCCAAATGTGGTTGTAGGTGTTAAAAAGTGTGACCATGTGCTTTTTTAAGTGAGGTAAACTTCTATTTTGTGTGACTATTGTCCATGCAATGACAACTTTATTTTTCTGTATTTGTGGCTCATTGCAACCATTTGGTCACACAACGAGTGTCTTCTTGTGGGCTTTGGTCACATAAGGTTATGCCATATGTGGCCGTAGGTGTTAAAAAGTCTGACTGTATGCTCTTTTAAGTGAGGTAAACTTGTATTTTGTGTGACTATTGTCCATGGAATGACCACTTTATTTTTATGTATGTGTGGCTGATTGCAACCATTTGGTCACACAACGAGTGCCTTCTTGTGGGCGTTGGTGATATAAAATTATGTCATATGTGGCCGTAGGTTTTAAAAAAAGTGACCATATGCTATTTTAAGTGAGCTAAACTTGTATTTTGTGTGACTATTGTCCATGCAATGACCACTTCATTTTTATGTATGTGTGGCTGATTGCAACCATTTGGTCACACAACGAGTGTCTTCTTGTGGGCTTTGGTCACATTAAATTATGCCAAATGTGGTTGTAGGTGTTAAAAAGTGTGACCATGTGCTTTTTTAAGTGAGGTAAACTTCTATTTTGTGTGACTATTGTCCATGCAATGACAACTTTATTTTTCTGTATTTGTGGCTCATTGCAACCATTTGGTCACACAACGAGTGTCTTCTTGTGGGCTTTGGTCACATAAGGTTATGCCATATGTGGCCGTAGGTGTTAAAAAGTCTGACTGTATGCTCTTTTAAGTGAGGTAAACTTGTATTTTGTGTGACTATTGTCCATGGAATGACCACTTTATTTTTATGTTTGTGTGGCTGATTGCAACCATTTGGTCACACAACGAGTGCCTTCTTGTGGTCGTTGGTGATATAAAATTATGTCATATGTGGCCGTAGGTTTTAAAAAAAGTGACCATATGCTATTTTAAGTGAGCTAAACTTGTATTTTGTGTGAGTATTGTCCATGCAATGACCACTTCATTTTTATGTATGTGTGGCTGATTGCAACCATTTGGTCACACAACGAGTATCTTCTTGTGGGCTTTGGTCACATAAAATTATGTCATATTTGGTCGTAGGTGTTAGAAAGAGTGAACGTATGCTCTTTTAAGTTAGATAAACTTATATTTTGTGTGACTATTGTCCATGCAATGACCACTTTATTTTTATGTATGTGTGGCTGATTGCAACCATTTGGTCACACAACGAGTGTCTTCTCGTGGGCTTTGGTCACATAAAATTATGCCAAATGTGGCTGTAGGTGTTAAAAAGTATGACCATGTGCTCTTTTAAGTAAAGTAAACTTATATTTTGTGTGACTATTGTCCATGCAATGGCCAACTTTATTTTTATGTATGTGTGGCTGATTGCAACCATCTGGTCACACAACGAGTGTCTTCTTGTGGGCTTTGGTCACATAAGGTTGTGGGTGTTAAAAAGTGTGACCGTATGCTCTTTTAAGTGAGGTAAACTTGTATTTCGTGTGACTATTGTCCATGCAATGACCACTTTATTTTTATTTAAGTGTGGCTGATTGCAACCATTTGGTCACACAACGAGTGCCTTCTTGTGGGCTTTGGTCACATTAAATTATGCCAAATGTGGTTGTAGGTGTTAAAAAGTGTGACCATGTGCTTTTTTAAGTGAGGTAAACTTCTATTTTGTGTGACTATTGTCCATGCAATGACAACTTTATTTTTCTGTATTTGTGGCTCATTGCAACCATTTGGTCACACAACGAGTGTCTTCTTGTGGGCTTTGGTCACATAAGGTTATGCCATATGTGGCCGTAGGTGTTAAAAAGTCTGACTGTATGCTCTTTTAAGTGAGGTAAACTTGTATTTTGTGTGACTATTGTCCATGGAATGACCACTTTATTTTTATGTATGTGTGGCTGATTGCAACCATTTGGTCACACAACGAGTGCCTTCTTGTGGGCGTTGGTGATATAAAATTATGTCATATGTGGCCGTAGGTTTTAAAAAAAGTGACCATATGCTATTTTAAGTGAGCTAAACTTGTATTTTGTGTGACTATTGTCCATGCAATGACCACTTCATTTTTATGTATGTGTGGCTGATTGCAACCATTTGGTCACACAACGAGTGTCTTCTTGTGGGCTTTGGTCACATTAAATTATGCCAAATGTGGTTGTAGGTGTTAAAAAGTGTGACCATGTGCTTTTTTAAGTGAGGTAAACTTCTATTTTGTGTGACTATTGTCCATGCAATGACAACTTTATTTTTCTGTATTTGTGGCTCATTGCAACCATTTGGTCACACAACGAGTGTCTTCTTGTGGGCTTTGGTCACATAAGGTTATGCCATATGTGGCCGTAGGTGTTAAAAAGTCTGACTGTATGCTCTTTTAAGTGAGGTAAACTTGTATTTTGTGTGACTATTGTCCATGGAATGACCACTTTATTTTTATGTATGTGTGGCTGATTGCAACCATTTGGTCACACAACGAGTGCCTTCTTGTGGGCGTTGGTGATATAAAATTATGTCATATGTGGCCGTAGGTTTTAAAAAAAGTGACCATATGCTATTTTAAGTGAGCTAAACTTGTATTTTGTGTGACTATTGTCCATGCAATGACCACTTCATTTTTATGTATGTGTGGCTGATTGCAACCATTTGGTCACACAACGAGTGTCTTCTTGTGGGCTTTGGTCACATTATGCCAAATGTGGTTGTAGGTGTTAAAAAGTGTGACCATGTGCTTTTTTAAGTGAGGTAAACTTCTATTTTGTGTGACTATTGTCCATGCAATGACAACTTTATTTTTCTGTATTTGTGGCTCATTGCAACCATTTGGTCACACAACGAGTGTCTTCTTGTGGGCTTTGGTCACATAAGGTTATGCCATATGTGGCCGTAGGTGTTAAAAAGTCTGACTGTATGCTCTTTTAAGTGAGGTAAACTTGTATTTTGTGTGACTATTGTCCATGGAATGACCACTTTATTTTTATGTTTGTGTGGCTGATTGCAACCATTTGGTCACACAACGAGTGCCTTCTTGTGGTCGTTGGTGATATAAAATTATGTCATATGTGGCCGTAGGTTTTAAAAAAAGTGACCATATGCTATTTTAAGTGAGCTAAACTTGTATTTTGTGTGAGTATTGTCCATGCAATGACCACTTCATTTTTATGTATGTGTGGCTGATTGCAACCATTTGGTCACACAACGAGTATCTTCTTGTGGGCTTTGGTCACATAAAATTATGTCATATTTGGTCGTAGGTGTTAGAAAGAGTGAACGTATGCTCTTTTAAGTTAGATAAACTTATATTTTGTGTGACTATTGTCCATGCAATGACCACTTTATTTTTATGTATGTGTGGCTGATTGCAACCATTTGGTCACACAACGAGTGTCTTCTCGTGGGCTTTGGTCACATAAAATTATGCCAAATGTGGCTGTAGGTGTTAAAAAGTATGACCATGTGCTCTTTTAAGTAAAGTAAACTTATATTTTGTGTGACTATTGTCCATGCAATGGCCAACTTTATTTTTATGTATGTGTGGCTGATTGCAACCATTTGGTCACACAACGAGTGTCTTCTTGTGGGCTTTGGGATCCACATTAAGGTTGATGGTTTGTTTAAAAAAGTGTGACCGTTTAATGCTCTTTAAGTGAGGTAAACTTGTATTTCGTGTGGACTTATTGTCCATGCAATGACCACTTATTTTTATTTAAGTGTGGGCTGATTGTTAACCAATTTGGTCACAACAACGAGTGCGCTTCTTGTGGGCTTTTGTCACATTAAATTATGCCAAATGTGGTTGTAGGTTTACAAAAGTGGACCATGTGCTTTTAAGTGAGTAAACTTCTATTTTGTTGTGGACTATTGTCCATGCAATGACCAACTTTTATTTTTCTGTATTGTGGCTCATTCAACCATTTTGGTTCACACAACGAGTGTCTTCTTGTGGCTTTGGTCCCTAAGGGTTATGCCATATGTGGGCCGTAGTGTTAAAAAGTCTTGACTGTATGCTCTTTTAAGTGAGGTTAAACTTGATTTTTGTGTTGACTATTGTCCATGGTGACCCCCCAACCTTTTTTATTTTTTTTATGGGATGTGTGGCTGATTGCAACCCATTGGTCCACACAACGAGTGCCTTCTTGTGGGCCGTTGGTGATATAAAATTATTCATATGTGGGCCGTAGGTTTTAAAAAAAGTGACCATATGCTATTTGAAGTGAGCTAAACTTGTTATTTTGTGTGACTATTGTTCCATGCCAATGACCACTTCATTTTTATTGTATGGTGGCTGATTGCAACATATTGGTCACACAACGAGTGTCTTCTTGTGGGCTTTTGGTCACATTAAATTATGCCAAATGTGGTTGTAGGTGTTAAAAAAGTGTGACCAGTGCTTGTTTAAGTGAGGTAAACTTTCTATTTTGTGTGGACTTTGTCCATGCAATGGACAACTTTATTTTTCTGCTATTTTGGCTCATTGCAACCATTTGGTCACACAACGGAGTTCTTCTTGTGGGCTTTTGTCACATAAGTCCGTATGCCATTATGTGGCCGTAGGTTGTTAAAAAGTCTGACTTGTATGCCTCTTTTAAGTGAGGTAAACTTGTATTTTGTGTGACTATTGTCCATGGAATGACCACTTTATTTTTATGTATGTGTGGCTGATTGCAACCATTTGGTCACACAACGAGTGCCTTCTTGTGGGCGTTGGTGATATAAAATTATGTCATATGTGGCCGTAGGTTTTAAAAAAAGTGACCATATGCTATTTTAAGTGAGCTAAACTTGTATTTTGTGTGAGTATTGTCCATGCAATGACCACTTCATTTTTATGTATGTGTGGCTGATTGCAACCATTTGGTCACACAACGAGTATCTTCTTGTGGGCTTTGGTCACATAAAATTATGTCATATTTGGTCGTAGGTGTTAGAAAGAGTGAACGTATGCTCTTTTAAGTTAGATAAACTTGTATTTTGTGTGACTATTGTCCATGCAATGGCCACTTTATTTTTTTGTATGTGTGGCTGATTGCAACCATTTGGTCACACAACAAGTGTCTTCTTGTGGGCTTTGGTCACATAAAATTATGTCATATGTGGCCGTAGGTGTTAAAAAGTGTGACCATACGCTCTTTTAATTGAGGCAAACTTATATTTTGTGCGACTATTGTCCACGCAATGACCACTTCATTTTTATGTATGCGTGGCTGATTGCAACCATTTGGTCACACAACGAGTGTATTCTTGTGGGGCTTTGGTCAAATAAAATTATGGCAAATGTGGCCGTAGGTGTTAAAAAGTGAGACCATACGCTCTTTTAAGTGTGGTAAACTTGTATTTTGTGTGACTATTGTCCATGCAATGACAACTTTATTTTTCTGTATTTGTGGCTCACTGCAACTATTTGGTCACATAACGAGTGTCTTCTTGTGGGCTTTGGTCACATAAAAATATGCCAAATGTGGCCGTCGTTGTTAAAAAGTGAGACCATATGCTCTTTTAAGTGAGGTAACTTGTATTTTGTGTGACTAGTGTCCATGCAATGACCACTTTATTTTTATGTATGTGTAGCTGATTGCAACAATTTGGTCACACAACGAGTGCCTTCTTGTGGGCTTTGGTCACATAAAATTATGTCATATGTGGCCGTAGGTGTTAAAAAGTGTGACCATACGCTCTTTTAATTGAGGTAAACTTATATATTGTGCGACTATTGTCCACGCATTGACCACATCATTTTTATGTATGCGTGGCTGATTGCAACCATTTGGTCACACAACGAGTGTATTCTTGTGGGGCTTTGGTCACATAAAATTGTGGCAAATGTGGCCATTGGTGTTACAAAGTGTGACCATATGCTCTTTTAAATGAGGTAAACTTGTATTTTGTGTGACTATTGTCCATGCAATGACCACTTTATTTTTATGTTGATTGCAACCATATGGTTTCACAACGAGTACCTTCTTGTGGGCTTTGGTCACATAAAAAATTATGTCATATGTGGCCGTAGGTTTTAAAAAAATGTGACCATATGCTATTTTAAGTGAGGTAAACTTTTATTTTGTGTGACTGTTGTCCATGCAATGACCACTTCATTTTTATGTATGTGTGGCTGATTGCAACCATTTGGTCACATAACGAGTGTCTTCTTGTGGGGCTTTGGTCACATAAAATTATGGCAAATGTGGCCGTAGGTGTTAAAAAGTGAGACCATACGCTCTTTTAAGTGTGGTAAACTTGTATTTTGTGTGACTATTGTCCATGCAATGACAACTTTATTTTTCTGTATTTGTGGCTAATTGCAACTATTTGGTCACATAACGAGTGTCTTCTTGTGGGCTTTGGTCACATAAAAATGTGCCAAATGTGGCCGTCGTTGTTAAAAATTGAGACCATATGCTCTTTTAAGTGAGGTAACTTGTATTTTGTGTGACTATTGTCCATGCAATGGCCACTTTATTTTTATGTATGTATGGCTGATTGCAACAATTCGGTCACACAACAAGTGCCTTCTTGTGGGCTTTGGTCACATAAAATTATGTCATATGTGGCCGTGAGTGTTAAAAAGTGTGACCATATGCTCTTTTAAGTGAGGTAAACTTGTATTTAGTGACTATTGTCCATGCAATGACCAGTTTATTTTTATGCATGTGTGGCTGATTGCAACCATTTGGTCACACAAAGAGTGTCTTCTTGTGGGCTTTGGTCACATAAAATTATGCCAAATGTGGCTGTAGGTGTTAAAAAGTGTGACCATGTGCTCTTTTAAGTGAGGTAAACTTGTATTTTGTGTGACTATTGTCCATGCAATGGCCAACTTTATTTTTATGTATGTGTCGCTGATTGCAACTATTTGGTCACACAACGAGTGTATTCTTGTTGGGCTTTGGTCACGTAAAATTGTGGCAAATGTGGCCATTGGTGTTACAATGTGTGACCATATGCTCTTTTAAATGAGGTAAACTTGTATTTTCTGTGACTATCGTCCATGCAATGACCACTTTATTTTTATGTAAGTGTGGCTGATTGCAACCATATGGTCACACAACGAGTACCTTCATGTGGACTTTGGTCACATAAAAAATTATGTCATATGTGGCCGTAGGTTTTAAAAAAATGTGACCATATGCTATTTTCAGTGAGGTAAACTTGTATTTTGTGTGACTATTGTCCATGCAATGACTACTTCATTTTTATGTATGTGTGGCTGATTGCAACCATTTGGTCACATAACGAGTGTCTTCTTGTGGGGCTTTGGTCACATAAAATTATGGCAAATGTGGCCGTAGGTGTTAAAAGTGAGACCATACGCTCTTTTAAGTGTGGTAAACTTGTATTTTGTGTGACTATTGTCCATGCAATGACAACTTTATTTTTCTGTATTTGTGGCTCATGGCAACTATTTGGTCATATAACGAGTGTCTTCTTGTGGGCTTTGGTCACATAAAAAAATGCCAAATGTGGCCGTCATTGTTAAAAAGTGAGACCATATGCTCTTTTAAGTGAGGTAACTTGTATTTTATGTGACTAGTGTCCATGCAATGGCCACTTTATTTTTATGTATGTGTAGTTGATTGCAACAATTTGGTCACACAACGAGTGCCTTCTTGTGGGCTTTGGTCACACAAAATTATGTCATATGTGGCCGTAGGTGTTAAAAAGTGTGACCATATGCTTTTTTAAGTGAGGTAAACTTCTATTTTTAGTGACTATTTTCCATGCAATGACCACTTTATTTTTATGTATGTGTAGTTGATTGCAACAATTTGGTCACACAACGAGTGCCTTCTTGTGGGCTTTGGTCACATAAAATTATGTCATATTTGGTCGTAGGTGTTAAAAAGAGTGAACGTATGCTCTTTTAAGTTAGATAAACTTGTATTTTGCGTGACTATTGTCTATGCAATGGCCACTTTATTTTTTTGTATGTGTGGCTGATTGCAACCATTTGGTCACACAACAAGTGTCTTCTTGTGGGCTTTGGTCACATAAAATTATGTCATATGTGGCCGTAGGTGTTAAAAAGTGTGACCATACGCTCTTTTAATTGAGATAAACTTATATTTTGTGCGACTATTGTCCACGCAATGACCACTTCATTTTTATGTATGCGTGGCTGATTGCAACCATTTAGTCACACAACGAGTGTATTGTTGTGGGGCTTTGGTCACATAAAATTGTGGCAAATGTGGCCATTGTTGTTACAAAGTGTGACCATATGCTCTTTTAAGTGTGGTAAACTTGTATTTTGTGTGACTATTGTCAATGCAATGACAACTTTATTTTTCTGTATTTGTGGCTAATTGCAACTATTTGGTCACATAACGAGTGTCTTCTTGTGGGCTTTGGTCACATAAAAATATGCCAAATGTGGCCGTCGTTGTTAAAAAGTGAGACCATATGCTCTTTTAAGTGAGGTAACTTGTATTTTGTGTGACTATTGTCCATGCAATGGCCACTTTATTTTTATGTATGTTTGGCTGATTGCAACAATTCGGTCACACAACAAGTGCCTTCTTGTGGGCTTTGGTCACATAAAATTATGTCATATGTGGCCGTGGGTGTTAAAAAGTGTGACCATATGCTCTTTTAAGTGAGGTAAACTTGTATTTAGTGACTATTGTCCATGCAATGACTAGTTTATTTTTATGCATGTGTGGCTGATTGCAACCATTTGGTCATACAAAGAGTGTCTTCTTGTGGGCTTTGGTCACATAAAATTATGTCGAGTGTGGCTGTAGGTGTTAAAACGTGTGACCATGAGCGCTTTTATGTGAGATAAACTTATATTTTGTGTGATTATTGTCCATGCAATGGCCAACCTTATTTTTATGTATTTGTGGATGATTGCAACCATTTGTTCACACAACAAGCGTCTACTTGTGGGCTTTGGTCAAATAAAATTATGCCAAATGTGGCTGTAGGTGTTAAAAAGTGTGACCATGTGCTCTTTTAAGTGAGGTAAACTTGTATTTTGTGTGACTATTGTCCATGCAATGGCCAACTTTATTTTTATGTATGTGAAGCTGATTGCGACTATTTGGTCACACAACGAGTGTATGCTTGTGGGGCTTTGGTCACATAAAATTGTGGCAAATGTGACCATTGGTGTTACAAAGTGTGACCATATGCTCTTTTAAATGAGGTAAACTTGTATTTTGTATGACTATTGTCCATGCAATGACCACTTTATTTTTATGTAAGCGTGGCTGATTGCAACCATATGGTCACACAACGAGTACCTTCATGTGGACTTTGTTCACATAAAATATTATGTCATATGTGGCCGTAGGTTTTAAAAAAATGTGACCATATGCTATTTTAAGTGAGGTAAACTTGTATTTTGTGTGACTATTGTCCATGCAATGACCACTTCATTTTTATGTATGTGTGGCTGATTGCAACTATTTGGTCACATAACGAGTGTCTTCTTGTGGGGCTTTGGTCACATAAAATTATGGCAAATGTGGCCGTAGGTGTTAAAAAGTGAGACCATACGCTGTTTTAAGTGTGGTAAACTTGTATTTTGTGTGACTATTGTCCATGCAATGACAACTTTATTTTTCTGTATTTGTGGCTCATTGCAACTATTTGGTCACATAACGAGTGTCTTCTTGTGGGCTTTGGTCACATAAAAATATGCCAAATGTGGCCGTCGTTGTTAAAAAGTGAGACCATATGCTCTTTTAAGTGAGGTAACTTGTATTTTGTGTGACTAGTGTCCATGCAATGGCCACTTTATTTTTATGTATGTGTAGCTGATTGCAACAATTTGGTCACACAACGAGTGCCTTCTTGTGGGCTTTGGTCACATAAAATTATGTCATATGTGGCCGTAGGTGTTAAAAAGTGTGACCATACGCTCTTTTAATTGAGGTAAACTTATATTTTGTGCGACTATTGTCCACGCATTGACCACTTCATTTTTATGTATGCGTGGCTGATTGCAACCATTTGGTCACACAACGAGTGTATTCTTGTGGGGCTTTGGTCACATAAAATTGTGGCAAATGTGGCCATTGGTGTTACAAAGTGTGACCATATGCTCTTTTAAGTGAGGTAAACTTGTATTTTGTGTCTCTATTGTCCATGCAATGACCACTTTATTTTTATGTAAGTGTGGTTGATTGCAACCATATGGTCACACAACGAGTACCTTCTTGTGGGCTTTGGTCACATAAAAAATTATTTCATATGTGGCCGTAGGTTTTAAAAAAATGTGACCATATGCTATTTTAAGTGAGGTAAACTTGTATTTTGTGTGACTATTGTCCATGCAATGACCACTTCATTTTTATGTATGTGTGGCTGATTGCAACCATTTGGTCACATAACGAGTGTCTTCTTGTGGGGCTTTGGTCACATAAAATTATGGCAAATGTGGCCGTAGGTGTTAAAAAGTGAGACCATACGGTCTTTTAAGTGTGGTAAACTTGTATTTTGTGTGACTATTGTCCATGCAATGACAACTTTATTTTTCTGTATTTGTGGCTAATTGCAACTATTTGGTCACATAACGAGTGTCTTCTTGTGGGCTTTGGTCACATAAAAATATGCCAAATGTGGCCGTCGTTGTTAAAAAGTGAGACCATATGCTCTTTTAAGTGAGGTAACTTGTATTTTGTGTGACTATTGTCCATGCAATGGCCACTTTATTTTTATGTATGTATGGCTGATTGCAACAATTCGGTCACACAACAAGTGCCTTCTTGTGGGCTTTGGTCACATAAAATTATGTCATATGTGGCCGTGGGTGTTAAAAAGTGTGACCATATGCTCTTTTAAGTAAGGTAAACTTGTATTTAGTGACTATTGTCCATGCAATGACCAGTTTATTTTTATGCATGTGTGGCTGATTGCAACCATTTGGTCACACAAAGAGTGTCTTCTTGTGGGCTTTGGTCACATAAAATTATGCCGAGTGTGGCTGTAGGTGTTAAAACGTGTGACCACGAGCGCTTTTATGTGAGGTAAACTTATGTTTTGTGTGATTATTGTCCATGCAATGGCCAACCTTATTTTTATGCATTTGTGGATGATTGCAACCATTTGTTCACACACAAGTGTCTTCTTGTGGGCTTTGGTCACATAAAATTATGCCGAATGTGGCTTTAGGTGTTAAAAAGTGTGACCATGTGCTATTTTAAGTGAGGTAAACTTGTATTTTGTGTCTCTATTGTCCATGCAATGACCACTTTATTTTTATGTAAGTGTGGTTGATTGCAACCATATGGTCACACAACGAGTACCTTCTTGTGGGCTTTGGTCACATAAAAAATTATGCCATATGTGGCCGTAGGTTTTAAAAAAATGTGACCATATGCTATTTTAAGTGAGGTAAACTTGTATTTTGTGTGACTGTTGTCCATGCAATGACCACTTCATTTTTATGTATGTGTGGCTGATTGCAACCATTTGGTCACATAACGAGTGTCTTCTTGTGGGGCTTTGGTCACATAAAATTATGGCAAATGTGGCCGTAGGTGTTAAAAAGTGAGACCATACGCTCTTTTAAGTGTGGTAAACTTGTATTTTGTGTGACTATTGTCCATGCAATGACCACTTTATTTTTATGTAAGTGTGGTTGATTGCAACCATATGGTTACACAACGAGTACCTTCTTGTGGGCTTTGGTCACATAAAAAATTATGTCATATGTGGCCGTAGGTTTTAAAAAAATGTGACCATATGCTATTTTAAGTGAGGTAAACTTGTATTTTGTGTGACTGTTGTCCATGCAATGACCACTTCATTTTTATGTATGTGTGGCTGATTGCAACCATTTGGTCACATAACGAGTGTCTTCTTGTGGGGCTTTGGTCACATAAAATTATGGCAAATGTGGCCGTAGGTGTTAAAAAGTGAGACCATACGCTCTTTTAAGTGTGGTAAACTTGTATTTTGTGTGACTATTGTCCATGCAATGACAACTTTATTTTTCTGTATTTGTGGCTAATTGCAACTATTTGGTCACATAACGAGTGTTTTCTTGTGGGCTTTGGTCACATAAAAATATGCCAAATGTGGCCGTCGTTGTTAAAAAGTGAGACCATATGCTCTTTTAAGTGAGGTAACTTGTATTTTGTGTGACTATTGTCCATGCAATGGCCACTTTATTTTTATGTATGTATGGCTGATTGCAACAATTCGGTCACACAACAAGTGCCTTCTTGTGGGCTTTGGTCACATAAAATTATGTCATATGTGGCCGTGGGTGTTAAAAAGTGTGACCATATGCTCTTTTAAGTGAGGTAAACTTGTATTTAGTGACTATTGTCCATGCAATGACCAGTTTATTTTTATGCATGTGTGGCTGATTGCAACCATTTGGTCACACAAAGAGTGTCTTCTTGTGGGCTTTGGTCACATAAAATTATGCCGAGTGTGGCTGTAGGTGTTAAAACGTGTGACCATGAGCGCTTTTATGTGAGGTAAACTTATGTTTTGTGTGATTATTGTCCATGCAATGGCCAACCTTATTTTTATGCATTTGTGGATGATTGCAACCATTTGTTCACACAACAAGTGTCTTCTTGTGGGCTTTGGTCACATAAAATTATGCCAAATGTGGCTGTAGGTGTTAAAAAGTGTGACCATGTGCTCTTTTAAGTGAGGTAAACTTGTATTTTGTGTGACTATTGTCCATGCAATGGCCAACTTTATTTTTATGTATGTGTCGCTGATTGCAACTATTTGGTCACACAACGAGTGTATTCTTGTTGGGCTTTGGTCACGTAAAATTGTGGCAAATGTGGCCATTGGTGTTACAATGTGTGACCATATGCTCTTTTAAATGAGGTAAACTTGTATTTTCTGTGACTATCGTCCATGCAATGACCACTTTATTTTTATGTATGTGTGGCTGATTGCAACTATTTGGTCACACAACGAGTGTATTCTTGTTGGGCTTTGGTCACATAAAATTGTGGCAAATGTGGCCATTGGTGTTACAATGTGTGACCATATGCTCTTTTAAATGAGGTAAACTTGTATTTTCTGTGACTATCGTCCATGCAATGACCACTTTATTTTTATGTAAGTGTGGCTGATTGCAACCATATGGTCACACAACGAGTACCTTCATGTGGACTTTGGTCACATAAAAAATTATGTCATATGTGGCCGTAGGTTTTAAAAAAATGTGACCATATGCTATTTTAAGTGAGGTAAACTTGTATTTTGTGTGACTATTGTCCATGCAATGACCACTTCATTTTTATGTATGTGTGGCTGATTGCAACTATTTGGTCACATAACGAGTGTCTTCTTGTGGGGCTTTGGTCACATAAAATTATGGCAAATGTGGCCGTAGGTGTTAAAATGTGAGACCATACGCTCTTTTAAGTGTGGTAAACTTGTATTTTGTGTGACTATTGTCCATGCAATGACAACTTTATTTTTCTGTATTTGTGGCTCATGACAACTATTTGGTCACATAACGAGTGTCTTCTTGTGGCCTTTGGTCACATAAAAAAATGCCAAATGTGGCCGTCATTGTTAAAAAGTGAGACCATATGCTCTTTTAAGTGAGGTAAACTTGTATTTTGTGTGACTATTGTCCATGCAATGACCACTTTATTTTTATGTAAGTGTGGTTGATTGCAACCATATGGTCACACAACGAGTACCTTCTTGTGGGCTTTGGTCACATAAAAAATTATGTCATATGTGGCCGTAGGTTTTAAAAAAATGTGACCATATGCTATTTTAAGTGAGGTAAACTTGTATTTTGTGTGACTATTGTCCATGCAATGACCACTTCATCTTTATGTATGTGTGGCTGATTGCAACCATTTGGTCACATAACGAGTGTCTTCTTGTGGGGCTTTGGTCACATAAAATTATGGCAAATGTGGCCGTAGGTGTTAAAAATTGAGACCATACGCTCTTTTAAGTGTGGTAAACTTGTATTTTGTGTGACTATTGTCCATGCAATGAGAACTTTATTTTTCTGTATTTGTGGCTCATTGCAACTATTTGGTCACATAACGAGTGTCTTCTTGTGGGCTTTGGTCACATAAAAATATGCCAAATGTGGCTGTCGTTGTTAAAAAGTGAGACCATATGCTCTTTTAAGTGAGGTAACTTGTATTTTGTGTGACTAGTGTCCATGCAATGGCCACTTTATTTTTATGTATGTGTAGCTGATTGCAACAATTTGGTCACACAACGAGTGCCTTCTTGTGGGCTTTGGTCACATAAAATTATGTCATATGTGGCCGTAGGTGTTAAAAAGTGTGACCATACGCTCTTTTAATTGAGGTAAACTTATATTTTGTGCGACTATTTTCCACGCATTGACCACTTCATTTTTATGTATGCGTGGCTGATTGCAACCATTTGGTCACACAACGAGTGTATTCTTGTGGGGCTTTGGTCACATAAAATTGTGGCGAATGTGGCCATTGGTGTTACAAAGTGTGACCATATGCTCTTTTAAGTGAGGTAAACTTGTATTTTGTGTGACTATTGTCCATGCAATGACCACTTTATTTTTATGTAAGTGTGGTTGATTGCAACCATATGGTTACACAACGAGTACCTTCTTGTGGGCTTTGGTCACATAAAAATTTATGTCATATGTGGCCGTAGGTTTTAAAAAAATGTGACCATATGCTATTTTAAGTGAGGTAAACTTGTATTTTGTGTGACTGTTGTCCATGCAATGACCACTTCATTTTTATGTATGTGTGGCTGATTGCAACCATTTGGTCACATAACGAGTGTCTTCTTGTGGGGCTTTGGTCACATAAAATTATGGCAAATGTGGCCGTAGGTGTTAAAAAGTGAGACCATACGCTCTTTTAAGTGTGGTAAACTTGTATTTTGTGTGACTATTGTCCATGCAATGACAACTTTATTTTTCTGTATTTGTGGCTAATTGCAACTATTTGGTCACATAACGAGTGTCTTCTTGTGGGCTTTGGTCACATAAAAATATGCCAAATGTGGCCGTCGTTGTTAAAAAGTGAGACCATATGCTCTTTTAAGTGAGGTAACTTGTATTTTGTGTGACTATTGTCCATGCAATGGCCACTTTATTTTTATGTATGTATGGCTGATTGCAACAATTCGGTCACACAACAAGTGCCTTCTTGTGGGCTTTGGTCACAAAAAATTATGTCATATGTGGCCGTGGGTGTTAAAAAGTGTGACCATATGCTCTTTTAAGTAAGGTAAACTTGTATTTAGTGACTATTGTCCATGCAATGACCAGTTTATTTTTATGCATGTGTGGCTGATTGCAACCATTTGGTCACACAAAGAGTGTCTTCTTGTGGGCTTTGGTCACATAAAATTATGCCGAGTGTGGCTGTAGGTGTTAAAACGTGTGACCATGAGCGCTTTTATGTGAGGTAAACTTACGTTTTGTGTGATTATTGTCCATGCAATGGCCAACCTTATTTTTATGCATTTGTGGATGATTGCAACCATTTGTTCACACAACAAGTGTCTTCTTGTGGGCTTTGGTCACATAAAATTATTCCAAATGTGGTTGTAGGTGTTAAAAAGTGTGACCATGTGCTCTTTTAAGTGAGGTAAACTTGTATTTTGTGTGATTATTGTCCATGCAATGGCCAACTTTATTTTTATGTATGTGTGGTTGATTGCAACTATTTGGTCACACAACGAGTGTATTCTTGTTGGGCTTTGGTCACATAAAATTGTGGCAAATGTGGCCATTGGTGTTACAATGTGTGACCATATGCTCTTTTAAATGAGGTAAACTTGTATTTTCTGTGACTATCGTCCATGCAATGACCACTTTATTTTTATGTAAGTGTGGCTGATTGCAACCATATGGTCACACAACGAGTACCTTCATGTGGACTTTGGTCACATAAAAAATTATGACATATGTGGCCGTAGGTTTTAAAAAAATGTGACCATATGCTATTTTAAGTGAGGTAAACTTGTATTTTGTGTGACTATTGTCCATGCAATGACCACTTCATTTTTATGTATGTGTGGCTGATTGCAACCATTTGGTCACATAACGAGTGTCTTCTTGTGGGGCTATGGTCACATAAAATTATGGGAAATGTGGCCGTAGGTGTTAAAATGTGAGACCATACGCTCTTTTAAGTGTGGTAAACTTGTATTTTGTGTGACTATTGTCCATGCAATGACAACTTTATTTTTCTGTATTTGTGGCTCATGCCAACTATTTGGTCACATAACGAGTGTCTTCTTGTGGGCTTTGGTCACATAAAAAAATGCCAAATGTGGCCGTCATTGTTAAAAAGTGAGACCATATGCTGTTTTAAGTGAGGTAAACTTGTATTTTGTGTGACTATTGTCCATGCAATGACCACTTTATTTTTATGTAAGTGTGGTTGATTGCAACCATATGGTTACACAACGAGTACCTTCTTGTGGGCTTTGGTCACATAAAAAATTATGTCATATGTGGCCGTAGGTTTTAAAAAAATGTGACCATATGCTATTTTAAGTGAGGTAAACTTGTATTTTGTGTGACTGTTGTCCATGCAATGACCACTTCATTTTTATGTATGTGTGGCTGATTGCAACCATTTGGTCACATAACGAGTGTCTTCTTGTGGGGCTTTGGTCACATAAAATTATGGCAAATGTGGCCGTAAGTGTTAAAAAGTGAGACCATACGCTCTTTTAAGTGTGATAAACTTGTATTTTGTGAGACTATTGTCCATGCAATGACAACTTTATTTTTCTGTATTTGTGGCTAATTGCAACTATTTGGTCACATAACGAGTGTCTTCTTGTGGGCTTTGGTCACATAAAAATATGCCAAATGTGGCCGTCGTTGTTAAAAAGTGAGACCATATGCTCTTTTAAGTGAGGTAACTTGTATTTTGTGTGACTATTGTCCATGCAATGGCCACTTTATTTTTATGTATGTATGGTTGATTGCAACAATTCGGTCACACAACAAGTGCCTTCTTGTGGGCTTTGGTCACATAAAATTATGTCATATGTGGCCGTGGGTGTTAAAAAGTGTGACCATATGCTCTTTTAAGTGAGGTCAACTTGTATTTAGTGACTATTGTCCATGCAATGACCAGTTCATGTTTATGCATGTGTGGCTGATTGCAACCATTTGGTCACACGAAGAGTGTCTTCTTGTGGGCTTTGGTCACATAAAATTATGCCGAGTGTGGCTGTAGGTGTTAAAACGTGTGACCATGAGCGCTTTTATGTGAGGTAAACTTATGTTTTGTGTGATTATTGTCCATGCAGTGGCCAACCTTATTTTTATGCATTTGTGGATGATTGCAACCATTTGTTCACACAACAAGTGTCTTCTTGTGGGCTTTGGTCACATAAAATTATGCCAAATGTGGCTGTAGGTGTTAAAAAGTGTGACCATGTGCTCTTTTAAGTGAGGTAAACTTGTATTTTGTGTGATTATTGTCCATGCAATGGCTAACTTTATTTTTATGTATGTGTGGCTGATTGCAACTATTTGGTCACACAACGAGTGTATTCTTGTTGGGCTTTGGTCACATAAAATTGTGGCAAATGTGGCCATTGGTGTTACAATGTGTGACCATATGGTCTTTTAAATGAGGTAAACTTGTATTTTCTGTGACTATCGTCCATGCAATGACCACTTTATTTTTATGTAAGTGTGGCTGATTGCAACCATATGGTCACACAACGAGTACCTTCATGTGGACTTTGGTCACATAAAAAATTATGTCATATGTGGCCGTAGGTTTTAAAAAAATGTGACCATATGCTATTTTAAGTGAGGTAAACTTGTACTTTGTGTGACTATTGTCCATGCAATGACCACTTCATTTTTATGTATGTGTGGCTGATTGCAACCATTTGGTCACATAACGAGTGTCTTCTTGTGGGGCTTTGGTCACATAAAATTATGGCAAATGTGGTCGTAGGTGTTAAAATGTGAGACCATACGCTCTTTTAAGTGTGGTAAACTTGTATTTTGTGTGACTATTGTCCATGCAATTACAACTTTATTTTTCTGTATTTGTGGCTCATGGCAACTATTTGGTCACATAACGAGTGTCTTCTTGTGGGCTTTGGTCACATAAAAAAATGCCAAATGTGGCCGTCATTGTTAAAAAGTGAGACCATATGCTCTTTTAAGTGAGGTAACTTGTATTTTGTGTGACTAGTGTCCATGCAATGGCCACTTTATTTTTATGTATGTGTAGTTGATTGCAACAATTTGGTCACACAACGAGTGCCTTCTTGTGGGCTTTGGTCACATAAAATTATGTCATATGTGGCCGTAGGTGTTAAAAAGTGTGACCATATGCTTTTTAAAGTGAGGTAAACTTCTATTTTTGGTGACTATTTTCCATGTAATGGCCACTTTATTTTTATGTATGTGTAGTTGATTGCAACAATTTGGTCACACAACGAGTGCCTTCTTGTGGGCTTTGGTCACATAAAATTATGTCATATTTGGCCGTAGGTGTTAAAAAGAGTGAACATATGCTCTTTTAAGTTAGATAAACTTGTATTTTGTGTGACTATTGTCCATGCGATGGCCACTTTATTTTTTTGTATGTGTGGCTGATTGCAACCATTTGGTCACACAACAAGTGTCTTCTTGTGGGCTTTGGTCACATAAAATTATGTCATATGTGGCCGTAGGTGTTAAAAAGTGTGACCATACGCTCTTTTAATTGAGATAAACTTATATTTTGTGCGACTATTGTCCACGCAATGACCACTTCATTTTTATGTATGCGTGGCTGATTACAACCATTTGGTCACACAACGAGTGTATTGTTGTGGGGCTTTGGTCACATAAAATTGTGGCAAATATGGCCATTGGTGTTACAAAGTGTGACCATATGCTCTTTTAAGTGTGGTAAACTTGTATTTTGTGTGACTATTGTCCATGCAATGACAACTTTATTTTTCTGTATTTGTGGCTAATTGCAACTATTTAGTCACATAACGAGTGTCTTCTTGTGGGCTTTGGTCACATAAAAATATGCCAAATGTGGCCGTCGTTGTTAAAAAGTGAGACCATATGCTCTTTTAAGTGAGGTAACTTGTATTTTGTGACTATTGTCCATGCAATGGCCACTTTATTTTTATGTATGTATGGCTGATTGCAACAATTCGGTCACACAACAAGTGCCTTCTTGTGGGCTTTGGTCACATAAAATTATGTCATATGTGGCCGTGGGTGTTAAAAAATGTGACCATATGCTCTTTTAAGTGAGGTAAACTTGTATTTAGTGACTATTGTCCATGCAATGACCAGTTGTTTTTTATGCATGTGTGGCTGATTGCAACCATTTGGTCACACAAAGAGTGTCTTCTTGTGGGCTTTGGTCACATAAAATTATGCCAAATGTGGCTGTAGGTGTTAAAAAGTGTGACTATGTGCTCTTTTAAGTGAGGTAAACTTGTATTTTGTGTGACTATTGTCCATGCGATGGCCAACTTTATTTTTATGTATGTGTGGCTAATTGCAACTATTTAGTCACACAACGAGTGTATGCTTGTGGGGCTTTGGTCACATAAAATTGTGGCAAA
Source organism: Centrapalus pauciflorus (assembly GCA_020465985.1). NCBI lineage: Eukaryota > Viridiplantae > Streptophyta > Magnoliopsida > Asterales > Asteraceae > Centrapalus > Centrapalus pauciflorus. Next base: position 11,845 of record JAANYP010003374.1, on the reverse strand, counting down.
TGTGACCATTGGTGTTACAAAGTGTGACCATATGCTCTTTTAAATGAGGTAAACTTGTATTTTGTATGACTATTGTCCATGCAATGACCACTTTATTTTTATGTAAGCGTGGCTGATTGCAACCATATGGTCACACAACGAGTACCTTCATGTGGACTTTGTTCACATAAAATATTATGTCATATGTGGCCGTAGGTTTTAAAAAAATGTGACCATATGCTATTTTAAGTGAGGTAAACTTGTATTTTGTGTGACTATTGTCCATGCAATGACCACTTCATTTTTATGTATGTGTGGCAGATTGCAACCATTTGGTCACATAACGAGTGTCTTCTTGTGGGGCTTTGGTCACATAAATTTATGGCAAATGTGGCCGTAGGTGTTAAAAAGTGAGACCATACGCTCTTTTAAGTGTGGTAAACTTGTATTTTGTGTTACTATTGTCCATGCAATGAAAACTTTATTTTTCTGTATTTGTGGCTCATTGCAACTATTTGGTCACATAACGAGTGTCTTCTTGTGGGCTTTGGTCACATAAAAATATGCCAAATGTGGCCGTCGTTGTTAAAAATTGAGACCATATGCTCTTTTAAGTGAGGTAACTTGTATTTTGTGTGAGTATTGTCCATGCAATGGCCACTTTATTTTTATGTATGTGTAGCTGATTGCAACTATTTGGTCACACAACGAGTGCCTTCTTGTGGGCTTTGGTCACATAAAATTATGTCATATGTGGCCGTAGGTGTTAAAAAGTGTGACCATATGCTTTTTTAAGTGAGGTAAACTTCTATTTTTAGTGACTATTTTCCATGCAATGACCACTTTATTTTTATGTATGTGTAGTTGATTGCAACAATTTGGTCACACAACGAGTGCCTTCTTGTGGGATTTGGTCACATAAAATTATGTCATATTTGGCCGTAGGTGTTAAAAAGAGTGAACGTCTGCTCTTTTAAGTTAGATAAACTTATATTTTGCGTGACTATTGTCCATGCAATGGCCACTTTATTTTTTTGTATGTGTGGCTGATTGCAACCATTTGGTCACACAACAAGTGTCTTCTTGTGGGCTTTGGTCACATAAAATTATGTCATATGTGGCCGTAGGTGTTAAAAAGTGTGACCATACGCCCTTTTAATTGAGGTAAACTTATATTTTGTGCGACTATTGTCCACGCAATGACCACTTCATTTTTATGTATGTGTGGCTGATTGCAACCATTTGGTCACACAACGAGTGTATTCTTGTGGGGCTTTGGTCACATAAAATTGTGGCAAATGTGGCCATTGGTGTTACAAAGTGTGACCATTTGCTCTTTTAAGTGAGGTAAACTTGTATTTTCTGTGACTATTGTCCATGCAACGACCACTTTATTTTTATGTAAGTGTGGCTGATTGCAACCATATGGTCACACAACGAGTACCTTCTTGTGGGCTTTGGTCACATAAAAAATTATGTCATATGTGGCCGTAGGTTTTAAAAAAATGTGACCTAATGCTATTTTAAGTGAGGTGAACTTGTATTTTGTGTGACTATTGTCCATGCAATGACCACTTCATTTTTATGTATGTGTGGCTGATTGAAACCATTTGGTCACATAACGAGTGTCTTCTTGTGGGGCTTTGGTCACATAAAATTATGGCAAATGTGGCCGTAGGTGTTAAAAAGTGAGACCATACGCTCTTTTAAGTGTGGTAAACTTGTATTTTGTGTGACTATTGTCCATGCAATGACAACTTTATTTTTCTAGTATTTGTGGCTAATTGCAACTATTTGGTCACATAACGAGTGTCTTCTTGTGGGCTTTGGTCACAAAAAAATATGCCAAATGTGGCCGTCGTTATTAAAAAGTGAGACCATATGCTCTTTTAAGTGAGGTAACTTGTATTTTGTGAGACTATTGTCCATGCAATGGCCACTTTAGTTTTATGTATGTATGGCTGATTGCAACAATTCGGTCACACAACAAGTGCCTTCTTGTGGGCTTTGGTCACATAAAATTATGTCATATGTGGCCGTGGGTGTTAAAAAGTGTGACCATATGCTCTTTTAAGTGAGGTAAACTTGTATTTAGTGACTATTGTCCATGCAATGACCAGTTTATTTTTATGCATGTGTGGCTGATTGCAACCATTTGGTCACACAAAGAGTGTCTTCTTGTGGGCTTTGGTCACATAAAATTATGCTGAGTGTGGCTGTAGGTGTTAAAACGTGTGACCATGGGCGCTATTATGTGAGGTAAACTTATATTTTGTGTGATTATTGTCCATGCAATGGCCAACCTTATTTTTATGTATTTGTGGATGATTGCAACCATTTGTTCACACAACAAGTGTCTTCTTGTGGGCTTTGGTCACATAAAATTATGCCGAATGTGGCTTTAGGTGTTAAAAAGTGTGACCATGTGCTCTTTTAAGTGAGGTAAACTTGTATTTTGTCTGACTATTGTCCATGCAATGGCCAACATTATTTTTATGTATGTGTGGCTGATTGCAGCTATTTGGTCACACAACTAGTGTCTTCTTGTGGGCTTTGGTCACATAAAATTATGCCAAATGTGGCCGTAGGTGTTAAAAAGTGTGATATATGCTTTTTTAAGTGAGGTAAACTTGTATTTTGTGTGACTATTGTCCATGCAATGACCACTTTATTTTTATGTATGTGTGGCTGATTGCAACCATTTGGTCACACAACGAGTGTCTTCTCGTGGGCTTTGGTCACATAAAATTATGCCAAATGTGGCTGTAGGTGTTAAAAAGTATGACCATGTGCTCTTTTAAGTAAAGTAAACTTATATTTTGTGTGACTATTGTCCATGCGATGGCCAACTTTATTTTTATGTATGTGTGGCTAATTGCAACTATTTAGTCACACAACGAGTGTATGCTTGTGGGGCTTTGGTCACATAAAATTGTGGCAAATGTGACCATTGGTGTTACAAAGTGTGACCATATGCTCTTTTAAATGAGGTAAACTTGTATTTTGTATGACTATTGTCCATGCAATGACCACTTTATTTTTATGTAAGCGTGGCTGATTGCAACCATATGGTCACACAACGAGTACCTTCATGTGGACTTTGTTCACATAAAATATTATGTCATATGTGGCCGTAGGTTTTAAAAAAATGTGACCATATGCTATTTTAAGTGAGGTAAACTTGTATTTTGTGTGACTATTGTCCATGCAATGACCACTTCATTTTTATGTATGTGTGGCAGATTGCAACCATTTGGTCACATAACGAGTGTCTTCTTGTGGGGCTTTGGTCACATAAATTTATGGCAAATGTGGCCGTAGGTGTTAAAAAGTGAGACCATACGCTCTTTTAAGTGTGGTAAACTTGTATTTTGTGTTACTATTGTCCATGCAATGAAAACTTTATTTTTCTGTATTTGTGGCTCATTGCAACTATTTGGTCACATAACGAGTGTCTTCTTGTGGGCTTTGGTCACATAAAAATATGCCAAATGTGGCCGTCGTTGTTAAAAATTGAGACCATATGCTCTTTTAAGTGAGGTAACTTGTATTTTGTGTGAGTATTGTCCATGCAATGGCCACTTTATTTTTATGTATGTGTAGCTGATTGCAACTATTTGGTCACACAACGAGTGCCTTCTTGTGGGCTTTGGTCACATAAAATTATGTCATATGTGGCCGTAGGTGTTAAAAAGTGTGACCATATGCTTTTTTAAGTGAGGTAAACTTCAATTTTAGTGACTATTTTCCATGCAATGACCACTTTATTTTTATGTATGTGTAGTTGATTGAAACAATTTGGTCACACAACGAGTGCCTTCTTGTGGGCTTTGGTCACATAAAATTATGTCATATTTGGCCGTAGGTGTTAAAAAGAGTGAACGTATGCTCTTTTAAGTTAGATAAACTTATATTTTGCGTGACTATTGTCCATGCAATGGCCACTTTATTTTTTTGTATGTGTGGCTGATTGCAACCATTTGGTCACACAACAAGTGTCTTCTTGTGGGCTTTGGTCACATAAAATTATGTCATATGTGGCCGTAGGTGTTAAAAAGTGTGACCATACGCCCTTTTAATTGAGGTAAACTTATATTTTGTGCGACTATTGTCCACGCAATGACCACTTCATTTTTATGTATGTGTGGCTGATTGCAACCATTTGGTCACACAACGAGTGTATTCTTGTGGGGCTTTGGTCACATAAAATTGTGGCAAATGTGGCCATTGGTGTTACAAAGTGTGACCATTTGCTCTTTTAAGTGAGGTAAACTTGTATTTTCTGTGACTATTGTCCATGCAACGACCACTTTATTTTTATGTAAGTGTGGCTGATTGCAACCATATGGTCACACAACGAGTACCTTCTTGTGGGCTTTGGTCACATAAAAAATTATGTCATATGTGGCCGTAGGTTTTAAAAAAATGTGACCTAATGCTATTTTAAGTGAGGTGAACTTGTATTTTGTGTGACTATTGTCCATGCAATGACCACTTCATTTTTATGTATGTGTGGCTGATTGAAACCATTTGGTCACATAACGAGTGTCTTCTTGTGGGGCTTTGGTCACATAAAATTATGGCAAATGTGGCCGTAGGTGTTAAAAAGTGAGACCATACGCTCTTTTAAGTGTGGTAAACTTGTATTTTGTGTGACTATTGTCCATGCAATGACAACTTTATTTTTCTAGTATTTGTGGCTAATTGCAACTATTTGGTCACATAACGAGTGTCTTCTTGTGGGCTTTGGTCACAAAAAAATATGCCAAATGTGGCCGTCGTTATTAAAAAGTGAGACCATATGCTCTTTTAAGTGAGGTAACTTGTATTTTGTGTGACTATTGTCCATGCAATGGCCACTTTAGTTTTATGTATGTATGGCTGATTGCAACAATTCGGTCACACAACAAGTGCCTTCTTGTGGGCTTTGGTCACATAAAATTATGTCATATGTGGCCGTGGGTGTTAAAAAGTGTGACCATATGCTCTTTTAAGTGAGGTAAACTTGTATTTAGTGACTATTGTCCATGCAATGACCAGTTTATTTTTATGCATGTGTGGCTGATTGCAACCATTTGGTCACACAAAGAGTGTCTTCTTGTGGGCTTTGGTCACATAAAATTATGCTGAGTGTGGCTGTATGTGTTAAAACGTGTGACCATGGGCGCTATTATGTGAGGTAAACTTATATTTTGTGTGATTATTGTCCATGCAATGGCCAACCTTATTTTTATGTATTTGTGGATGATTGCAACCATTTGTTCACACAACAAGTGTCTTCTTGTGGGCTTTGGTCACATAAAATTATGCCGAATGTGGCTTTAGGTGTTAAAAAGTGTGACCATGTGCTCTTTTAAGTGAGGTAAACTTGTATTTTGTCTGACTATTGTCCATGCAATGGCCAACATTATTTTTATGTATGTGTGGCTGATTGCAGCTATTTGGTCACACAACTAGTGTCTTCTTGTGGGCTTTGGTCACATAAAATTATGCCAAATGTGGCCGTAGGTGTTAAAAAGTGTGATATATGCTTTTTTAAGTGAGGTAAACTTGTATTTTGTGTGACTATTGTCCATGCAATGACCACTTTATTTTTATGTATGTGTGGCTGATTGCAACCATTTGGTCACACAACGAGTGTCTTCTCGTGGGCTTTGGTCACATAAAATTATGCCAAATGTGGCTGTAGGTGTTAAAAAGTATGACCATGTGCTCTTTTAAGTAAAGTAAACTTATATTTTGTGTGACTATTGTCCATGCAATGGCCAACTTTATTTTTATGTATGTGTGGCTGATTGCAACCATCTGGTCACACAACGAGTGTCTTCTTGTGGGCTTTGGTCACATAAGGTTGTGGGTGTTAAAAAGTGTGACCGTATGCTCTTTTAAGTGAGGTAAACTTGTATTTCGTGTGACTATTGTCCATGCAATGACCACTTTATTTTTATTTAAGTGTGGCTGATTGCAACCATTTGGTCACACAACGAGTGCCTTCTTGTGGGCTTTGGTCACATTAAATTATGCCAAATGTGGTTGTAGGTGTTAAAAAGTGTGACCATGTGCTTTTTTAAGTGAGGTAAACTTCTATTTTGTGTGACTATTGTCCATGCAATGACAACTTTATTTTTCTGTATTTGTGGCTCATTGCAACCATTTGGTCACACAACGAGTGTCTTCTTGTGGGCTTTGGTCACATAAGGTTATGCCATATGTGGCCGTAGGTGTTAAAAAGTCTGACTGTATGCTCTTTTAAGTGAGGTAAACTTGTATTTTGTGTGACTATTGTCCATGGAATGACCACTTTATTTTTATGTATGTGTGGCTGATTGCAACCATTTGGTCACACAACGAGTGCCTTCTTGTGGGCGTTGGTGATATAAAATTATGTCATATGTGGCCGTAGGTTTTAAAAAAAGTGACCATATGCTATTTTAAGTGAGCTAAACTTGTATTTTGTGTGACTATTGTCCATGCAATGACCACTTCATTTTTATGTATGTGTGGCTGATTGCAACCATTTGGTCACACAACGAGTGTCTTCTTGTGGGCTTTGGTCACATTAAATTATGCCAAATGTGGTTGTAGGTGTTAAAAAGTGTGACCATGTGCTTTTTTAAGTGAGGTAAACTTCTATTTTGTGTGACTATTGTCCATGCAATGACAACTTTATTTTTCTGTATTTGTGGCTCATTGCAACCATTTGGTCACACAACGAGTGTCTTCTTGTGGGCTTTGGTCACATAAGGTTATGCCATATGTGGCCGTAGGTGTTAAAAAGTCTGACTGTATGCTCTTTTAAGTGAGGTAAACTTGTATTTTGTGTGACTATTGTCCATGGAATGACCACTTTATTTTTATGTTTGTGTGGCTGATTGCAACCATTTGGTCACACAACGAGTGCCTTCTTGTGGTCGTTGGTGATATAAAATTATGTCATATGTGGCCGTAGGTTTTAAAAAAAGTGACCATATGCTATTTTAAGTGAGCTAAACTTGTATTTTGTGTGAGTATTGTCCATGCAATGACCACTTCATTTTTATGTATGTGTGGCTGATTGCAACCATTTGGTCACACAACGAGTATCTTCTTGTGGGCTTTGGTCACATAAAATTATGTCATATTTGGTCGTAGGTGTTAGAAAGAGTGAACGTATGCTCTTTTAAGTTAGATAAACTTATATTTTGTGTGACTATTGTCCATGCAATGACCACTTTATTTTTATGTATGTGTGGCTGATTGCAACCATTTGGTCACACAACGAGTGTCTTCTCGTGGGCTTTGGTCACATAAAATTATGCCAAATGTGGCTGTAGGTGTTAAAAAGTATGACCATGTGCTCTTTTAAGTAAAGTAAACTTATATTTTGTGTGACTATTGTCCATGCAATGGCCAACTTTATTTTTATGTATGTGTGGCTGATTGCAACCATCTGGTCACACAACGAGTGTCTTCTTGTGGGCTTTGGTCACATAAGGTTGTGGGTGTTAAAAAGTGTGACCGTATGCTCTTTTAAGTGAGGTAAACTTGTATTTCGTGTGACTATTGTCCATGCAATGACCACTTTATTTTTATTTAAGTGTGGCTGATTGCAACCATTTGGTCACACAACGAGTGCCTTCTTGTGGGCTTTGGTCACATTAAATTATGCCAAATGTGGTTGTAGGTGTTAAAAAGTGTGACCATGTGCTTTTTTAAGTGAGGTAAACTTCTATTTTGTGTGACTATTGTCCATGCAATGACAACTTTATTTTTCTGTATTTGTGGCTCATTGCAACCATTTGGTCACACAACGAGTGTCTTCTTGTGGGCTTTGGTCACATAAGGTTATGCCATATGTGGCCGTAGGTGTTAAAAAGTCTGACTGTATGCTCTTTTAAGTGAGGTAAACTTGTATTTTGTGTGACTATTGTCCATGGAATGACCACTTTATTTTTATGTATGTGTGGCTGATTGCAACCATTTGGTCACACAACGAGTGCCTTCTTGTGGGCGTTGGTGATATAAAATTATGTCATATGTGGCCGTAGGTTTTAAAAAAAGTGACCATATGCTATTTTAAGTGAGCTAAACTTGTATTTTGTGTGACTATTGTCCATGCAATGACCACTTCATTTTTATGTATGTGTGGCTGATTGCAACCATTTGGTCACACAACGAGTGTCTTCTTGTGGGCTTTGGTCACATTAAATTATGCCAAATGTGGTTGTAGGTGTTAAAAAGTGTGACCATGTGCTTTTTTAAGTGAGGTAAACTTCTATTTTGTGTGACTATTGTCCATGCAATGACAACTTTATTTTTCTGTATTTGTGGCTCATTGCAACCATTTGGTCACACAACGAGTGTCTTCTTGTGGGCTTTGGTCACATAAGGTTATGCCATATGTGGCCGTAGGTGTTAAAAAGTCTGACTGTATGCTCTTTTAAGTGAGGTAAACTTGTATTTTGTGTGACTATTGTCCATGGAATGACCACTTTATTTTTATGTATGTGTGGCTGATTGCAACCATTTGGTCACACAACGAGTGCCTTCTTGTGGGCGTTGGTGATATAAAATTATGTCATATGTGGCCGTAGGTTTTAAAAAAAGTGACCATATGCTATTTTAAGTGAGCTAAACTTGTATTTTGTGTGACTATTGTCCATGCAATGACCACTTCATTTTTATGTATGTGTGGCTGATTGCAACCATTTGGTCACACAACGAGTGTCTTCTTGTGGGCTTTGGTCACATTAAATTATGCCAAATGTGGTTGTAGGTGTTAAAAAGTGTGACCATGTGCTTTTTTAAGTGAGGTAAACTTCTATTTTGTGTGACTATTGTCCATGCAATGACAACTTTATTTTTCTGTATTTGTGGCTCATTGCAACCATTTGGTCACACAACGAGTGTCTTCTTGTGGGCTTTGGTCACATAAGGTTATGCCATATGTGGCCGTAGGTGTTAAAAAGTCTGACTGTATGCTCTTTTAAGTGAGGTAAACTTGTATTTTGTGTGACTATTGTCCATGGAATGACCACTTTATTTTTATGTTTGTGTGGCTGATTGCAACCATTTGGTCACACAACGAGTGCCTTCTTGTGGTCGTTGGTGATATAAAATTATGTCATATGTGGCCGTAGGTTTTAAAAAAAGTGACCATATGCTATTTTAAGTGAGCTAAACTTGTATTTTGTGTGAGTATTGTCCATGCAATGACCACTTCATTTTTATGTATGTGTGGCTGATTGCAACCATTTGGTCACACAACGAGTATCTTCTTGTGGGCTTTGGTCACATAAAATTATGTCATATTTGGTCGTAGGTGTTAGAAAGAGTGAACGTATGCTCTTTTAAGTTAGATAAACTTATATTTTGTGTGACTATTGTCCATGCAATGACCACTTTATTTTTATGTATGTGTGGCTGATTGCAACCATTTGGTCACACAACGAGTGTCTTCTCGTGGGCTTTGGTCACATAAAATTATGCCAAATGTGGCTGTAGGTGTTAAAAAGTATGACCATGTGCTCTTTTAAGTAAAGTAAACTTATATTTTGTGTGACTATTGTCCATGCAATGGCCAACTTTATTTTTATGTATGTGTGGCTGATTGCAACCATCTGGTCACACAACGAGTGTCTTCTTGTGGGCTTTGGTCACATAAGGTTGTGGGTGTTAAAAAGTGTGACCGTATGCTCTTTTAAGTGAGGTAAACTTGTATTTCGTGTGACTATTGTCCATGCAATGACCACTTTATTTTTATTTAAGTGTGGCTGATTGCAACCATTTGGTCACACAACGAGTGCCTTCTTGTGGGCTTTGGTCACATTAAATTATGCAAGATGTGGTTGTAGGTGTAAAAAAGGTGACATGTGCTTTTTTAAAGTGAGAGTAAAACTTCTATTTGTGTGACTATTGTCCATGCAATGACAAACTTTATTTTTCTGAATTTGTGGCTCCATTGCAACCCATTTGGTCACACAACGAGTGTCTTCTTGTGGGCTTTGGTCTACATAAGGTTATGCCATATGTGGCCGTAGGTGTTAAAAGTCTGACCTTGTATGCTCTTAAGTGAAGGTAAAAACTTGTATTTGTGTGACTCATGTCCATGGCATGACCACTTATTTTTATGTATGTGTGGCTATTGGGCAACCAATTTTGTCAATCAACGAGTGCCTTCTTGTGGGCGTGGTGATTATAAAATTAATGTCAATGTGGCCGTGAGGTTTAAAAAAAGTGACCATATGCTATTCCTTAAGTGAGCGTAAACTTGTATTTTGTGTGAGCTATTGTCCATCGCAGATGACCACTTCATTTTATGTATGTGGTCTGATTGGGGGCAACCATATTGGTTCCACAACCAAAAAAAAAACGAAGTTGTCTTCTGTGGGCTTTGTCACAATTATGCCAAATTGTGGTTGTAGGTGTTTAAATAAGTGTGACCAATGTGCTTTTTTAAGTGAAGGTAAACTTCTATTTTGTGTGACTATTGTGCCATGCAATGACAGCTTATTTTTCTGATATTGTGGAAGCTCATTGCAACGCATTTGGTCACACAACGAGTGTCTTCTTTGGCTTTGTCACTAAGGTTATGCCATAATGTGGCCGTAGGTGTAAAAAGTCTGACTGTATGGCTCTTTAAGTTGAGGTTAAGACTTGATTTTGTGTGACTATTGGTCCATCGGAATGACGCACTTTATTTTTATGTATGTGTGGCTGGATTGCAACCATATTTGGTCACACAACGAAGTGCCTTCTGTGGGCGTTTGGTGATATAAAATTAATGTCATATGTGGCCGTAGGTTTAAAAAGTGTGACCGTATGCTCTTTTAAGTGAGGTAAACTTGTATTTCGTGTGACTATTGTCCATGCAATGACCACTTTATTTTTATGTAAGTGTGGCTGATTGCAACCATTTGGTCACACAACGAGTGCCTTCTTGTGGGCTTTGGTCACATTAAATTATGCCAAATGTGGTTGTAGGTGTTAAAAAGTGTGACCATGTGCTTTTTTAAGTGAGGTAAACTTCTATTTTGTGTGACTATTGTCCATGCAATGACAACTTTATTTTTCTGTATTTGTGGCTCATTGCAACCATTTGGTCACACAACGAGTGTCTTCTTGTGGGCTTTGGTCACATAAGGTTATGCCATATGTGGCCGTAGGTGTTAAAAAGTCTGACTGTATGCTCTTTTAAGTGAGGTAAACTTGTATTTTGTGTGACTATTGTCCATGGAATGACCACTTTATTTTTATGTTTGTGTGGCTGATTGCAACCATTTGGTCACACAACGAGTGCCTTCTTGTGGTCGTTGGTGATATAAAATTATGTCATATGTGGCCGTAGGTTTTAAAAAAAGTGACCATATGCTATTTTAAGTGAGCTAAACTTGTATTTTGTGTGAGTATTGTCCATGCAATGACCACTTCATTTTTATGTATGTGTGGCTGATTGCAACCATTTGGTCACACAACGAGTATCTTCTTGTGGGCTTTGGTCACATAAAATTATGTCATATTTGGTCGTAGGTGTTAGAAAGAGTGAACGTATGCTCTTTTAAGTTAGATAAACTTATATTTTGTGTGACTATTGTCCATGCAATGACCACTTTATTTTTATGTATGTGTGGCTGATTGCAACCATTTGGTCACACAACGAGTGTCTTCTCGTGGGCTTTGGTCACATAAAATTATGCCAAATGTGGCTGTAGGTGTTAAAAAGTATGACCATGTGCTCTTTTAAGTAAAGTAAACTTATATTTTGTGTGACTATTGTCCATGCAATGGCCAACTTTATTTTTATGTATGTGTGGCTGATTGCAACCATCTGGTCACACAACGAGTGTCTTCTTGTGGGCTTTGGTCACATAAGGTTGTGGGTGTTAAA
>JAANYP010003373.1:40796-221539 GCA_020465985.1 Centrapalus pauciflorus | reverse complement strand
AATTGAATTTATTATTATTATTATTACTATTATTATTATTAGAAACCGAAATTCAATTGGAAAAAATTAAAATTTGATTGGTACACTGATTTTCCCGTTTGAAATAATTACAAAAAAATTTGTTTGACATTTTCTACATTCGGAAATTTTGATAATCGAAATGCTTCGTTGTTATTTTCATAAAGAAAAATTGAAAATATTAATGATTTATTTCTTTTTTCATTCGGACGTATTGAAAATGTAACATCCCGATTTTGAGATAGGTACGCGGAATTATTTCATTGGATTAATTATTTAATTTGGGACCCGAGAATATAAATTTGTATTTTGCGGTATCGGGATCGGATTTTTGGGTATCGGACGGAGTTAAACCCAAAATGTATATATTGTTCCCTCTTTTGATTCCTTAGCTCATTCTAAATCCAGAGCTCAAAAGTGTGAGTGTGTGTATTGTGATTTCAGCAGCCAAACCAGATCGTGAAGCTCCAAATTTGTGATTTCAGCCTCTCAATTTGTCATCATCTTCTTGTGTAGTTTGGAAGTAAATTTGAGCTTAATTTCGTGGATTAATTGTTGTGGATCGTGAATAAATAGTTGAATTGAGTTTAGATATGTTTCTAAGTAAATTCGAGTTTGTAATTTGAAGTTATTTCGAGCTGATTTTGGATGGGGAGATTTCCCCTGGTCTGCTGTAAAACAGAGTATACCTGGTTCTGTTCGTCCGTGAGCGCGGCCGCGATCCCGTGATTGCGGGCCGCGATGTTCTTGAGTTGATCGCAGGCAGTTAGCCTGAGCGCGGCCGCGACCGAGATGGTCAGCGCGACCGCGATGCGGCTAGTGTTTCGGGTCGGGTTTTCGGGTTCTGGGAGTCTGTGTTTGGGTCTTTGGGGTCTCGTGAGTTGTTGAGAATTGTGTATAGAGTTGTTGGGTTGAGATTGTGATATTGTATTGTCATGGTCTCGCGTTAAAAGGGTAAGGAAAGGGCAGGGAACCGAGACTTAGTTTATCTAGCTGAGCAGGTGAGTTTGCATGTTTTTGTTGAGATACTTGTACGATTATTTTACTAATACTTGCATGATCTTTCACTGAGCTTTATACGAGATATTATGAGTTTTCTTACGAGTTTTTATTGAGATACTATCATGCACGTATTATTGTGTTATATTGAGAACTGTGTTTTAAATATGAGATTTGGGACACTTGAGCTGTTGAGATACTAAACCGTACGGCTGGGCAGGGGTTGGGTCGCTCCCAATTCCCTTTTGAGTTCCTGATGACTGCTTTGTGCGGTCTAGGGATTTGGGTACGTGGATTTATCCACACGAGTTGAGTACCTATTGAGCCATCTTGTGGGATCTCATATACTTGTTCAGTAGAGAACGCTGAACGTTTTATTATTGAGTTATTTATTTATTGAGTTTTATAATCGTACACTAACCCTTGCATTCTCACCAGCTTTAGCTGACCTGTGTGTGTTGTTGTGTGTATCCCAGGTGACCGGACTGCTAGTAGGCCTGCTGGACCGAAGTATGTTTACGTTTTCGGTATTCGAGGAGTTAGCTACCTTCCATAGAGGTAGTTATATTTTGGGTACTGTTTTATATACTTCGGATAGGTTGTGTAATATTTAGGGACTTCCGTGACTGTTTCTTATGTAAAATAATGTTTTAAATTATCAGGTTTTTACGCTTGTGCTTCGGGAATAAAGTAGGGAATATTATATTATATTGTTGCTGATGTGGATATTATGTGGCTTTGTGGATTAGTTTTAGGGTGTTACAGAAAATTATAATGGTCGTCTTTTTTCGTTCGGACAAATTGAAAATCGTAATGATTTGTCATTTTTTTGTTTTGACAAATTAAAAATCGTAATGATTCATCAATGTTTTTGGTTGGACAAATTAAAAATAAGAATAAATCATCATTTTTTCTGTTTTATAAAATTGAAATGCATTGTTTCCTTGTTTTTATGTTCGAAAAAAATTGAAAATCACAAGTTTCCTAACGTAAAAACAATGATACATTGTGATAAATTATAAACCACTTTGGAACAGAAAAAACGACGAACCATTTGAATTTTTAATTTTTTCGAACGAAAAAAACAAAAACCATTTCGGCTTTCAATAATAATAATAATAACAACAATAATAATAACCATCGTGATTTTTAATTTTTTGGAACGAAATAATAACAAATCATTAATGTTTTCAATTTCTCCGAAAATAATTATAAAGCATTTTGATTTTCAAATTTTTTGAATGGAAAAACGACAAACAAAAACGTAGAACGAATCAAATTTTTAATTTTTTTGAATAAAAGAAGTTTAAAAAAAAGATAAATTATTTTGGTTTTCAATAATAATAATAATAATATATTTAAATTTAAAATTTGTAAAAAAAAATTAATACGTTGCTATTTTATGCAGACTTAAAAGCTGACATGGCAGCTGACTTGGACTCCTAGTCAGCATTACCCCACATCCAGTCAGCATCGGTTGCTATCTTGAAAGTATTGTTTATGGTTCAATGTTTTAATAAAAAGGTTAGGTAGTAGAATGTTATTTCAGAAATAAAAATTGGTAGATTGCTTTAATAAAAAAAGTTATGTCTAGTTGATTGATATTTCATGCATAAAACCGACTAGGTAATTACAAAATTACCATCTTTTAAGTTAATTTACAAATTTAGCAACTTTAATTTATTTAATAATCTATCTATAATCAATAATAATCAATCAAACTTTATAGAGTAAATTACACAAATGGTCCCTGTGGTTTGGTGCTTTTTGCTCTTTTCGTCACTCAAACTTTTTTTTTTTGCACCAATGGTCCCAAAATCTCAAACCTTTAACCCTTTTGGTCCCTCTGACTAACATCAGTTAAGTTTGACCGTTAGAGAAGAGGGCATTTCCGTCTTTTTGTCATTCAGGGACCGTTTGTGAAATTTTCAATAAACTTTTAAAAGATTATCATTTTTTGATTTTTCTTTTTTCTTTTCTATTTTATTTTCTTTTCTTTTTTTTTTATATAGAAAATCAAAAAAAACTAAATCTCATTCAAGGATCATCCTCCTCCTATCTCCTTCAGACCCGTATGCTTCTTCCTCTCCTCCGACGGTAGTCCGACCACCTTCTCCGGCCGTTTTATCCTCTCCGACGAAGACTCCCTCCCTGCCATCTGCAACCAACCACCTTCCTTTGATTTTTGTTATTTCAAAATTTCAGATTATCTTTGCAACCAAACACACCCTAGAACTAATTAAATTGTTCAAAAGTTCTTTCGGTAGAAGTGTTTTGCTCTGTTTACTGTAGTACCACCATACCTGCGCAGTCGCATTTTTCGTGAAATCGGAGAGTGGGGGAAGCTGAAAGGAGGAAACAAACATGGCGGCAGTAATGGTGAGGTTCACCGACTTCTCTTGCAAAATTGATACTTGAAATTGGAAAGACAACCTTTTTCAAGTCAATTTCTATTTCTATGTTTATGGGAAAATCGGTTCCTTCTTCACCAAGGCTTCAAGATTTCAACAGGATTATAACAATCAATCAGATCCAACAACAATCGAAACGAGGCCCTAAATCCATTTCCAACAAGACCCGGGTTGTGCCTCCTTCGGAACCCGCAAAGCCCAAGGGGATCTGGGTTGTGCAATCGGAGAAACAACAACAGAGATTGAAGATAATGGAAGAGAATTCGTCAACGAACCGCTGGATTCCGTTGTCAGAGGTAGTGTTGGAATGCTCGAGACGGTGGTTCCAAGACACCCTTAAAGAGGCAAAAGCCGGTGACACTAGCATGTTTGTCGGAGAGGAGGAAACAGTCGGAGAAGCTGGTCGGACTACCGTCGGAGGAGAGGAAGAAGCAGATGGGTTTGAATTGAAGGAGATAGGAGGAGGATGATACTTGAATGAGATGAAGATAGGTTTTAGTTTTTTTGATTTTTCTATATAAAAAAAAAAAAGAAAAGAAAAGAAAAAAGAAAAGAAAAATGATAATCTTTTAAAAGTTTATAAAAAATTTCACAAATGGTCCCTGAATGACAAAAAGACGGAAATGCCCTCTTTACTAACGGTCAAACTTAATGGATGTTAGTCAGAAGGACCAAAAGGGTTAAAGATTTGGGATTTTGGGACCATTGGTGCAAAAAAAAAAGTTTGAGAGACAAAAAGAGCAAAAAGCACCAAACCACATGGACCATTTGTGTAATTTACTCAACTTTATACATTAATAAAGGATGACATTTAATGACACATATCACCACATCAACTAACTAAATCTAACCACTAACATCTGCTGTTCAAAAAAAAAACTAACTAAATCTCATTTTTCCTTTCAATTTACTCATTTAATTGATTAAAAAAATTAATTACTTTGTAATTTAAATTCTATTAATGAAAGTCAATTCAATTTAATTACTTCCGCATTCAATACCTAACTAGTTTATGGCTCACATATTACGTAGATATTTTTAATAAAAATTATTTATATTAAATGGATATGTGTAAAAATAAAAACAAACAACTATTAATTATTCAAAATAATATAAGAATACTATTATTATTTGTTATAACTATCATTTTTCTAACTATATAAATTGATATAATTAGTAGCTGATTCTTATGATTTTTTAAGATATTTATTTTTAATATAATATATTTTAATTGATATAAATTGAAGTTTTAAATAATAAACTATATTTTATCTTTTATTATATATAGACTAAAAAATAATAAATTGTATTTATCTTTTTAAAAACAATAAATTGTATAATAAAACAACAAAAAATTGTTAAACTAAAATCTAAATTATAGGCATCATAAGATAATATACAACTTGAATAACTATAACACCACCAGTGAAATAAAAACATTTTACTAACAGATGGAAATCGTATACAAAGTTTTTGGTTGATTTGGGCTAGAAACGTGCAAATCTTATTCATGTTAATTTGTTTCTGAAAGGGTTTTATAGGTTTTTTTTTAGTAAAAACATAAACAATTTGTACAACTTAGAACACCGACAAGATCACATCAAATATACATATGATATGCTAAAATATAAGAATACTATTATTATTTGTTATAATTATCATTTTTCTAACTTTATAAATTGATATAATTAGTAGTTGCTTGTGATTTTTTTTAAATTTTTATTTTTCGTTTTATATATTTTAATTGATATAAATTTTGATTTAAGTTTATATGTAATATAATACTTATATATCTTATCACAAAATAATACTTATACATTAAGAAAATAATAGAATGTGTTTATCTTTTTAAGAATAGTAAATTATATTTATTTTTTATATTATTTATAGATTAAAAATACTACAGTGTACTTATCTTTTTATAAATAATAAATTGTATTTATCTACTTTTTTTCTTTATAATAATAAATTAAATTTATTTTTTATATATAGTAATAAGTTGCATTTATCTTCTTTTGCTATAATAATAATTTATAATTTACCTTTCCGGTTAAATGTGAAAATGACACATTACATTTGATGTTCCTTTATTTTATACATATACACATATGTGTGTGTATAGTCTAATTTTACTTATATTGATTTATTTTAAATTATTTGATATAATTTCTTTAGTATATACTTTTGCCGTCATCATTAAACATGTATTTATCTTAACTATTTATTTATAACAATTAGAATATAACAATATTATTTTCGTTTTTTTTATATCCATAATTTTATTTATTTCAGTTTAATATCAATACTTAATTATTGTTTTTATAATAATATTTTAAAATGCATATATCCTTTAAGGTAATTATATATTATATAAATACTAAAGTAACATATCTATCTTCTATCTATATAAATAAATGACTAAATACATATCCCATGTCTCTTTGTTAGAATGTCAATAATGTATTGACACATGTAACTTAACATTCAATTCAATTTTTTAATTTTATGTTTTATATATTTTTTATTTACTTAAAATAAAAGGTTCATTTCTTTGTTAAGGGGCAAAATTTAGAAGTAAGATACACATTCAATTCTATTTTTTAAATTTATATTTAAATTTTATGCACTTACAATAAAAGTCAAGGACAATTACTGTCCAATATTGGTTTGTTTTCGAAAGTGTCGGTTTTCTCTCATGACCAATTGTACGTTGTCCTATCTAGAGTTAAAACTAGACCTTAAGGAAGGTAGTTAGCAACAAAACAATAAATGTTGTGTACAAATAGAAAATTTTTAATTTATGATTTATCTTGGATACATATGCTAAATTTATTTATTTATTTATATCTTATAATCTATAAATCTATAAATTTTAATAAATAAGTAACTAGATGCCACTTAATATGCTACTGTGACGACACTTGTCATCATATATTAATGACACATGTATTTTAGTTAAAATTGTATTATATTTGTTACTATAAATAAATGTAATTTAACAAATTTGGCATAAAAAATAAAAGAATATTCAAAAGAAATTTTAAATTTGATATATTTTTTAAATGAATATATAAAATTTTAAAGTTAAACTTAAATTTATATTAACATCAGTAGTTATAGTTTATTGATTATTTATTATTGTTAGAAGTATTTATTTATATATGAATATTAAAAAAATAAATAATAAATCATATGTTAAGACCAATTCTAATCATTCGTCAATTTATTGTTTTGAAACTTTTAAATACATTTATAATTTTCTTTTTAAATAAATTAAAATTCTAATCTAAAACAATTTAAATAAAATCATAATCTAAAATTTATAATTAATCAAATGTAAACCAATTCTATATTTTATCTTATTGTTAATTTATTCTAATTTTAGGTTTACCATTTTAACAAAATAAATATTTATTGATGGACCAATCAGAAAATTATATAATGAATTAGTAGAGAAACGTATTAAATCGGCTAGGTTAATATTGAAAAAACTTTATCAACTTTTTCGTTTTCTCAATTAAGTCGATAAACTTATTTTCGATTGTTTTAATCACTAAATTATGCTTTTCTTATATAAAAGTATATATTTATTATCGGCTACTAAAATAGTTGGTAAAACAAATATGTTAAAACAAAAACATTTCAAGAACTTAATTATTAAAATGGAAAAAAGATATTGGCTTATTACGATATTAAGTAGTTGACAAAAAAATTTTAACGTTACGTGTTTGTTAACAAGTCAAATATACATATTGTATCATCAAAAACAGTTTAAGAACTTAAAATATTTAATCGTAAAACTAAAAATGTTGATGTGTTTTTTTTCAAATATTCACCCTTATATCCACACTAAGGTGCTATTTGTTTTTTTTAAGGTTAAATGTCTGAAAACCACGTATGAAATTAATAAGTGGTTTTAAGATCTGAAATCTGAAATTAAGAGATGATCTTAAAATTGTTTGTTTCGTAATATGGAACATCTGAAAAATATTACTTTAAAATATTATATCTAATTAGTTATATATTATAATTAATTAATTTATATAAATAGAATTAAATCATAATAATTAATATGATAAATATTTTTAACTTAGAGTTAATTACTGAACTTATATTTTTAAAAAACAACTCAAAAAAGAAAACTACAATTATAATAATTAATATAATAAATAGTTTTAGGGGCGTTTGGTTTGCAGATTTTTTTCTCTGGGATTTGCATTTGGTCAAAGGATTTGCATTATGCAGCATTTGCATTTGTCAGGATTTTGTCAAAGATTCAGCATTATCTTATAGAAAAAATTTGCTAATCTGAAGGATGCAAGGTAACTGAGATTTAAATCCTAGGGGGGAGGCTGAGTTTTTAAAAAATAAAGAAGGAAGGGATTTATGAATTCATGAGATTTTAAATCCTTACTGAAATCTGCGAACCAAACACATAATTTTAAATGCAAATCCCAATGAATCCCAGGAAATCCGCGAACCAAACGCCCCCTTAGGGTTTGTAAACTAAAAATAAAAAAAAACCTCTTAATATTTTTTTCAGACCCAAAGCTCTCTCTTAAAATTAAGAGGCAAATTCGGAGGTTGCAACCTCTTAACTCTAAAACAAAACAAACAATCTTAATTTATTCTAGATTTGGAATTTAGATTTTAGAACATTTTAAGAGACTCTTAATGAAAAACAAATAAGGTCTGAATGTTGTAAGTTTGTGTATTTTTTTACTCAAAGTTGTCGAATTATAAATATCCCCATTGACTATGATACACACACACACACACATATATATATATATATATATATATATATATATATATATATATATATATATATATATATATATATATATATATATATATATATATATATGGGAGGGTTCTTCTAAGAACTATAAAAATTGTGGGAACCTAAGAACCTTTTATGGCCTTTGGATTAATGATAATCAATGGTTGATATATTGGATGACAATTTTGTAACTAATTTAAACTTTGATAGTGGAATATCTTGAAAATGTGTGAAAATGATATTTTTGAAAGAAAAAAAATTTGTTTTTTCTCTTTCTCTCTTACTTTTTTTCATTTTCATTTTATTTTTCTTTCATTATAATTGATTTTTAAAGTAAAAAACGTTTTTTATAAAAAAAATTATTTTCTCTATACAGAAAATTATTTAATTGCTAAAAAATAACGTATTTTATATAGAAATATTATATGTCTATATAGAATATTTTTTTTTCTATATATAATATGTTAATGAACATATTCTATGTACAATCTACGTAGAATGTCATGCATTCTACGTAGAATGAGATGCAATCTACGTAGAATAACATGCAATCTACGCAGAGTATCCACGAACATATTCTATGTACAATCTACGTAGAATGTCATGCGATCTACGTATAATGGCATTCAATCTACGTAGAATGACATTCAATCTACGTAGAATGACATGCAATCTACGTAGAATGTCATGCAATCTATGTAGAATGTCAAGTATCATATATTATACGTAGATTAAATGATAAAATATACCAAAAACACATTGAAACAAAAAAAATAAGATTTCATTTAGAAATTTTATCGAACATTTGGTATGCAACTGATATAAAATATACCAAAAACACAATGAATAGTAATGGTAATCTATAAAAAAAATATAGATTTGTATAATAAACATAAAAATATATGAAATATATAAGAAACATAACATTCTACATAGATTATGAATAGTAATGTTAATCTAGATAAAAAGATATAAAATTATATAACATTCTATATAGGCATATAATAAATCTATATAGAATACATTAATTTTTTAGCAATTAAATAAATTTTTATATAGAAAAAAATTTTTTTTTTATTTATAAAAAACGTTTTTTTATTATTAAAATCAATTCTAATGAAAGAAAGAGAAAATGAAAATGAAAAAAAAGTAAGAGAGAGAAAGTGAAAAAGAGATGTATATAATAAAAAAGGTGGAGAGAGAAAGATAATATTTTTTATTCCAAAAATACACTTTTGATCCAAGGGTTCTAAAAGGTTCCTAGGTTTTCACCATCTTTAAGGTTCTTAAAAGAACCTCTCCCTATATATATATATATATATATATATATATATATATATATATATATATATATATATATATATATATATATATATATATATATATATATATATATATATAGATTGAGGTTCAATTGAGAACTTTTGTGCATCGGGGCACCTTGAGTCACTTTTGTGCATCAGATAATCTAACAACGGTGCACAAAGGACATTTTGGGAAAATTAAATATATGAACTTAATTAATTTTTAAAAATCATTAAATGATATTTATGAGTTAATTTAGGAATTAAAATCCCACATTAACAACATTCCCCATTATCCTCTCTCTCTCTCTCCCTCTCTCTCATGCTTTTGATTAAGATATGTATTTTATGATGAAGAGATGCATTTTGGAAGATATGAATGTTTGTTGGAACGATGAACGATTAATGTTTGAATGAACGATGCATCATGTTAAATTAAGGTGCATTTTTGATTTTTGATTAAGAGATGCATTTTGGAAAGTACGAATTTTTGTTGGAACGATTCATGTTTGAATTAACGATGCATCACGTTAAATTAAAGTTTTTGGATGAACACGTTGATGCATCACGTTAAATTAAAGTTTTTGGATGAACGATGCTTCACGTTAAATGTGAAGTTGATGAACATGAAGATAATAGATGAAGATGATGAACACAAAGAATGAATAACAATGATGCATCAGAATCTTTATTTTTTTATTTGAATTTGTATTATTTTTGGAAATGTAATAATTAAATGAGGATTGCATAATTCCTGTTTTACCCCTCCGCATATTTCATTATGTGCACTTGATGCATAAAACTTTCTATTTAATTACCTTTTTGCCATTTGATCTAAACCACACATTCTTTTCATCCAAGGGACATTGGAGGTTCTTTTGTGCCTCGATGCACAAAAGTTCTCAATGAAACCTCCCTATATATATATATATATATATATATATATATATATATATATATATATATATATATATATATATATATATATATATATATATATATATATATATATATATATATATATATTCAGGTTCAAATAAGTACCTCTCGAAATCAAGTGCACCCGAAGGTACCGACCTTAAAAAACTTTTTTAAATTTTTTTTCACATAACCATGTTTAATTTAATGTTATACGCATGATATATGAATTTCATATAGATTCACACTTTCTGTATCCTTAAAAATTATGTGAATTCTCAATGCATATTTATGTGAATGATCATCTATGTGAATGGTCATTTCACACTATGTGAATGGTGTGAATGACCATTCACAAGATTTATGATGTTACTCATTTTGAAAAAAAGTCTTATGATGTTGTGTTATACATGTCTATTAAAAAAATATGTGTGAATGATCATTCACATTAGGGTACGCTCGGTACGCTGGAATTTTATAGGTACGCTGATGAACCTGATTATGTATATATATATAGTCAGGTTTAAAAAAGTACCCCTCGAAATCAAGTGCACCCGAAGGTACCAACCTTAAACAACTTTTTTTTAATTTTTTTTATATAACAATGTTTAAATTAATGTTATACACATGATATTTGAATTTCACATACATTCACACTTTATGTATCCTTAAAAATTATGTGAATGCATAATGCATATTTATGTGAATGGACATCCATGTGAATGGTGTGAATGACCATTCACATAATCTTTTTTTATCATTCACAAGATTTATGATGTGCTCCTTTTGAAAAAAAGTCTTATAATGTTGTCTTATACATGTTTATTCAAAAAAAATATATCTGAATGATCATTCACATTAGGGTACGCTGGGTACGCTTGAATTTCATAGGTACGCTGATGAACCTGATAATATATATATATATATATATATATATATATATATATATATATATATATATATATATATATATATATATATATATATCATATTTTGAATATCCATAATACATTTTGTTAATCAATTTTTAAAATTATCAGAAAACAACCTTTTGTATCAAAATAATCCATGTAAAATCAAATCTAGGACAAACTATAAAGAAACGTAATTTTAAAAAATTGACTAATGTAAAATTATTGTAAGTTCATTTTGTGTAAAACTATTATAATACAATTCAGAACAAATTGTTTAAAAATGTCGATTTTTGAATGAAATGTCGATAAAACTATTATAAATTTACTTTAGATGACTTAATTTTAATTCTAATAAGTATTAAATAAATCAAACTTATACTAAATTAAATATTGCAAATCGAGTTAAATCGTAGCATGTAAAATTTCTAGAAGTTTAACATGAATAAGTTTATTTGCCATTTTTCTTGTGTTGTAAGTATTTATGTATGTGGTCTAATTCTATTTGAATTATGGTGTATGTCCGATCCCAAAACTAACTCTTTTAAACATATGTACCTGAATTTTAAAGTTACAATTATTTTTTTCCTTTTCACCTGAACTGCTTATGTTTATAACTTCAAATCATTATTGGTATTTAACATTAATAAATATGATAATCTAACCTTAAAATTACCTTTCAAACTTAAATTCATTAAATTGTACACTAAATGCACAAATTTAAACGTTAAATGCACAAATTTTGTCAAATTGATAAATTCTTACATAAAGTGAAGAAATATATCATCAGATGTGTAAACGTTTACATGAAATGTATAAATTTATCAAATGTATTAATTTTAGTATCAAATGGGCATTTTTATACATTGGATGCACAAATTTTAGAGTGATTCTCACGTTCTCACGAAATAGAGGGGTTATCATATGAACCCTATATATATATATATATATATATATATATATATATATATATATATATATATATATATATATATATATATATATATATATATATATATATATATATATATATATATAATCAAGTTCATCAGCGTACCCAGCGTACCCTAATGTGAATGATCATTCACATATATTTTTTTTAATAGACATGTATAAGACAACATTATAAGACTTTTTTTCAAAAGGAGCAACATCACAAATCTTGTGAATGGTAAAAAAAGATCATGTGAATGGTGTGAAATGACTATTCACATAAATATGCATTGAGCATTCACATAATTTTTAGGACACAGAAAGTGTGAATCTATGTGAAATTCATATATCATGCGTATAACATTAAATTAAACATGTTTATGTGAAAAAAAATTTTTAAAAAGTTTTTTAAGGTTGGTACCTTCGGGTGCACTTGAATTCGAGAAGTACTTATTTGAACCTGACTGTATATATATATATATATATATATATATATATATATATATATATATATATATATATATATATATATATATATATATATATATATATATATATATATATATATATATATATATATATATATATATATATAGATTGGGGTTCTATGGGGCACCATATGCATCGGGAACCAAATGGGAACCAAAAATGCATTGCTTGTTTACAAAGGGTGCATTAAGAGCATCATGCTTGAAATTGATGGAACAAAGACGAGGATGAATATGGTCGAAATGCATCATGCTTGAAATTGAATTGGATGAAGATGCATCATGTTTAAAGACGAATCCAATAAATTGGATGAAGATGCATCATGTTTGTTTAGATACAGATAGAATATTTTCTGAATTCAAGCATCTTCCGATTTTAACCTTCCGCGCGCGAGAAGTTATGCACTCGTGCACCCATTTTCAAATTAATTACCCTTTTGCCACTACAATCTGACCCATTAAAATTCAAGATCTAACGGTGCATACAGGTTCCCAAAGTGTACAATGCATACGGGTGCCCCATAGAACCTGACCCTATATATATATATATATATATATATATATATATATATATATATATATATATAGAATATGGTTCGAGAGAGTACCACCCACTATGTAGCGCAACAGAAGGTACCACATTTGAAAAAACTTTTTTTAATTTTTTTTCATAAACATGTTTCAATTAACATTATGAAGATCATATGTAAATTTCACATATATTCACTTTTCCTAGCTCCTAAAAAATGATGTGAACACACTTGCATAATTTTGAAGACATGTGAACGTACAATTATGTGATGCGCGTTTTCATGCACTTAGAGTGTTCGGATTTACGTGAAATTTACATATGATCTGTGTAATGTTAATTAGAACATGCTCATGAAATTTTTTTTTCAAAAAAATTACTTTTAAGGGTGATACTTTCTGGTGCGCTGCATTAGAGGTGATACTCACTTGAACCTAATTCTATCGTAATTTTAAGTTTAAATTGATAATTAATATCGTAATTTTACTACAAGTGGAAAATTGATAAAATCATACTTGATACAAAACGTGTCGTTTTCAAGTTTAATTTAAAAAAAATACAATAAATTAATTAAAAAAACATAAATCATAAATATAAAGTTTTAAAATCTATAACTAATAATAAATGATTAATTCTAACATTCATTATGTAACATATTACTTGTCATCAAAATCTTATAATAAATTTAAAATTTACTAAAATATTAATTTCAAAGAGTTATCATAGAGATCGAGTGAGAGAGGTTCAAGGACTCACGACTACCTTTCGGTGGTGAGTTCAGCGTTTCTGGAGATGGCTGTCGATGCACCGCTAGTTGTCGATAGTAATATTTTTTGAGAAAAGCTTTGTTAAAATCTGCATGAGAGAATACTTAATTGCATTAAATAGTTTGTAACTCGTTTGGGAAGGAAAACGTGATTGAATATGACAGTGGAAAAACTACTAAGAGTTGATTCAATTTATTTGGGACAAAATTTACGAGACAAGTGCTATAATAAAAAAAAGTTGTGTGTAATTTTGAGCAATTCGATCCATCTGAAACTACATATGACAGTAAAAACTATATATTAAATAGTTTACCATATATTACCTGGAAATTCACCATCTGATATAGCAAAAGAGGTACTTGCCATCAAGAGAACATAAAAAATGACAATAAGAAAGAGCCTGGAATACACACTCAGCTTCATTATTCTTTGCATGTGGCTTTTGTTTCTTCTTGTGGACGGATGCATATATGTAATATTTATAATAGACAACTTACGGATTTCGTCCATGCCGCATATTAATTACATGAATGGAGCCTACTTTTCCAAACTTGTTTATTTTTAGTCTCTGAAATTAACGATTGGTTCACTCCTGTTAAGTTTAAGGTTTTTTTTTCCTTTTTAAACCAATTCTGAAATTCTTTGATAACTTTTTAATTTTTTTTATTACTTTTAGTACTAGTTTATGTGTTTTTATTTTATTCTTTATTATTATTAGAGTACTATTAAAACAAAGAGTAAATTACAAAAATGGTCCTCGTGTTTTGCATAAAATTTTAGATTCACTCGATGTGGTTTTAATTTTGCATAAACGGTCATTATTATTACTTTTTTCATAAATGACAATTATTTGCATTGTTTACTTGCAGAAATTGTCATTCTGTCTCATTTTTTTTTTCATAAATGACAATTATACTTTTTTCATTAATAACAATTTTGATCCATTTCTTTTCATTATTTTTGTTTTATGTTCTTAAATTTTAATTTAATAAATGATGATTTAATTAATTTATTGTTATTATTATTATTATTATTATTTAAGATGATTTATTTTTATTAAAGTTATACATTTACCTAATTAATTAATTTGTTTTACGTTTGTATTTAATTAATTTATTAAAATTTTATTTATATTAGATTTCATTATTATAATATTTATATGTTTTTTGTATTTTGTATGTTTCCATCTATTTATTTCATTGCGTTAATATACTTTGATTTCATTATATCTTATTAAGGAAAATATAATTGTTATTTCACTTTATATTAATATTCTATTTGTTTTGATTTAAATATTTTGTTACATTATAGCATTTAAGTCAAAACGAATAAAAATATCAGGTTTATTGTAAATTATAATTAACCAAAATATATTAATATTACAAAATATGTTATAACGAATAAACTGTTATGTTTGTATAATTTACTTGAAAGTTATAGCCAACTTAAAACATATTAAGCTAACAAAAAAATTTAAAATCATAAAACAATTGCTAATCTTATATTTTTTTTGCTTTGAAAATTATGATTAATTCGAATCGTATTAATGTAACAATATAATCATATTAAAAATAATAAATAAAATGTAAGATAAATAACTTCTTATCCGTAATATATTAGTATAATAAAATATTTAAATTTTTTGTTAGGTTAATGTAACATCCTCAGATTTAAATTGTTGGTAATTGAGGTTAATTAGTTTGAATTGTTAATATAATGTAATTAAGTTAGATTATGAAAGATGATGATGTATATGGAAATTTAAAAAGTTGGTTGCTATGTTAAGTAATTAAGAAATTTGAAAATTTCAATTTTTAGTTATTAAGTATGATGAATTAAAATTGATTAGCGATGATAAAATAAAGATGAAACATTGTTTAATGAAATCAGATAAGTTGTGAGACTAATTGTGTCAATAGCCGAAATTTTAGAAATAAAAGACCTTTGGTCTTTTATTTAGTCAATCATATTCAAAACTCAAACAACACAACTCTCTCTCTCTAAAATTTCTCTGATGGAATTGAAGATTTGGAGACGAAATTGTGGATTTAAACTGATAAGTAACAAGAATCAAGCAGAATCAAGGTAAGAAATTAGTTTCAAAGCTTGGGGTTTTATTTTTAAGAATAAATATGCAAAATTCGGAATTTTAATTCTAGAAATTTGTGATGCATGTATGTTATATCAGTTGGAAATCATCAATTGAAGATCCCTGAAGGTTTAGAAACAAGAATCGTTCCTTGAAACATCCAAAAAGGTGAGAAAATCTGACTTTTGTGAGTATTTTGTGTTCTTGAGAAAATGTACATATTTTGGACAAATCTGGACTAATTAGTGTGTTTTAGATGGGGAAAATAGTGTAGAAACACCCCAATAATGTTTATATAACATTGGATTTAATTGCATGTGGTTAAAAAAATGGAATTTTGGTGATTTTTACGCTAAAACCGTATCTGCGAAGTACTGACCTGTTGGTCGACTCGGCGAGTCACCAATAACACATGAACAATCGTAAAAAATTTATTAAGTGTAGGATCCGAAGTCGGTTGGGACCCGAACTCGGATGAGACCCGAACCCGGTCGGACCCTAACTCGGATGGGTCAAAATCTCGGGTCAATATGTATCTCGGATGGTACTTCGGATGTAACCGGAATCCGGCTGAGGATCCGAAATTCGGACCTCGACTCGGTGAGTCACTAGGATCGACTCGGCGAGTCGGCCACTGTTCATGCGAATTTCGGATGGGATCTAAAGGATCCGAATTTCTTGTATATCAAACACACTTTTGAGATATCTTTTGTAATATATTAAGGTATATAATGAAGGGTTATTCGGGACTAATAATACACCAAATATTGGGATTTAAACATGAGTTCGGATGTCGATTCCGAATGTATTAACACTTTAAATTGTAAAGTCATGATAGAATTTGTTATTGAACATACGTTGATGATATCTTTATACTATGGAAATGTAACAGGTCCCTTGTGGTGTTATTTAACCCACAGTGGGGTACTTTGTGATTCCGGTTGAAATTCTGAAGAGAGATAATATAATTTGAAGTTATTAAACGCACCTACTGTGAGTACCTATGATTTCACATGTCTACATTTGTTTTATGTTTGTTGTTGCCTGCTGAGGCATGTTGTTTCACTTTCGTCTGACACTCTACTAACTTGCTTATATGTTGATGCACATGGTTGCTTGTTGCATTTTCGTTTCTTTGTTGTGCATCCTTTGATGGACCTGCGGGTCGCATCTGTGATCTGGTGTTACTAAGGCTATATGACCTCGGAGTGAGGTCCTGAAGAGCATTCTAACATCTCCGATGGCTTTCTGCCTCAGATGGTTGGTTTTTATGCCGAGCGTCGTCTCGAAGGAGCTGCGGCTCGGGTTCCGTACTTTGAGTACGTAGAGAGTATACGACATGTGTTGCCAGTGTTACTCTTGGGTGGCATCATAAAGTCTTGTGGAATGTGTAAATCATTCGTATTCACTAAGATTTGCTTACCCCTTAGTTTTTCACTTTTTACAGGAAAAGAAAAATCCACTGTCAGACCTTCTAGTTAGGTCGTTTGTGAAGTCTTGGAAGATTTGATACTACTCAATCGGTAAATGAATTATGGGACCAATGTTGTAATATATTCTGGGTGATGTAATAATGTATTGAGTATGTAGATTATTATTGGAACCTTGTAGCACTGCAGGGTATATGACACATTTATATTTTATTTATTTATTTTATTGCTTCCGCATTGTATTAAGTATTCAGATCATTATTGTTTATTAATGTGTTGTGATTAATCTTGGGTGTTATGTAATGGTGGTTAATGTGGCAAGGGTGTCACCTCGAATGGTATCAGAGAAGTAGTTTGAGATTCAAGTGTCCGTGAGGTCTTGATCTCAAACATAGGTGATGACATGTAGTGATTATAAGTGATGATCTGAACTAAGATATGATATGATCTAGTGCTTATAGGAAATTGACTTTCATACGAGACAACAAGTGTTGTATTTAACTATGTAATATAATCACTAAATGATTTATATGTTTAACTTTCAGAATATGTCTGGAGAAGGAAAGACACCACGAGAGACGAAGGAAATGATGCTATCAATGATGGCAGAACAAAACAAAATGATTCAAGATCAATTTCGGGCTCGAGATGAGGCCAAAACTAAAGAAAGGAAGACAAGAGAAAAGAAAAGAGGGAACATGAAGGAAATTATGTTGTGGATGACATAAACTTTGGAAATAAAGTGAAACGTAAAGACAAGGGAAATGAAAAGATTGAGTATGAAACCGGAATTGCTGAGAATTATATGAACTATGTAATTAGATCATTCAAGGACTAGCAACCACCAACATTTTCTGGATCTCTGAGAATTGAGAAATCAAAAAGATGGATTACAATTATGGAACAGATTTTTATGAAGATGAATTGTAAGGATGAGTACAAGGTATATTTGGCTAAGGATCAATTGATTGGACAAACCAAGAAATGGTGGAACTGTTGGGAAAAAGAATTGGAATCAGAGTTGATTACTTCATTTAGTTGGGAACAATTCAAATTGTTGTTTTGTCGGCAATATGGTGAGTCTGATATTGTACCTCACATTGACCATAAAGAAAGAGCTATCAGAAAGATCGCAAATTCTGGAGGATATGAACTAAATGGACCGTATTCGATATCAATGACAAATAAACGTAATAGATGTAAAAGATGTCGACATTGTAACCAAATTGGACATAAGAATGATAAATGTCCAAGGAAGGCCGATGCTTGTTATAATTGTGGAAAAGTGGGCCATTATAGCAGAACTTGCAGATTACCACCAAGGAATTAGCAGGTACTAACGTTACATGATGAAACTAAAAAAATGAAAAGTTCAAAAAAGGAAATGAGATTCCAGAGACTACGATTATGACTTTTAAATCATGATTGAAAGACTAGAATAGTACTTCAAATGTTTCTACGTGTATTAATTTATTGAAGTCCTATAATTATGTATTCTAGTACCCATGAATTATAATTATGTTTGCGAATGAGAATAATCGAGCATATAAATATGCATTAGAGAATAGTCAAGGTGAAAATTTTGAAGCATTGAATTGGAAAAGTATATTATTAATATCTTGGAATTTATGAATGATTATAAAAGTTGTATTAAAGTTTAATTTTTATTATGATAGATGAAAGAATTGGAATTAATTGTATTAATATCATATATGATACATTTGGGGGATTGAAAACACTTGGTCTTGATTTTCATAAAGCAAGTAGATTTTATTAAGAGAAACTACATGATATATTGTGTTGTTATTTTAACTCAAGATGTTGTAGTTAAGGGCAACAAAATATAATACGCTCTTGAGAATTATGATGTAACTGGATACAAAGAGACTGTTTCGATATTGGTATGTACAAATAGTACAAGGAAAGAAATCCAAGCATTATTGAAAAATCAAACGAGGACATGAAGTTAGATATGTACATGAGCTGTAATTAATCGAAATGGGGATATGATACTACATGAGGATAATATACTTAATGATTTGGTGATTTGAACATATATAAAAGTTTAAAGAAAATTTGGACACTAATGAATTATACTTATAAAGCAAAGAAAATCTAATATTACGATCCAGAATCTAAGGAAGACCCGGAGGTGGTCATGAGTTCTGTTTAATTCTGATGCTGACCGATCATTTGTATCTACTGCTTTTGCTCAACAAATGTTGATGCCTTGGTCTTAGTGGTCTGTTGTGATTGATGTTAAAACTACTGGTAACACGTTAGTTAAAGTAGATCACGTATATTGTAATAATGCTTTAGTGGTTGAAGATGTAGTCTTCAATCTTGACTTGATTTCAACAGAGTTTGACGAAACTGATATAATAGTTGGAATGGACTGTTGATCGAGAATGAGATCCATGTGGTTTGCAGTTAAGGAATAATAAAGATAACTACACCGGAGGGAAGATATGTCTGTATATAAGGAAATAAGAGAAGTAGGGGATCAATGTCTATTGATGATTGCTAAGGCCGAAAGCTGATTGCTAAGGGCTGTGAGTTTGGTTTGGCATATGCTAATTGATGCCAAGACTGAAGAGAATACTGTGTCCGGTTCGCCTGTTGTCCCAATTTCCAGATGTATTCCCGGAAGACTTGTCTAGAGTACCACCTGAAAGACAACTAATTCTGTGTTGACTTGATCCCTAAAACTTTTCTGATAGTTCGTTCTCCAACTGATTTGCACTTACCGAAAATACAAGAGATGATTAAACAACTCCAAGAGTTGATAGACAAGGGTTTCATTTGTCTAAATCCTTCGTCATGGGTAGCCCCGACATTGTTTGTGAAAAAGAGAGACGTCACAATGAGAATGTGCATCGATTAATGTGATCTGAACAAGTTGACTATGAAAAACAAGTATACGCTGCCGAGAATTGATGATTTGTTCGATCAGCTGCATGTGGCTATTTATTATTCAAAGATTGATTTACGTTAGAGGTATCACTAGTTGAAAATCCGAAGGGAGGACATACTATAAACGACTTTCAGGACTTGTATGGGCTTTACGAGTTTCTGGCTATGCCATTTGGATTGACCAACGCCCCAGCTATTTTATGGACATTATGAATAGGGATACATAGACCAATGATTGGATGAATCGGTAATTGTAAATATCCATGATATTTTAGTATAATTCAAAAGCTGAATATGCTAAATTGTGAGTTTTGATTACAACATATTAAATTTTTGTAGTATGTGATTTCTGGAGATGGGATTTCGGTGGATTCCGCTAAAGTGGAAGCGATTAAGAATTGAGAGCCGCTTCATAATACTACAGAAATAAGAAGTTTTCTACGACTGACGAATGGTAGACATATTGATTAAATATAGCATGCTTTATATCAATTCGAGAAAGTTATTTGTTGGAAGGACTAGCACAAAATTTTATAAGAAAGATCATTACTTGACATGGTAGTCTAGAATTAATTATATTTGATTAGAGTAGTAGTTTCTCTAACTTACGGTTTGTGCTACAAGATGGATGAGACACATATATGGCTACGAGTACAGCTTACCAACAACCGATTAATGATCAGAATGAATGGACTATTTTCATAATGGAATATATGATGAGATCATGTATCCTGGATTTAAGTATCAACTGAAAAGATCAATTTCTTTGATGGAAATATAGAACCCCTACATGTTGGAAAGAAATTGAAGGAACTCTGATGGATGAGTCTGTGTTATCACAGAAGTGTTATTATGATAGGAGATATAAACTGAACAGTTTTGAGATAAACAATTGGACATATTGGAAAGTATCACCGATGAAGGGTGTTACTCATTTTGTAAAGAGGCAAGCTAGCACTGAGGTGTGTTGGCTCATTTAGAATAACAGGAAAAAAAATGGAAATCAGTTGTGTTATTTGAAATTTCCTAAGGATATGTCGAAATAACACATGGTGTTTCATGTGGGGAATCTCAGAAAGTCCTTCACTACTGGCAACGAGAATTGGACTGATCACATAGAACTACAAATTGATGAAAGGCTCCGATATGTGGAAGAGCCGAAATGCGTTTTGGATACCAAAGTCAAAAGCTGAGGAACAAAGAAATAGAAATGGTGTTGATACGTTGGAAGCATCACAAAGGGGCAAACCATACGTGGGAATCAAAGACAGAGATGTTGAAGTAATATCCACAACTTTTTAGAATTGAGTAACTTCGAGGATGAAGTTTGAGCGTGGTGGAGCCCATGCTGTAACATCCTCAGATTTAAATCGTTGTAATTGAGGTTAATTAGTTTGAATTGTTAATATAATGTAATTAAGTTAGATTATGAAAGATGATGATGTATTTAGAAATTTAAAAAGTTGGTTGCTATGTTAAGTAATTAAGAAATTTAAAGATTTAAAATTTTAGTTATTAAGTATGATGAATTAGAACTGATTAGTGATGATAAAATAAAGATGGACCATTGTTTAATGAAATCAGATAAGTTGTGGGGCTAATTGTGTCAATAGCCGACACTTTAGAAATAAAAGACCTTTGGTCTTTTATTTAGTCATTCATATTCAAAACTTAAACAACACAACTCTCTCTCTCTAAAATTTCTCTGTTGGAATTGAAGATTTGGAGACGAAACTGATAAGTAACAAGAATCAAGCAAAATCAAGGTAATAAATTAGTTTCAAAGCTTGGGGTTTTATTTTTAAGAATAAATATGCAAAATTTGGAATTTTAATTTTGGAAATTTATGATGCATGTATGTTATATAAGTTGGAAATCATCAATTGAAGATCCCTGAAGGTGTCGAAACAAGAATTGTTCCTTGAAACATCCAAAAATGTGAGAAAATCTTACTTTCGTGAGTATTTTGTGTTCTTGAGAAAAAGTACATATTTTGGACAAATCTGGACTAATTTGTGTGTTTTAGATGGGAAAAATAGTGTAGAAACACCCCAATAATGTTCATATAACATTGGATTTAATTGCATGTGGTTAAAAAATGGATTTTTTGGTGATTTTTATGTTCAAAAAGGTATCTGCGAAGTCTAGACCTGTTGGTCGACTCTGCGAGTCGCCAAGAATACATGAACAATCGTAAAAAAATTACTAAGTGTAGGATCCGAATTCGGTTGGGACCCGAACCCGGATGAGACCCGAAATCGGATGGGATCCAAACCCGGTCGGACCCTAACTCGGATGGGTCAAAATCTCGGGTCAATATGTAGCTCAGATGGTACTTCGGATGTAATCGAAATCCGGCCGAGGATTCGAAATTCAGACCTCGACTCGGCGAGTCGGCCACTGTTCATGCGAATTTTCGATGGGATCTAAAGGATCCGAATTTCTTGTATATCAAACTCACTTTTGAGATATCTTTTGTAATACATTAAGGTATATAATGAAGGGCTATTTGGGACTAATAATACACCAAATAATGTGATTTAAACATGAGTTCGAATGTCGGTTCCGAATGTATTAACACGTTAAATTGTAAAGTCATGATGGAATTAGTTATTGAACATACGTTGATGATGTGGTTATACTATGAAAATGTAACAGGTCCCTTGTGGTGTTATTTAACCCACAGTGGGGTATTTTGTGATTCCGAAGAGAGATAATATAATTTGAAGTTAATAAACGCACCCACTGTGAGTACCTATAATTTCACATGTCTACGTTTGTTTTATGTTTGCGTTTTCCTGCTCAGGCATGTTGTTTCACTTTCATTTGACACTCTACTAACTTGCTTATATGTTGATGCACATTGTTGCTTGCTACATTTCCGTTTCTTTGTTGTGCATCCTTTGATGGACCTGCGGGTCGTATCTGTGATCTGGTGTTACTAAGGCTATATGACCTCAGAGTGAGATCTTGAAGAGCATTGTAACATCTTCGATGACTTTCTGCCTCAGATGGTTGGTTTTTATGCCGAGCGTCGTCTCAAAGGAGCTGCGGCTCGGGTTCCGTACTTTGAATACGTAGAGAGTATACGGAATGTGATGCCGGTGTTACTCTTGGGTGGCATCATAAAGACTTGTGTAAATCATTTTTATTCACTAAGCTTTGCTTACCCCTCAGTTGTTCACTTTTTACAGGAAAAAGGAAAATCCGCTTTCGGACCTTCTAGTTAGATCGTTTGTGAAGTCTTGGAAAATTTGCTACTACTCAATCGGTAAATGAATTATGGGACCAATGTTGTAATATATTCTGGGTGATGTAATAATGTATTGAGTATGTAGATTAGTGTTGAAACCTTGTAACACTGCAGGGTGTATGACACATTTGTATTTTATTTATTTATTTTATTGCTTCCGCATTGTATTAAGTATTCAGATCATTATTGTTTATTAATGTGTTGTGATTAATCCTGGGTTTTATGTAATGGTGGTTAATGTGGCAAGGGTGTCACAGTTAATATGTTTTAAGTAGGTTATAACTTTCAAGTAAAATATATAATCATAAGATTTCATATTGTTTGGCACAAAAATGTCTGAATCAAAACTGTTCTATATCATAGGGGGAGATTATTAATCAAACTGTTTGATACACTTAAGAGTATAATTTAAGGCCTCTTAATGCCTTATTGAAACCTGAAAAG
Source organism: Centrapalus pauciflorus (assembly GCA_020465985.1). Taxonomy (NCBI): domain Eukaryota; kingdom Viridiplantae; phylum Streptophyta; class Magnoliopsida; order Asterales; family Asteraceae; genus Centrapalus; species Centrapalus pauciflorus. Next base: position 197,349 of record JAANYP010003373.1, on the reverse strand, counting down.
TGATTTGCAATATCATCCCAAAGCTGTTCACTCTATTGCATTAGTTGAAACTAATGCAGATTGCCCAAGCTGTCCTAATCTGTTGGACAGGCTGGACAAAAACTGTCTACGCTGCTCATGACTGTTGAGCAGCTTGGACAAAATCTAAGTGCTCTGTTCTTTGTGAACAGAGCCTGTTCTTTGTGAACAGAGCCTGTTCTTTGTGAACGAAGCCTGTTCTTTGTGAACAGGTTGTACACTTTATGAAATATTTTTCCATGTCATCATGTAATGTCTTGGACTAGAAGATTCAATTTATAAGTCGAAGACAAAGTGGAAAAACAGAAGATGCTTACACTGCGCAAGCTGTTCTGTCAACACGAAAACAAAGTGGATTTTTACAAATGGGTGACAGACCATTTCTTATATCAAAATGGCTATACAAGAAGAGGAAAAGATTAAAGTTGACATTCCTCTTTAAGGTAAAGCATTCTGCAACAGAGACAAAAATGAAAAGACAAAGATTATGCAATATGAGGACAGATGCTGTTTTGTCAGAATCTGCAGAAAAGCAGTTTTGTCTTTTTGGAAAGACACTCCACTATCTCTGCATCCAATGAGGAAGGTTCACTAGTATTCTCAGAGAGTGTATAAAAGGAAGCTTCTAAGGAATGTAAGATAACTAAGAGAGAGATATCCATAACGTGCAAGAATTGTGTTTTCATGCATGCAAAGTCTGCTTAAAACAAGAATAGTTTAGTGTATCCAAGCTGTTCTTGTTCAAGCTGCCTGTCTGTCTTGTAAAATCAATGAGTCCATCTTAGTGAGTGAATTCATTGTAACTAGTCTGAGTGTGTCTTAGATTAGTAGTCTATCTGTTGTTTCTGTCATCTCAGCTTGAACCATTCTGCAGTTCAAGCTTGTTTGTAATTAACACTTGTTGATAATATACATACAAATATTGAGAAAGTGTGTTGAATTTTTAAAAAGCTGTATTCACCCCCTTGTACAACTTACAACAACATACTAGGAAAACCTTTTGGGACCTACAACTGGTATCAGAGCAGTTTAGAGTGTGTGTTAACTCTAGATCTCTCACATCTCCCTATTTCCCACCATGGACAATAGTTCTGGCAACTCTTTTTTCCTACTATGACAATGGGTCAATGGCAAAACCTCCTAAGTTCAATCATAAGAACTTCTCTGGCAAGAAATGCAGAATGATGCTCTATTTAGAGAATCTGGATGTACAACTATGTGACACCCTTGCCACATTTAACAACAAATACATACACCCAGGATTAATCACCACATAAATTATTACATAATGATCGGAAAGCTTAATTAAAGTGCAGAAGCATTAAAATACATAAAATAAAATAATACAACTGTTTTAAACACCCTACGGTGCTACAAGGTTCCAATTCTAAATCTACATACTCAAACTTTATTACAACATCCAAAATACATTACATCATTTGGTCCCATAGCAAATTTACCAATTGAGTAGCAGATATCTTCCAAGACTTCACAAATGAACTAACTAGAAGGTCCCGCAGCAGATTTCCCTTTTCCTGTAAAAAGTCAACAATTGAGGGGTAAGCGAATGCTTAGTGAATACACAGATTTACGCATTTTATAAATCCTTATGCAGCCCACAAGAGTAGCACCGACGACGCACGTCGTGCACTCTCCACGTATGAGCCGTCGCTCCTACGAGCCCAAAGCTCGGTATACAAACCAACCATCTGAGACAGACATAACATCGGGGATGACTTACTGCCTACCAGAACCTCGGAGGGATCAGCTCCGGGTCATATAGCGCAGTAACATCGGAGTAACAGATGCGACCCGCCGGTCCATCGATAGATGCACAACAAAAGAACGGACATGCAACAAGTACAATGTGCATCTAAATCTACGCAAGTTAGTAGAATTCCAAACGAATATGAAGCAACATGTCTCAGCAGGCAATAGCTAACATAAAGCAGATATAAACATGCGAAATCATATGTACTCACAGTGGGTGCGTTAGTTAATTTCAATTTAATTTTTATTTCTCCTCGGGCTTTCAACCGGATCCACAAAGTACCCCACTGTGGGTTAAACCACACTCAAGGGACCTGTTACATTTTCATATGATAAACATATCATCATTACATGTTCTTTAACAAATTAACATCAATTTGTACAAACAAAAGTATTACAACATTCGGAACCGTCATCCGAAACTCACATTAAAAACCATCATTTAGTGTGTTATCATTCCCAAATAACCCTTCATTATATTCCTTAATATAGTACAAAAGATATTCCAAAAGTGTGATTATTTGTCCATCAATTCGGGTCCTTAATAACCCATCCGAATTACCCTAAACTACAGGCGACTCGCCGAGTCGGCCTAGGTGACTCGCCGAGTCGAGGTCCGAATTACGGATCCTCGGCCGGATTTCGGATCCATCCGAATCAAGTTGACCCATCTGAATTCGGGTCCATCCGAATACGGTTCTTATTCGATTTCGGTTCCTTCTAAGTTCGGATCTCATCCGAATTCGGGTCCCAACCGAATTTGGATTCAACACTTATGAATTTTTGAAGATTTTATGCAAGTGTTCTTGGTGACTCGCCGAGTCGACCAATAAATGTGCAGGTCGCAGCTACGTGTTTTTCTTAAAAATTGCCAAAAATCCATTTTTTATCAAATGCAATCCATAGGAATGGTATATTATCATATATTGATTGTTTCTAGACTATTTTCCCCATGTATTACACACTAATTTGTCCAGATTCGCCCAAAAATGAGGAAAACTTCAAGAACACAAAAACTCACAAAACCTTAGATTTATTACCTTTTTAAAACGAATCAAAGCACGATTCTTGTTTCTGAACCTTCAAGGGACTTCAACTGATGATTTCCAACTAATATAACATACATGCATTACAAATTTTTCAGATTTAGAATCCGAATTTTACTCATTTTATTCTCAAAATAACCCCAAAAGAGAAATGATATTCGTACCTTAATTTCCACTTTGAATCTTGTTAATTTCCAGATGTAAATCCACGAATTTATCTTCACTTAATCGATTTTCAGTAGAATCTTAGAGAAAGATTGAGAGAGAGAGAGCTTGAGAGAATTCTTTGAAATAAGAATGAACCATAATAAAAGACCAAGGATCTTTTATTTCTCAAGTTTCGGCTTTTGGCACATTAGCCTCTCAACTTATCTGATCTCACTAAATACTGATTTTGTCTTAGTTTTATCATTACTAACCATTATAAATCATAATACTCCATAATAATAATTCAAAATTCTCAAACTTCCTAATTTATTAAAATAGCAACCAACTTTTAAATATCCAGATACATAATCATTTTTCATAATTTAACTTAATTATACAAAAATTCATCTAATTATCCCAATTACAATAAATTAAATTCGAGGATGTTACAGCATGGGCTCCACCACGCTAAAACTTCGTCCTCGAAGTTATTTGGCTTCAAACAGTTGCAGATATTTCTTTAACATCTCAGACTTTGTCTCCCAAGTGTGATTTGCTTCTTTATGATGCTTCCAACGTACAAGCACCATTTCGATCTCTTTGCTCCTTAGCTTTTTCATCTTTGTATGGTCAGCCCAGTCCTCGTTACTGGTAGTAAATGATTTTCTAAGGTTCCCCACATGGAACACCAGGTGTATGCCTGACATTTCTTCAGGCAACTCTAAACGGTAAGACTGGTTTCCTACTTTCTCGGTAACCTTAAACGGCCCAACAAATCTCGGAGCCAACTTGCCTCTCTTTACAAAACGAGTAACACCTCTCATAGGTGATACTTTCAGATATACCCAATCATTCACATCAAAACTAATTGGTTTGTGCCTCATATCGTAATAACTTTTCTGGCGATCCTGGGCAGCTTTCATATTCTGTCTAATCAGCTGTATTTTCTCATTGGTCTCTTGTAGCAATGCCGGCCCAGCAATCGGCGTTTCTCCAGTTTCTCTCCAACACGTAGGAGTCCTACACCTTCTCCCATATAGTGCCTCAAAAGGTGCCGTCTTAATCGTCGCGTGATAACTGTTGTTGTACGAGAACTCTATTAGTGGCAAATGATCGTCCCAATTACCACCGAGATCCAATATACACGACCACATCATATCTTCAAGTGTCAGGATAGTCCTTTCACTTTGACCATCGGTTTGCAGATGATAAGCTATACTCATAGCAATCCTCGTACCCAATCCTTCTTGCAAAGCCGACCAGAAGTTCGAAGTAAATCGGCTATCCCGATCAGATACTATAGACTTAGGAACTCCGTGTCTAGAAACGATCTCATCCATGTAAATCTGAGTCAATCTTTCCAATGAATAACTCTCTCTAATCGGTATAAAGTGTGCGGACTTGGTTAACCTATCCACTATCACCCAAACTGCATCATATTGACGCCTAGTCTTCGGCAACTTGGTGACGAAATCCATGGTTATGTGTTCCCACTTCCATTCCGGAATAGGAAGCGGTTGTAGACTACCATATGGTTGTTGGTGTTCGGCTTTCACAAGCCGACAAGTCCGACACCGTTCAACATACTGCCCGATATCCTTCTTCAATCCGGGCCACCAAAAGTCTGCTTTCAGCTCGTTGTACATCTTTGTGCTCCCGGGATGTACAGAAAACTTGGATTGATGTGCTTCTTCAATGATCACCCTTCTCATACCACCAAACTTTGGCACCCAGATCATTCCGTATATACCTTTCAAACCAGAGTCACTTGTTTCCAAGTTCTTCATCTGTACTCTAATATCCTCAGCACCAACATTTTCTTCCTTCAAAGCTTCCACTTGAGCAGCTTTGACATCATCAATGATCGTGGAAGTTAACATAGTAGACGTCATTATATAGCAGCAATCCTTAGCATAAGATTTGCGACTCAAAGCATTGGCTACCACGTTAGCCTTTCCAGGGTGATACAATATTTCGCAATCGTAGTCCTTAATAAGTTCCATAGATCGTCTTTGCCTCATATTAAGCTCCTTCTGACAGAAGATATACTTCAAACTCTTATGATCTGTATAGAGTTGACACTTAGTTCCATACAAATATGTCTCCACAATTTCAGTGCAAAAGTGACAGCCGTCAACTCAAGATCATGAGTTGAATAATTTTTCTCATGCTGCTTAAGCTGTCTCGAGGCGTATGCTATAACTTTTCCACGCTGCATCAGTACAGCGCCTAGTCCCAACCTCGATGCGTACGTGTATACTACAAAATCCTCATTACCCTCAGGTAGGGCAAGTATCGGCGCTTCACTTAGCGTCTTCTTCAAGACCTCGAAAGCCTCCTGCTGCACAGTGCACAGTTTCCCAAATAAACGGTGCATTCTTCTTTGTTAACGCAGTCAAAGGAACTGCAATCTTATAAAAAATCCTTTATAAACCTCCGATAGTAGCCCGCCAACCCAAGAAAACTTCTAACTTCTGTAGCTGAACGAGGCGGTTCCCAGTTCCTTATTGCTTCTACTTTAGCTGGATATACAGAGATCCCAGCTCCCGAAATAACAAGTCCAAGAAACTGAATTTGTTGCAGCCAAAACTCACACTTTGAGAATTTGGCATACAACTTCTCCTTTCTCAACAACTCCAACAATTCCCTTAGATGATCAGCATGCTCCGCTTCAGTCTTGGAATACACCAAAATGTCATCAATAAATACTATCACCGATTTATCTAACATCGGTCTGCAAACTCTGTTCATTAGGTCCATAAAGACAGCCGGGGCATTGGTTAACCCGAATGGCATAACCAAGAACTCGTAGTGCCCATAACGTGTCCTGAAAGCTGTCTTCGGTACATCTTCTTCTCGTACTTTCAACTGATGGTATCCCGACCTCAAGTCGATCTTAGAAAACACACTTGCCCCATGTAACTGATCAAACAGGTCATCTATCCGCGGCAGCGGATACTTGTTCTTGATTGTCAACTTATTCAGCTCCCGGTAATCAATGCACATCCTCATCGTGCCATCTTTCTTCTTAACGAACAATACCGGAGCTCCCCACGGCGATGAACTCGGTCGAATGAAGCCCTTATCCAACAACTCCTGGAGTTGTGTCATCATTTCTTTCATTTCAGTAGGAGAAAGGCGATACGGAGAACGAGCTACTGGTGCAGCTCCAGGGATCAAATCAATACGGATGTCCGCTTGTCTCTCGAGCGGCACGCCAGACAAGTCTTCCGAAAACACATCCGGGAATTCTGAAACAACAGGCACATCGGCCACAGTCTTTCTCTCAGCCTTAGCATCAATTGCATATGCTAAGTAGGCGTCACATCCCTTTGCAACAAGCTTTCGAGCTTTTGCAATGGTCAATACACACAGATCCCCGCTTCTCCTATCCCCATATATGCAAATCTCACGCCCCTCCGGAGTAGTTATTTTTATCATACGCTTCTTACATACTATATGGGCTTCATTCTCTATCAGCCAGTCCATTCCGACTATCACATCGAACTCACCGAATGCTATCGGAATCAAGTCCAAATTGAAGACTACATCTTCAATCACAAAGTGCAGTTGCGGTATACACGATCTACTTTGACTATAGTGTTGCTAGCAGTTTCTATATCAAGTATATCAGATACCTTTGACAGAGGCATAGAAAGTCTTTGTGCAAATACAGTGGAAACAAACGAACAATTCGCACCCGAATCAAATAATACTCTTGCAGGCATGGAATTTACAATAAACGTACCCGTAACCACCTCCGGGTTTTCCCTAGCCTCCTCCGCCGTTATCTGAAATGCACGAGCCGGTGCCCTTTGTGGCTGGTTCCGGCGGTTGAATGAACCACCACTAGATCCTCCAGAAGATCGTGTCGATGTTGGAGCAGCAGTGGCGGGATCATTCTTTCTGCAATTCCTACTGTAATGCCCCCATACACCACACTTATGGCAAGCATCACCTTTCCTTGGGCACTCATTCTGAAAATGACCCAACTCTCCACAGCAAAAGCAAGCGCGTCCGTTAGTGCACTTTCCAAAATGTTCCAAGTGACACTTATTACAATATCGCGGCTTGGTGTTGATGGAGTAGGCAGGAGCACGACCAGAAGACCCAGATGATCGGCGATAAGACTGCTGAGGTGAATACTGTGACGATCAAGAAGATCCTGAGTATCCTCCCTCACGTTGGCGCTTCAGCGGTGACGGTTGTGTTGGGTTGGTGGAAGCAGCAGCGGACCCAATCGAGTAACCCGACATAATCAGAATCTGTTCTACATTTCTGGCAGCCTCAAGTAAGCCAGCAAACGTAGTGTAACACACGTTACTCATAACCCTTCTGATCTCAATATCCAGACCAACCTCGAATCTGGTCACCTTCCTTTCCTCAGTATCAACCTGATGAGGCGCAAACAAACTCAGCCTCGTGAATTCCACAACATACTGGGACACAGTCTTAGTCCCCTGCATCAATGCCATGAACTTTGCCTCAAGTCTTCGGCGCTCATCAACCGGACAGTACTGCTGAGTGAATAACTCTTTAAACTCAGCCCAAGTCATTACAGTCACTTTTTCCAAGGTTAAGGCGTTAACCATGGAATTCCACCACATAATCGCATCGTTCGTGAACATAGCAGTAGCATACCGAACCATGTCCTTCTCAGCACAGTCACTGATTCGGAATGTCCGTTCGGTTGCCGTTATCCATTCTAGTGCGGCAACAGCGTCTCCTAGTCCATTAAACTCCACGGCCACATTTCCTTTGAAATCTTTAAACCGACAACATTTGGGTTTGTTAGATGACCCAGTGTTGTCATCTTGTTCATCATTGTTGCCCCCCTCTTTTTCCTTATTCTTTCTCTTTTCTTCCCTTTATTATGCTTCGGCCTCATCTCGAGCCCGAAACTGGTCTTGAATCATCTTATTCTGCTCTGCCATCATGGCTAGCATCATTTCCCTTGTTTCTTCGGGTGTCATACCTCCTCCAGACATGTTCTAAAATACGAAACATATAACTTGTTTAGTAACATGTCATTTATTTAAAAACACCACCCAATTGTCCCGTATGAAAGTCAATTTCCTATAATTACTAGATCGTAACCTATCTTAGTTCAGATCATTACTTAAAATCAATAAAAATCATCACTTAATGTTTGAGACCAAGACCTCACGGACACTTGAATCTCAAACTACTCTCTGATACCATTCCCTATGTGACACCCTTGCCACATTTAACCACAATTACATACACCCAGGATTAATCACCACATAAATTATTACATAATGATCTGAAAGCTTAATTAAAGTGCGGAAGCATTAAAATACATAAAATAAAATAATACAACTGTTTTAAACACCCTACGGTGCTACAAGGTTCCAATTCTAAATCTACATACTCAAACTTTATTACAACATCCAAAATACATTAAATCATTTGGTCCCATAGCAAATTTACCAATTGAGTAGCAGATATCTTCCAAGACTTCACAAATGACCTAACTAGAAGGTCCCACAGCAGATTTCCCTTTTCCTGTAAAAAGTCAACAACTGAGGGAAGCGAATGCTTAGTGAATACACAGATTTACGCATTTTATATATACTTATGCAGCCCACAAGAGTAGCACCGACGACGCACGTCGTGCACTCTCCATGTACACAAAGTACGACACACATGAGCCGTCGCTCCTACGAGCCCAAAGCTCGGTATACAAACCAACCATCTGAGACAGACATAACATCGGGGATGACTTACTGCCTACCAGAACCTCGGAGGGATCAGCTCCGGGTCATATAGCGCAGTAACATCGGAGTAACAGATGCGACCCACCGGTCCATCGATAGATGCACAACAAAAGAACGTACATGCAACAAGTACAATGTGCATCTAAATCTACGCAAGTTAGTAGAATTCCAAACGAATATGAAGCAACATGTCTCAGCAGGCAATAGCTAACATAAAGCAGATTTAAACATGCGAAATTATATGTACTCACAGTGGGTGCGTTAGTTAATTTCAATTTAATTTTTATTTCTCCTCGAGCTTTCAACCGGATCCACAAAGTACCCCACTGTGGGTTAAACAACACTCAAGGGACCTGTTACATTTTCATATGATAAACATATCATCATTACATGTTCTTTAACAAATTAACATCAATTTGTACAAACAAAAGTATTACAACATTCGGAATCGTCATCCGAAACTCACATTAAAAACCATCATTTAGTGTGTTATCATTCCCAAATAACCCTTCATTATATTCCTTAATATAGTACAAAAGATATTCCAAAAGTGTGATTATTTGTCCATCAATTCGGGTCCTTAACAACCCATCCGAATTACCCTAAACTACAGGCGACTCGCCGAGTCGGCCTAGGTGACTCGCCGAGTCGAGGTCCGAATTACGGATCCTCGACCGGATTTCGGATCCATCCGAATCAAGTTGACCCATCCGAATTCGGGTCAATCCGAGTTCGGTTCTTATTCGATTTCGGTTCCTTCTAAGTTCGGATCTCATCTGAATTCGGGTCCCAACCGAATTTGGATTCAACACTTATGAATTTTTGAAGATTTTATGCAAGTGTTCTTGGTGACTCGCCGAGTCGACCCACGGACTCGCCTAGTCGACCAATAAATGTGCAGGTCGCAGCTACGGGTTTTTCTTAAAAATTGCCAAAAATCCATTTTTTATCAATATTATCATATATTGATTGTTTCTAGACTATTTTCCCCATGTATTACACACTAATTTGTCCAGATTCGCCCAAAAATGAGGAAAAACTTCAAGAACACAAAAACTCAAATTTATTACCTTTTTAAAACGAATCAAAGCACGATTCTTGTTTCTGAACCTTCAAGGGACTTCAACTGATGATTTCCAACTAATATAACATACATGCATTATAAATTTTTCAGATTTAGAGTCCGAATTTTATGCATTTTATTCTCAAAATAACCCCAAAAGAGAAATGATATTCTTACCTTAATTTCCACTTTGAATCTTGTTAATTTCTAGATGTAAATCCACAAATTTATCTTCACTTAATCGATTTTCAGTAGAATCTTAGAGAAAGATTGAGAGAGAGAGCTTGAGAGAATTCTTTGAAATAAGAATGAACCATAATAAAAGACCAAGGGTCTTTTATTTCTCAAGTTTCGGCTTTTGGCACATTAGCCCCTCAACTTATCTGATCTCACTAAATACTGATTTTGTCTTAGTTTATCATTACTAACCTTTATAAATCATAATACTCCATAATAATAATTCAAAATTCTCAAACTTCTTAATTTATTAAAATAGCAACCAACTTTTAAATATCCAGATACATAATCATTTTTCATAATTTAACTTAATTATACAAAAATTCATCTAATTATTTCAATTACAATAAATTTAATCCGAGGATGTTACAAACTACCAGACATAATGATGGAAGGTCCCTCTGTGCCAATTTCTGTCACAACTATAACTCCTGCTGCTGAAGGAGCTGTTCCTGAAATCAGGACCATTTCAAAAACAAAAGCTCAATGGTCTGATGAAGACAAACATCTGGTGGCCCTTGATGCAAAGGCCAGGAATAATCTTGTGATCTCCCTGCCTGATGATGTGTTCAGACAGGTTGAGAAGAAGATCACTGCAAAGGAAATGTGGAATACTTTGTGCACCGTCTATGATGGTCCCACTATCACTCTAGATAACAGGTGCAACAATCTTGTTAGAAAGTATGAACTGTTCTTTGCGAAGCCAAATGAGACTCTCACTGAAACCTATACCAGGTTCTATGCCTTGATCAGTGATCTTAAAGCTGTTGGAATCACCAAAGACAATTTAACTCTGGTGAACAAATTTTTAGACATATTGCCTAAGGAATCGAATTACTTCTCTACTATCCTCAAAAACTCAGGCACCATCAGAGACATGGATCTTGTCAATCTTGATGGATCCCTGCTAAATGATGAACAATCAAGGCAACAGAAGAGAAATGCCTTAGAAATGTCCAAAAGTGGTGCTGCCTTAGTGTACAACGTGAGACAACCTGTTGGTCAGGTGTGTGATGTGTTCACACAAACTGATCAACAGGCTGATGATGAAAGGGAGGAAATCTCTGAAGAAGAGGACAGTGAAGACCTTACTAAGTTTGATGATGAGCAAATAATTGCCATGCTTGTCAGAAAATTCAATAAGAATAGGTTTGGTGGAAAGATGCTGTAGAAGAAATCAGGAGTCATAAAAAAGAAGGCATTTGACAAAACTAAGGCTGAGTGCTTTAAATGTGGCAAAACATGCCATATATCTGCTGACTGTGTGTCTAAAGCTATTGGCTCTTCATCCAAATCATACAAGACAAACAAAGATGATGGCTAGAGGGTTAAATACCTAATGGCCATGGCTAAGCTTAAAAAGTTGGAAGACTCAGTGGCTTCCAACAAGTAGAAAGGACTTATGGCTGAAACTTGTGACTGGGAAGAGTCTGATTCATCATCTGATGAAGAGGACAACAACTGTCTAATGGCCAACACTAATATCCCCTCAACAAGCAACTTCAAACAGGACTTGGCTGAAGCTGAAGCTCTCAGCAGCTTGGAGAACTGGAACCCAACTATGATGTATAAGGTACAAAATTTTATGGATTACTATTCTGAGGAAAAAGTTAAAATGTTTGAATCTTTACTTGTTGATTTAAAAGCTGCTATTGAGAAGCAAGATGCTTTGAAGTCTGAAATCTCTAAGCCAAAAGCTGATCTTGAAATAAAAACTAATGAATTGAACAACTTTCATGAGTTGAAAACTGACCTTGATGAAATAAAACACATCAACATCAGTTTATTAGAAGAAAAGAGAGAAACAGACTCAAAGCACGCTAAGCTTCAAAAGATTGTTGACTCTTGGTGCCATTCAGCTAAGAGAGTCAGTCAATGTATCAATCAGCAGATTCCTACTCAAATCCAAGCCTATCTTGGAGGGGATCTTGATACAGCAGCTTCAATTGTTGAGATTGAAAATTTGAAAAAAGACTTAACCTCTCTTGGTGAGCTTCCAAATACGTTTGTCCTGAAAGTAAATGGCAAGCTGGTCTCAACAAATAGGTTTGTCAGGCCTCAAAATACTGACAGTTTATGTGAGAAAGCTATAAAGACTGATGATGGAATGTGTTCTCCATCTAATCAGCCTGCTAAGTGCATAGCTAGGTCACAGAAACATAAAAATGGAAAACAAGCTAAAGCTGCAGCTTTGAAACTAAACCTGTCAACTAGACAGGTTCTGGATCCAAAGCTGATGGCAAGAAACCTGTTAGTCCATTTAATGCTGAACAGTTTGAGAAAAAGTTTTCAAATGGGAAGCAGCATGCTTTTAACAAGGTTAAATCTCGTTGAAAGCAAACCTGCTGTGATTTCAAATAATTTTTTAAATCATAGTGGAAAACTGGTTATAAATGAAAGGAAATCTTTTGATAAAACCTGAAGTAATGATCATGTTAATAGGCAACAGTTATCACATCTCAGTAAAGGCAAAGGCAAAGTCATTGCTTAACCTGAGAAAATTGGGAATAAGTTTCCCAAACCTGTGGAAGGACAAAAGGCAATAAAATTACCTGTGTTTGATCTCTGTCCTCCTAAATAGAGAAAAGAGGACACAGGAAAAGCTGTTGCTATTGTATCTTCCACCCAAACTGTTGGTTCTTCTAAATCTAGTGATAAGTGTGCTAAACCTGCTGAGAAGTCTAACAGAGATAAACCAGAATGTGTTTCTGGAAGTACTTCTTCCAAAAAGTCTAAAAAGAGAAAATGCTACAAATGTGGGAAGAAGACTCATTTGGCCATAGATTTTTCCTGAAACTGAGGACATGAGGCCTGCTGACATTGTTAGCTCCAACATTGCAAAAACCAGTAGTGTTGGAAGTAACATGGTCATTAAGGAGAGTATCTTAGCTGATACAATCCAAATTGGAAACATTAGTGTAGATCTTTGTGGTCCATCAACAAATGTTGATGAAGAAGGATAACCCATCCTCATGATGAGTTCCCCTAAAAACTAATGTTTTCCCATGTCACTTTGCAGGTTAAACAACCATCCTAGGTTTGGTACTTGGACAGTGGCTGCTCAGGCCACATGACAGGTTCAAAGATTTGCTGAGTGATCTCAAGCCTGAAAAATGTCCAAAGGTCACCTTTGGTGACAATATCCAGGGATCCACAGAAGGATATGGAACCCTTCAAGCTAGTGCTGCAATATTCAAAAGGGTAGCCTATGTGTCTGGGCTAAAAGATAACCTTGTTAGCATTAGTCAACTGTGTGATGCTAGCTACAAGGTTAATTTGATGAGCACCTGGGGTACGTACTGGATCCCCAAGGCAAAGTTGTGCTGTGTGCACAAAGAAAGAAATGTGTATATGTTGTGGATATGAAATCTGCTGATCCAACAACTGAAACTTGTTTCATCTCATGAAGCAATGCAGACCTCAACTGGTTATGGCACAAAAGACTATCACACCTGAACCTCAAGAATATCAACAAACTCTATAAGAAAGAGTTAGTAACAGGTTTTCCTTCTATAACTTATGTTAAGGATAAACTCTGCACAGCTTGTGAGAAGGGTAAGCAAAGAAAAACTTCCTTTAAATCCAAATATAATTTATCTATTGATACTCCTCTCTTCTTAATCCACATGGACTTGTTTGGACCTGTCAGTGTCCCAAGTCTAGGAGGTAGAAGATACACCTTAGTAATGGTTGATGAGTTCTCCAGGTTTACATGGTGATCTTCCTAAAGACCAAAGGAGAGGCTGCTAGAGAAATCATTGGATTTATCAAAAAGATGGAAGTTTTGAATTCTGTCCAAGTCAAGCAGCTTAGAAGTGATCATGGTACTGAATTCAAAAACAGTACTCTTGAAGACTTCTCTGAGGAAAGAGGGATCTCCCAAAACTTTTCAGCTGTAAGAACTCCACAACAAAATGGAGTTGCTGAAAGGAGAAACAGATTTCTCATTGAAGCTTCTAGAACCATGCCGTGTGCATCAGGTTTGCCTTCATCATTTTGGGCTGAAGCTGTTAATACTGCCTGCTTCACTCAAAATAGATCCTTAGTGGTGAAAAGGTTCAATAAGACTCCTTATGAGTTACTCAAAGGGAGAAATCAAAATATAAGCTATTTCCATGTGTTTGGATGTCCCTGCTTCATCCGGAATCAAAGGGACCAGCTGGCCAAGTTTGAACCCGAAGCTGATGAAGGTGTGTTTGTTGGATACTCAGCCGTTTCTAAAGCCTACAGGGTATACAACCACAAAAGAAATGTGATAGATGAATCTATCAATGTCACCTTTGAGGAGTCCTTACATCCTTCTGTCAAAGCTGTGCTTGAATCAGTTTCAAGAGACTTCAATTTTGATGATCTTAGGCATTCAAATGCTGAAGAAAAGGACTCAAAAGCTTCCACATCACTCAGAGTGGAACCTGTTAACCACAATGGACATGATGATGATTATGTTGGTACACCATGTGTGAATAAGTGTATTGATATAGTCAATGTACCATGTACAGAACCCATCAATGCTAATTTTCCTGAATCCTCTGCTGATGTGTTTAACAATAATGATTCATTCTCAATGGGTGAACAGGCCCAAGACATCAGTGTGTCTGAAAATCTTGAAAGCTGTTCTGCAAGACCCAATGACAATGAAACTGATACAAGAGAATCTTCATTAAAAAATGATCCTAAATGGATCAGGTGTCACCCCAATGATCAAATAATTGGTGACATCAACAAAGGGGTACAAACAAGATGGGACAGCTTAGGAATTTTTTTTAATGTTTTCTTGCTTTGTGTCCCTGATGGAGCCAAAGAAAGTAGATGATGTACTTAAAGATGCCAATTGGATCCCTGCCATGCAAGAAGAACTCAATCAGTTTGAGAGAAACAAAGTATGGAAGCTGGTCCATGTTCCTAATTGTAAAACAATAATTGGCACCCAGTGGGTTGTCAAAAATAAAATGGATGAGCAAGGTCATGTCATTAGAAATAAGGCAAGACTGATTGCTCAAGGCTATAGGCAAGAAGAATGCATAGACTATGATGAAACATTTGCTCCTGTGGCTAGGTTGGAAGCAATCTGTTTGTTTCTGGCCTACGCTTCCCACAAGAGCATGAAGGTATTTCAAATGGATGTTAAGAGTGCATTTTTGAATGGCAAGCTGCAAGAAGAGGTATATGTCAAGCAGCCTCCAGGTTTTGAAAATGAGCAACATTCAGGTTTTGTCTATAAGTTGGACAAAGCTCTCTATGGTCTAAAACAAGCCCCTAGAGCTTGGTATGACACTCTTACTGATTTCTTTATGACCAATGGCTATTCCAAAGGTAAAATGGATACTACATTATTCATAACATAAAGTGAAAACTAACATTATGCTTGTTCAAATTTATATGGATTACATAATATTTGGTTCTACTAATGAACAGTTATGCAAGAGTTTTTCACTGCTCATGAAATCTAAATATGAAATGAGCATGATGGGTCAAATTACTTTCTTTTTAGGATTACAGGTTAAACAAACCTCAAATGGTATTTTTATCAATCAAAGAAAGTACACATTGGATCTTTTGAAAAAGTTTAAATTTGATGAATGTTCTCCCATAAAAACCCCAATGGCAACCAATGTAAAGTTGGATGCTAATGCCTGTGGCAAAGCTGTTTCAGTAACAGCTTACAGCGGTATGATTGGGAGCTTGCTGTATTTAACTGCTAGTAGACCAGATATTATGTTTGCTACTTGTTTGTGTGCTAGGTTTCAAGCTGATCCAAAAGAATCACACCTAGATGCTGTCAAAAGAATCTTCAGATACCTAACGGGTCTTTGGTATCCCAAAGACTCCAGCCTTGATCTAAATGGTTATTCAGATTCTGAATTTGCAGGTTGCAGGCTAGACAGAAAAAGCACAACAGGTGGATGTCAACTACTTGGTGGAAAGTTGATCAATTGGTGCAGCAAGAAGCAGATTTCTGTTTCTACTTCTACTGCTGAAGCTGAGTACATTGCTGCTGGAAGCTGCTGTGGGAAGATTCTATGGATGCAACATCAGCTTGAGGATTAGGGCCTTGTCTATAGGAAAACTCCAATTCCGTATGACAATACAAGTGCGATAGCCATATCCAATAATCCAGTCTTCCACTCTAGAACAAAGCATATTGAGGTCAGACATCACTTTATCAGAGATCACATCCAGAAAGGTAATATGGAGGTAAATTTTGTTTCCACTTTAAGAATAGCTTGCAGACATTTTCACCAAATCTCTTGATGAAAAATAGTTTAATTACATTGTAAGCAAGCTGGGTACGCTAAATAAAAGTTACTAAGTGTCATTGATGTTCTAAAGATCACTTGTTCAAATCTGTCAACATTTTGCAGAACAGCTTGGACAGGACAACTTTTACTTATCCTGTACTTAGCCAATTTTTCAATATTTGGACAGCTTGGACATATAATAGGCTTGACAAAATAAGTTTTAAATCTCAAACCTGTTCTGTTGTACAAACTTTCAACTTGCTCACTCTATTAATCTATCATACAAGGCAATGCCTTGTAAACCTGTTCAACTATTGAACAGGTTTTACAATGAAACTAGTTCTCATATAGCTACACAGGTTGCATGAACAGCTTGAAGAGTGATCAGTTTGTGATGAAACCTGTTCATCACAGGTTTGAACAACAGCTTAGAACATTAGTTTTAACTACCTTTCTTCATATTTAAGTTACTTAAATTACGTATTTTTTAACATAATTACCTGCGGATAATGTTTGTTACGTGTGTTAGTAGTTAAAAAGGTCAAGTTGTTCTGACAACCGTTTTGACAAGGTAAACCGTTCCGTTTTCCGCTAGAAACATTTCAAATCAACCGCCAAAACCTTTCCGTCTCCTATTCATTTACATTGAAATCCTTTAAATACCTAAACCACTGTTTGATCTACTTCTTCTTCCCTACTGCTTCCATAACTTTTTGATAAACCCTAACAGACTAGTGTCCAAATACCCTGCATCCCCACTACTTTCACAAATGGCTCACCAAAAGAATCCCATTCTTCCTGTGTTCGTTGGTGATGACGTTGAGAAGCACCCCTCTGTCAAAACCATGCTCACAATCAAACCCACCAACTACATTGCAAACTTAACCATTCCTAAAAACTATGTTGGGAAAGGTTATGAATCGATCGTGGAGTTTCTGCAAGCCCATCCCCTGCACTACGCAATGACAGCCTCTCCTGGAGTTATGTACCAGGAGATGGACTACGAGTTTTGGTACACCTGCTCCTATGATCCATCTACTAAAACCATCAGGGGAACTATCCTCAATAGAACCCAAACCATTGAGATAACTACTGCACTTCTCAAAGAAGTACTTCATCTCCTAGTGGCTGACACCTATGACAAACCTTAGCCTGAAGATGAACAAATGGGCAATGTGCTACGCTTCTGTGGTGTAGCAGAACCAAAAGTGGGTGCTACGCTATTCAGAAGGGATTTATCCCCAACCTACAGTTTCCTCTTTGCCTCCGTGGTGATGAGTCTGAGGTGCAAAGTTGGTTCATTTGACCAACTCAGCAGGGATGATATTTCCATTGTGTAACAGTTTGTGGATGGGACAACTCTGAACATGGCAAGATGGATTTTTCCAAACTTGAGGAACCTGGTGTAGCAAGAACAGCGTCCAGCAGCTGTCAGATACCCAAGGTTTTTGAGCCTCATCTTCAAACATATCTGTGGTGAGCATCTGTACACCTCTCAACCCTTTTATACCCCAGTTCTTGATAATGGACCTCCTCTGTCAACACCAATGAGGAGGTTGCTTGGTTTAGTGGAAGGATCTTCTACTCAGGAGGTGGATCCAATCACTGCTCCCAAAGAAAAATCCAAATCAAGGCCAAAAATGGTGAAAAGGGCCTTGAAACCAACTGAAGCTGAGCCTGTCCGCAAGAAGGCTAAAACAGCTAAATCTGTCCCATCAGCCTCAGTGGCTGAGGCGGAGCAGGCTGGTCACCCTGGTTCATCTGTTGAACCTGAAGCGTTTGTGGCTGGTACCTCTGTGGCACCTGAGACCATGGAACAGACTAAACCTCCTGTTTCTGACCCAGTCACACCTCCAGTCCAAACACAACTCCCTACCACTTCTCCTCAATCACCCACCATGTCCCACTACTCCAGGCTAAAAAGAAAATCTTTAGCCAGAAAGAAAACATCCACCTCCCAAACTAGCCCCTCTGACCCCTCCCAACACGAGTCATTTGAAAAAGAAGCAACCCCTGCTGTTTTTGCTTCTCCTATTTTGGGAGTAAGTGCAGCCAATTTGGAGCAGGCTTCACTCCATAAAGAGTCCACCTAGAGCCAGCCTAGGCATTCTGTTTCCTCACAACAGGTTCTGGTTGTACAAAAGAAGTCCACCACATTAACTGTCCAAGCCTTCCAACAGGCTGAAGACATTGAAAGACAGAAGCACACTCCACTCCACACTGAGTCCACACAGTCACCCCCTCATACTTCTCATACACAATCTGAGTCTACACAAGGTGCCAAACCTACTGATATAAACCAATTAGCAGATCATCCTTTCACTTCTGCTCCTAGTGATGCAACTGTTCAACACCCAACAACTGTTGAAGGACCATCGACGCAAGCTGATGAACCTGAGGGTATGGACCAATCCTCTAGTGAGGCTACTCCCCAAGTGCAAATTCCATCATCAACTTTTACCACTGATGATGTTGAATGCACATCCCCACTCCCCATGGTGAAGTACCTACAAACCAAGGTACTGCTGAAGGAACCACCCAAGGTCTTGATGAATGTGTTAACATACCAGTAACATCTGAGAGGCCACCATCCTAAATTCCCTTACCTCATGATGCAGCTACAGCCACTGATGAAGGTCTCCTTGATTCTTCCAAGCTGGGACATTTAACTTATGCCCAGGCTATGGAATTACTCTCTTAAGTAACCCTACCATCACCTACTGAACCACATACTCCATAATACTCACCATCACCATCCCACTCCTCATCATCAACCCAATCCAAACAATCGACCCACACACCTCCATCCCCTAAAGATTTATCTTTGAAGGATCATCTGTCTGTGCTGACCAACAAAGTTGGTTCTTTGGAAAATTCTTGACCTCCCTTCATTCTCTTATCTCAGACTCTGTCTCTGCTCAGCTTCAGGGGATTCTTGATTCGTTCAGGACCTCCTTTCCAACCCTTGCTCCCCAAGCTGGTCATTCTTCTCAGCTGCTTGCACTCACTACACAGCTGCAACAACCATCCTCCTCCCTCTCATTAATTCTTTCTCACCAACAGGACTCTATATCTATACTACAGTTGTTTCCCAACAGTTGTCAGCTCTTGCTGAAACCTGCTTAACCATTCTACCATCCACTTTGGCCAGCGTAAATACCTTAGTGGCATCTCTGTCCAATTCTGTGTCCTCAAACTTTGATGATATGCATGAGTCTCTTGAACTCACTCCTGCATCAGAGTTTGCTGTTCACAGAATTTGACAGGACTGCTATCTCCCAGCTGTCCTCCCTTGCAACCGCTCATTCCTCTTCTCTTCACACCTGTGTTACCCAGTTAGCAGAGGTTAAGGACAACTTGGCTTTCTTAGTGCATAGCCTTGGTGGTTCCAAACCTATCACCAAATCTACTGCTGCTCAGCCTGTTGGATCCGTTCCTTTAGGCAGAACTGTTGTTGAAGGATCTGTGCCATCTCCTTCAAAGGGGGAGAAGATATCTGCCTCGAAGCAAATTCTAAGGGGGAGTAATCTTCATATCCCTCTAAGGAGAAATCAGCTTCAGTAGGGCAAGCAGCTGGTCTTTCCACAACTGGCCCTGATGCAGGTTTGTCGAAATTCTCTAAAACTGCTTAGCCTACTCAATCTAGATATCCAAGCCCTGCATCATCTAAGGGGGAGGAATCAAATCCTGAGGACAGGCCAAGAAAAAGGAGGCACTTAATTTTGGAACAGACTGAGGAAGAAGAAGAGGAGGAAATGGAAGCTGCTCAGCCAAAGCTGCCAACGCGTGTGCAGCCAAGGAGGCTAAAAAGATAAAAATGCCCTCCTTGGATGTACAAATGAAACTAATGGAGGCTACAAAAGAGTTAGTGACTGATAAAGAGGGAGAGAAGGAAACGAGTTCACGGGTCTTAGTGACCAAGTCAAAGCCTGTATCCTCCTCAGCAAAAGCCCAAGTACACTTTAACAACATGGCTAGGAAGAAATTCTTTGATGTGGCCAACAGAATACTTGCTAAGGAAACCATTGTCAAAACTGTCCCTATATCCAGAAAAGGTTGTAGGTCCCAAAAGGTTTTCCTGGTATGTTGTTCTAAGCTATAGAGGGGGAGGGGGGGGTGAATACAGCTAATTAAAAACTTAACACACTTTCTCAAAGTTTGTATGTATATTATTAATAAGTGTTAATTACAAACAAGCCTGAACTGCGGAATGGTTCAAGCTAAGATGACAGAAACAACATATAGACTACTATTTTTAAGACACACTCAGACTAGTTACAATGAATACACTCACAAAGATGAACTCACTGATATTACAAGACAGACAGACAGACAGCTTGAACAAGAAAAACTTGGACACACTTTACTGTTTTATTCAAGCAGACTTTGCATGCATGAAAACACACTTCTTTGCACGTTCTGAATATCACACTCTTCGATCTTACATTCCTTATAAGCTTCCTTTTATACTCTCACAGAGAATCCCAGTGAAGCTTCCTCATTAGATGTAGAGATAGTGGAGCGTCTTTCCAAAAAGACAAAAATACTTTTCTGCACGTTCTGACAAAGCAGCATTTGTCTCTACATTGCAGAATCTTTGTCTTTTCCTTTTTGTCTCTGTTGCAGAAGGCTTTAACCAAAAGAGGAATGTCAACTTTAAACCTTTCAACTTATGGAATGGCCATTTTGATATAAGAAATGGCCTGCCACCCATTTCAAATATCCACTTTGTCTTCATGTATCAGAACAGCTTGGGCAGTGTAAGCAGATCTGATTTTCCACTTTGTGTTCGACTTTGTAAATTGATATTTTGATAAAAGATAATACATGAGGACATGGAAACATATTCCATAAAGTGTTTAGCCTGTTCACAAAGAAGAGGTTCTGTTAGAACAGAACACTTAGAATCTGTCCAAGGTGCTCAACAGGTATAAGCAGCGTAGACAGTTTATGTCCAGCCTGTTCAGCAGAACAGAACAGCTTGGACAATTTGCCTTAGTTGCAACATATGCAACAGGGTAAACAACTTTGACTAATATTGCAAATCACTTATCAGGTTTCAATAAGACATTAACAGACCTTAAATTATACCTTCAAGTGCATCGAATAGGTTTGATTAAAAATCTCCCCGTAAGATGTATAACATGTTTGACTGAGGCCTTTTTGTGTCTAACAATCTCCCCCTATTTGCAATAATCAGTCTAAGATGATTATATCAATAATCACTATATATTTTTACAATACATTTTGCTGCAATGAAATTACAGCATTGAAGTAAAGTAAAAGATCTATTTATACATACACTGATATTGATTACATACAACATATGTTTTTACAAAAGTACAATTGATGTACTAAAGTAAATTACAACTAATGTAATAGATAGATTCCAACTGATTTAAATAAAGTACAACTTATGTACAAAAAGTGTTTCAACAAATTGGACTGTTGATAGTGGGAGAAGATAATGGTAAGCCTGTCCGTCTTATGGACAACTTCCATTCTTCATCTACTCAGCAGTAGATGGACCTTCATGCTGTTGTCTTCCTCCAAACAACTGTTGAAAATGCTCCATGGTCTCATCAATCTTTTCTATTTCATGTCTGATAAACATGAAGTCTGGATGTTGAAGCTCTCCCCTCTCATAAAAACCTTTAAGCTATTCCCAAATAGCTGCTCTCCATTTTGATGATTGTTTGAAAGTATCTGAGAGTCTGAAGGCTATGATCTGCTTGAGACCAACTTTGTATAGATCAGTTGCTCTCTGGAAACACATCTTCTTTGAGAGGGGGTCCATAAAGAATACCCCAAGTTCAGGTTCTTCTTTGAGCTTGCCTTCCTCAGGCTCAACACCTCTAGGCAGGCTGTGATTTACTCCTTTGATTTCAACAGCTAGAATGCCTTGATCAATCATTATTAGGAGTTCCTCAAGCTCTGTATCCTTCCTCCTTCTCCTGGGCTTGATTTTGGGTTCCACCACTGACGTATCCTTAATTTGTTCTTCTGAGATCAGGCCCAGGCTCTTAACTCTTTCCATCAGTGTTTTAATATATGCCCTGACAGTCCTAGCAGTTTCAGATTTTGACTGACTCAGGGCAACTGCCAGTTCCACCCATTCTCTGTACCCCATCCAAGCAACATCAGAATATTCATATGCTTCCAATTCTGGACCCTTGGCACCTAGTCTGGTTTCCTGAATCTTCCACTGCTTGCCTATCTTTGAGATGGGGACAACTTTGACAATTGTTTCCTTGGCAAGCCTTCTGTTGGCTTCATCAATGAATTTCTTCCTTACAGGTTGTCAAAGTGTACTTGGGCTCTTGTTGAGGAGGATGTAGGCTTTGACTTGATCACTGGGACCTGTGCACTCTGCTCCTTTCCACTCTCTTTTTCAACCACTAACTCTTTTGCAGCCTCTATCAGTTTCCTTTGAACATCCAAGGAAGGCATTTTTATCTTTTTAGCCTCGTTGGCTACAAAGGCTTTGACAGCTTTGGTTGAGGCTTCTTCCTTCATTTGTCTCTCCAGAGTCTCAAGCTGCTCTTCTTTAAAAATATAGTAAGTCTCCAATGGGATTCCCATTTCTTTGGCTCAAGACTTATCAAACTTGATTGAGCAGCTTTGAGGGAGTCAGAGTCCATAGAGGCTTTACCCTTGCCTTTTGCTGCTTTGAGCTCAGCAACTTCTGTTTCCTCTTCTTCTTCTTCTTCTTCTTCTTCTTCTTCTTCCTCAGTTTGTTCCAATATGAAGTGCCTCCTTCTGCTTGGACTGTCCTTAGGAATAGATTCGTCCCCCTTAGATGGTGCAGGGCTTGGAGATCCAGCCTGAGTAGGCTGAGAAGCTTCAGAGGTTTTGGAGACATCTGTAACAGGACCTGTTTGGGAAAGATCTGCTGCTGGTCCCACTGAAGCTGATTTCTCCTTAGAGGGAGATGAAGATTTCTCCCCCTTAGACTTGGTCTTTGAGGCAGATATCTTCTCCCCCTTTGAAGGAGATGGCACAGAGCCTTCATTAACAGGTCTGCCTGAAGGAACAGATCCATCAGGCTGGGTAGCAGCAGTTTTGGCAGCAGGCTTGGAACCAACAAGGCTATGCACTAAGAAAGCCAAGTTATCCTTAACCGCTGCAAGTTGGGCAACACAGGTTTGAAGAAAAGTAGAATGAGAAGAAGCAAGAGAGGTCAGCTGAGAGATAGCATCCCTGTCAGAAGCTGTGAACACCATACTTTGAAGCTATGCAAGAGTCAATTCATGGGAGTCTTGCATATTATCAAAATTTGAGGATAAAGAATTGGACAGGGAAACCACTAAGGTATTCAGACTGGCCAAAGTGGAATGAAGAGTGTTTCAGCAAGTGTTGACTAGAGCTGACAGCTGTGAGGAGACAGTTGCCAGTGTGGTCACGGAGTCCTATTGAGTAGAAAGAATTGAAGATAGGGAGGAGGAGAGTTGTTGCAGCTGTCCAGTGAGTGTAAGCAGCTGAGAGGAATGATCAGCTTGGGGAGCAGGGGTTGGGAAAGAAGTCCTGAACGAATCAAGGAACCCCTAAAGCTGGGCAGACACAGAGTTTGGAATAATGGAAGGTAGGGATGTCATAGAAGTTTCCAAAGAACCAACTTTGTTGGTCAGCAGAGACAGCTGATCCTTCAAAGGAAGATCTTTGGGGGATGGAGGTGTATAGGTTGACTGTTTGGATTGAATGGATGGTGAGGAATGTGATGGTGATAGTGAGGATTGAGGAGTATGTGGATCAGTAGGTGAAAGCTGATGATGGAATGTGCACTTGGGGAATAGCCTCACTAGAGGGATGTTGTGTTCCCTCAGGTTCATCAGCTTGGGTTGATGGTCCTTCAGCAGCTGTTGGGTGTGGAACAGCTGCTTCACTAGGAGCAGAAGTTTGAGGCTGTTCTGCTGGATGGTCTGTTCCAGCAGCTTGGGCACCTCGTACAAACGCAGGCTGTGTATGAGAAGTATGAGGGGGTAACTGTGTGGACTCAGTGTGGAGTAAAAAGGAATCCTGTCTTTCAACGTCTTTAGCCTGTTGGGAGGCTTGGACAGTTGATGAGGTGGTCTCCATTTGTACAACTGGCTCCTGTTGGGAGGAACCAGAGAGCCTAGGTTGACTCAGGGTGGACTCTTTTTAGAGTGAAGCCAGCTCCAAGGTTGCTGCACTTTCTCCCAAAATAGGAGAAGTAGCAGGGGTTGCTTCTTTTTCAACTGACACCTATGGGAAGGGATCGGAGGGGCTAGTTTGGGAGGATTGTTTCTTCTTGGCTAGTGATTTTCTCCTAGAGTATTGAGAAATGGAGGGCGATTGAGGAGAAGTGGCAGGGAATTGTGTTTGGACTGGTGGTGAGACTGGGTCAGGAACAGGAGGGTCAGCCTGTTCTATTGTCTCAGATGCCACAGAGGCACCAGTCATAAAGGCTTCAGTCTCAAAGGCTTTAGGCTCAACAGATGAACCAGGGTGAGCAGTTTGCTCCCCCTCAGCCATTGAGGCTGATGGGACAGACTTAGACTTAGCTGTTTTAGCCTTCTTGCGGACAGGCTCAGATTCGGTTTGTTTCAAGGCCCGCTTCACTAATATAGGCATTGATTTGGATTTTTCCTTCGGAGCAGCAGTTGGATCCATCCTCTGAGTAGAGGGTCCTTCCACCAAACCAAGTAACCTGCTCATTGGAATGGACAGAGGAGGCTCATTGTTGAGTACTGGAGTCTAAAACACTCTATTCCCAATAACAGGGAATGCAACAGTAGATAACAAAGGTTGGGAGTTGTAGACATCACTACAACTAAATGAACCTAAAGCAACATGAGAAAAGTGTTGTGTTAGGCCTTAAAAGTGTTGTTATAGGCCTAATGCGACACTTTATGTAGTGCCACCTTAGCCAACGTCGCCTTAGGTCTAAAGCGACACTTTCACTAGATAATGCAACACTTTTCAAACATGTTGCCATTATTTTATAAATGCAACACTTTTTAAATGCAACACTTTTTATATTCTAAAGCAACACTTTTTAATGTGTTGGCATTATTTTATAAATGCAACACTTTTTATACTCTAAAGCAACACTTTTAATTTATTGTTACCAACTTATAGCAACACTTTTCTTATCAATTGCAACACTTATCAAATGTTGTCATTATGTAAATGCAACACCATTATCAATCTATTGCAACACTTTGTTATTATTTTAAATTACATAAATGCAATATATTCTAGACAAAAGAAACACATTCATTATTTTTTAAACTTAATGCAAATACAAATATTTATTTAATTGCTTCGTGATAGTTTTTCTACTTACAATTCAATTTAACAAAAATAATATCATTTCATAACATATCGATCAAAAAGTATTACATGTACATAAACGTATACAACTAAAATAAGGTTCATCAAATGTATAAGCGATACAACAAAAAAAAAATTACAATCTTGGGAATGCATATTCAATTCCTCTTCTTGTAATTTCTTCCATACGAAATCAATGTTTATCATGCACAACTCTCTTCTGTCGATCACTTTCACAAAAAATATGCCCAAAATAGCAATCAACTTTACTAAAACTGCATAATATGGCAACAAATTTTCAAATTAAGTCAGTTTTCGATGAAACTTTCACAACACCTTAAAAATCTTCTAAAAACAGCATATCTATAAAAAATATTACACTTCCCACATTAAATTTGTATTTTTACTCGTTAAACTACAATTCTTTGCATAAAATAGCAAAAAACTTTCGTTTGACGTCCAATTTTAACGGTACTTTTTGTAACAAGTCTAAAATCCTTAGAAAAGACCCAATATATAAACATATTTCATCATTCATTGATATTTCATACTTTTGGGCATTAAACTACCAAAAGTTTGTTTAAAATAGCAATGAACTTTCATGTAATGTCTGATTTCGATGATTCTTTTTGCAACACATCCTAAATCCTTTGAAGACATCAAACTTATATAAATATTTCATCATTTATTGCTATTTCGTGATTTGGTATATTAAAGTCTCATTTATTCATTATTTGACTTTTAAAAGCCAAATATGAGACTTTTGTTAACTTTATCAATTTTGAAAACTCTATTTAAGTATTTTAACCATATTTAAAGTTTAGAATTACCTAAGAATAGAGAGTGTTACATCAGTGCTCGAATCCTTCCATAAACCAAGAATAGAAATTTGTTGAATCTCCTGCAGAACCAATGTCAATCAGGTGTATTCATTAGAACAAAATTTTAGCGAGTCAATCACTAATGCTAATAAAAAAAGGAAAAGATTAATAATACATATCGAACAACAAAGGACTTTGATTATACGATCCTGTGCAATTACTTTATATAAGCTTAAATCTAAAGGACTTTGAACATGGACCAAGGCTAAGTATTTTGTAGACCTTAAGACCAATTAAGTTTGGCCAATGGCCACTTAATTGTGATCAATTAACCAAAAGCAGGTTGCTGTCCACCAGTTCACAACTCACATTTTGCCATTTCGTGCCTATTATAATCCAAGTTTTATGATGGGTTTAAGGACTATGTGCATATAGAATCAATGGGTGATGTTTAAGGATTAATTTGCAAGCTTAGGAGTCCATTAGACGCTAGAATTAAGGCTAAAAATATG
Source organism: Centrapalus pauciflorus (assembly GCA_020465985.1). Classification (NCBI taxonomy): domain Eukaryota; kingdom Viridiplantae; phylum Streptophyta; class Magnoliopsida; order Asterales; family Asteraceae; genus Centrapalus; species Centrapalus pauciflorus. The sequence goes on along the minus strand of JAANYP010003373.1, from coordinate 170,464 downwards.
GAATTGCAATACCAAAAACAACAATAAAAAGACTGCTGTCCAATTCATATTTCAACTCTAAAATTCATGCTATAGGATCATATTTGACAATAGATTGAAGGTAGAAGTGTAATGAATTCATGGTAAATGTTTAGGGATTTATTTGCAAGATTTAGGAGTCCATAATATGCAAAAATTAAGGCAGGAAATGGTGAAGTTGCAGCACCAAATACACATACAACATAGGCACCTATATATTGATATATACCTCATGCTGCTGCTGTCTTTTTCCTGCTACAAACACGCAACCAGCAGCAGCAAAACATAGAAAAATGGTCAATGGCGAACTAGTGTTAAATGATGAACACCACACACATCCTTGACACACGTACCCATAGACTTTAATGTCTCGGGTCTCTCTTTTTACTTTTATCAACTGACAGCAGCCCATATATAAGCATAAAAATAAATTAGGTGTTTTGGGTGTGTGCATGGTGACTCTGAGACTAATAAGTTTTGGAGTGGTGTGTGTTTCTATCTTTAATTTAATGGTAACCTGCATTTTTAAAAAACGTGCGGGGGCTGTCCGTGACTATTCTGATAATAAACTAGGGGCTCCCCATTGACATTTTTAGCAGCTATCTATAGTTAATATTGGTGTTGAACTGTTGATAATGTAAAACACATGGTTGGAATACCTAACTCGCCACAAATTAGCATGATCCGTGCAAGGATTTGACAAAAAATCAACAAATTTATAATAAAGAATTAAGAGGAACTACAATAAAGCAATCAACCAGGTAAGTTCTATTATTAAAGTCTTCATTGAGTGTGGAATGCATGAAGTTTACTGCTGCTTGCTGGACAAATGTCTAGACCAGAACCGAAAGAGAGATAATATAAATTCATCAAATTTGAAATCAAATATAGTGTTGAACATCAAATTATCAGCATGCATGACATTAGTTGGTCTTATATTGTTCTAATATGTTGGAATTAGAAACTAAACTACATGAAAGGATGTTCATTTCAATTTTTAAATATTAGGTATGGTTGCAGTATATTAGACTAAACCGTTTTGTAATACATTAATGCATGATTTGTATATTTCATGTAATGTATGATATGATTGTGATGATTTAATGTGGTATTTGCCATCTGGGTGAATGTTTAGTGTTATTATGAATGATGTATTACTGGATAAATATATTATCCCCTTCACCTACTTTGCTTAATTACAGAATATTTAAGCTTAAAAAGTAACAACTAATTTAATTATGTAAAGGCCTGAAGCTCATAACACATCAATTTGTTATACTATTCATGGACTTATGTTCATTATTTACAACGTCAATCCACTTGCCGGAGCCCAATTGTAGCAGCCACATTGTTAGAAGCAAAGGAGTTGCAGACCATTTTTTACTTTTTGAACTATTACAATGCCTTTGTTGCAAACAGCCCCAATAGCCCCTCTCCTTCATAGGTAAGTGTGCATGTGTGTTTTCGAACCACGAGTTTCCATAGGCAACGACAACAACCCCAATAGCAACCCGACATTATTAAATACAAATTAAACTTAATAATATGTGTGGATATAAAGCATCACACCAGCAACCCTATAATTGAAAAATAAAATCAAAATCTTGTGTGTTTTTGTGCTGGAAAACAGAACAAATGATCACAACAGTAATTTGTGAGTGTGTGCAGAATGAATTAGAGTAATTGCAAAATAAATTTAAGTCATGTGTGTGTATTGTGCTTGCTGTCCAGAATTAGAGTTTGATAGAGCATCAATAAATTAAGTGTAGAAGATCGAAAAACATATTGAAGGACGCACCTGCTAAGTTCAAGTTTATCTCTGTAACACCATAGAACATTAGGTTAACAACTTATTTGCTTAGCATGTAGTGAAGGTTCACAATCTACTCACAACACAAAACACACATGTTAATATATAAAAAAAAAACTCAGTGGATAACTAATCTATAAGCATACGTATAAGTGCTTTTTTTTTTTTGCATTAGAGAGTGGAATTTCCTGGTCGCGGGACTTGTCGCCGATGATGACGAACATAGAACGATGTCTGGTTTTGGCCCCGTTTTCAATCAGCGTTCTAATACGCTCGTCCACCTTTTTCCTCATTCTGCTTGATTATTTGCCATCGGCTTCGGCAACGATTAACGGCGACGGCGAGTTTGGTTAAATTGGCGGGTTGTTTTTGAAGCTCCGGGGAACTGCAAATGCATTTAGCAACGCGGAGAATAATTGGTTTTAGGGTCTAAGTTAAATGGGCCGCAACTGGCTTGGTTAAACAAATCATATTTATGTATAATTATATCAGCCCCTTAAAATGAAACATATAAGTAACTTATCTTATTAACTTAGCATTTTAGGGAGACGAGGTTAGTAACAATGAAAAATACTTTAGCAGAGAGAAGGACAAGAAGACTGCTAAGAGGCGGGAGACTAAGGAGACTCTGAACTTCCCTTTCTATTTCTGCTAGCATCAATGAATTGATCTTTTCAACAGCAATGTACAAAGAAATAAGCTCTTAAAAGTATCAAACATACATGTGTATGATTGCAAGACATAAAGTTTATACATATGAACTATATCATGAAAACAAGGAGGATTCACATGTCAGCAGACGAATGGTTATTTAAATCCACAATGATGAATTACACTAAAACAATTTATTGAGGCTTCAACGTGCCTACTGCAAATGCAGTGTGTAAATTTCTGGCTAATCGATTCTTCAACACTAAGAACTTTTATAAGCTATAGAGAAACACTCATGTCATGCTGTTAAGCCTCCAACCAAATATGAGGAAAAATCATATCACATTTTAGCATTACAACCTCACAGAATGCTCAAATGATTTGAGTTAAATTCATATCAAATTGTAATGTAAATTGAGTTACAATAACAACCTAGAGTTACCAATATAATCCACCACCAAAACCCATTAAAATCCTCTAGAACGAGCTCCATAATTATTGACTTAACAAGAAGCAACCAACCCCATTTGATACAAAGATAAAGGGACCATAACCTGCCAACACTCATTCAATTATATCTAAAAGCATCAATTGTAATTAACGCAGAAATTCTCATGAAACAACAATTGTTAGTGTTACATCTATCTAATCTACAAGGCCAAATGTCATCCATGTTTCATAATTCATATCTTCACATGATTCCACTAAACTTTCCTTACAATATTTTCACAATTCGTAGCAGCAGTAGGCATCAAAAATCAACTGACCTTAAAAACCAATTTCTACTTTTGAACGAAAAATCAACAGCCCTTAATCGAAACAAACACACACCCACATCTTTTTTTGTTGTTGCTGTTAATTGATGACACACACGAGAGAAGATCGATTTCTACCTTTGAACGAAAAAGACAAGAGAAAAAGAGATACCTTTTTTAAGGAAAGCAGAAGAGGAAGAGGAAGGAAAGTCTCGTCGATGGAGTTGTGCCATAGATGGAGGTGTTGAAAATGGACCACTCATAGCCGTCGATGTTCGCCGCTGGTGGCCGCCGGAGTAGGCTGGTGGTGGTCGCTGGTCACAAAGGTGAGGGAGGAGGTGGCTTGGGTTTGGGAGAAAGAGAGTGGGAAGCTAGGTGTGCCACAGATGGAGATACCACAAATGCACCACTCGTCGCCGTCGACGCTCGTCGCCGTCGATGCTCGCTGATGGTGGCCGCCGGAGTAGGCTGGTGGTGGCGACTGGTCGCTGGTCACTTGGGTTTGGGAGAAAGAGATAGGGCTAGGGTTTGGAGGAGAGAACGTGAAAGGTGCAATATTTTTCCTATTATTTTTTACTTTTAATGTTGATTGAACACAATATTTATCCTATGATGTTAAACCAAAATTTCAAAGCATTTTTTTTTGTATTTTTTATTTGAATAACCATATTGGAATTAAAAGTTATTCATAATATAAATTACATGTTTATTTAAAAGAAAATATTAAGCGTTGAAAACCACCTTTTTTCGTCATTCAAAAAACATGTTATAAAAAAAAATGTTTGTCGCCACCGCTTTGTACGGGTACAATACTAGGGTTGTTTAATTAGTTTACTACCCAAAGATATATATAGCTGTGATATTTTAAATTTGTAACCAATTTTCTAATTGCACTCTTTTTAAAAAAATAATAAAACATGTACAATCAAATCTTGTATTTTATTAATCTTAACAAATCAGACATTGAACTTTTGTGTGTATTTTTAAATCAAAATTGAAAAACAAGAAACAAATAGTACATTCAACACTTAAAAACAAGTCACATTTTTTTCATCATATTGCAACACTTAAAAAAATGTTATATGTTTTTAAAAATGTGTTGCATTATTTTCATTATAAATGCAACACTCTAAAAATGTGTTGCATTTTTTATTGAAATATGCAACACTTTAAACAAATATTGCAATTTTTAGTAAAACTTGCAACACTTTAGAAAATTGTTGCATTTTTTTAGTAAAAATGGCAACACTTTAAAAAAAGTGTTGCAGTAAATCATTATATGCAACACTTATTGTTAATGTGTTGCTTTAGGGCGAACTTAAATGAAAAAGCAACAATTTTTAAATGTGTTGCATCAAAAGTGTTGCATTAGCTTCGATTTGTAGTAGTGCATGCTCACCACAGACATGTTTGAAGATGAGGCTCAAGATCCTTGGGTATCTTACACAAGCAGGACGATGTTCTTGCTGCACCAGGTTCCTCAAATTCATGAAAATCCACTTTGCCATGTTCAGAGTAGTCCCATCCACAAGCTGTAGGACTATGGGAATCTCATCCCTACTAAGTTGGTCAAAGGAACCAACTTTGCAGCTGAAAGACATCACCACAGAGGCGAATAGAAAACTGTATGTTGGGGATAAGTCCCTCCTGAACAAGGTAGCTTCGACTTTTGGGTCTGCTACACCACATAAGCGTAGCAGGTTGCCCATCTGTTCATCCTCAGGTTGTGCTTTATCATATGTTTAAGCAACAGGAAGATGAAGAACTTCCCTTAGAGGAGCAGTGGTGATCTCAATGGTTTGAGTGCCATTAAGAATGGTTCCCCTGATGGTTTTGGTTGAAAGGTCGTATGAGCAGGTGTACCAAAACTCGTAAACCATCTCCTGGCATAAGACACCAGGAGAGGCAGTCATGGCATAATGCAGGGGATAGGCTTGCAGAAACTCCACCATCTGTTTATAACCATTTCCCACATAGTTTTTGGGAATGGTCAGATTGGCGATGTAGTTGACGGGTTTGAGTGTGAGCATTGTGGTGACAGAAGGATGTTTTTGGACATCATAACCAACGAACACAGGCAAAAGGGGGTTGTTTTGGTGTGCCATTTGGAGAGTAGTAGTGATGAAAAATACTTGACACTTAGTCGATTTAGAGTTTTGCAGGTAGTTATGGAAGCAGTAGAGAAGAAGAAGATGAAACAATGATTTAGGTATTTGTAAGATTTGAAAATAGTGAGTAGGAGAGAAAAAGGTTTGAGCGGTTGATTTGAAATGTTCTTTAACAGAAAACGGAACAGTTTGCCATGTTAGAACGGTTGTCAGATCACTTGACCTTTTTAACTACTAACACAAGTTAACAAACATTATCCGCAGGTAATTAAGTTAAATAAATACATAATTTAAGGAACTTAAATGAGAAGAAAGGTAATTAAAACTGATGTTCCAAGCTGTTGTTCAAACCTGTGATGAGCAGGTAGTACACTGATCACTCCTCAAGCTGTTCATGCAACCTGTGCAGCTAGATGAGAACATGGTTCATTGTGAAGCCTGTTCAATAGCTGATCAGCTTACAAGACAATGCCTTGTATGACAGATTGAGAGAGTGAGCAGTTTGGAGGTTTATACAACCGAACAGGTTTGACATTAAAACATATTTTGTCAAACCTGTGATATGTCCAAGCTGTCCAAGTTTTCAGAAACTGGCTAAGTACAGGACAAGGAAAACCTGTTCCGTTCAAGCTGTTCTGTTAAATCAGGACAAATTTGAACACGTGATCTTTAGAGCATCAATGACACCTAGTCACTTTTATGTAACATGCCCAGCTTGCTTACAAGGTAATTAAACATGTTTTCATCAAGAGGTTTGGTGAAAATGTCTGCAAGTTGTTCATCTGTGGAAATAAAACTCACCTCCACATTACCTTTCTGGATGTGATCTCTGGTAAAATGATGTCTAACTTCAATTTTCTTTGTGGAATGAAAGAGTGGATTGTTGGAGATAGCTATGACACTTGTATTATCACATAGAATAGGAGTTTTCCTATATACAAGACCGTTATCCTCAAGCTGATGCTGCATCCATAGAATCTGCCCACAGCAGCTTCCTCCAGCAATGTACTCAGCTTTAGCTAGAGAAGTAGAAACTGAGTTCTACTTCTTGCTACACCAACTGATCAACTTACCACCAAGGAGTTGACATCCACCTGTGACGCTTTTCCTGTCTAGCCTGCAGCCTGCAAAATCAGAATCTGAATAACCAATTAGATCAAGGCTGGAGTCTTTGGAATACCAAAGAACCAAACCTAGTGTACCCTTTAGGTATCTGAAGATTCTTTTTACAGCAGCTAGATGTGATTCCTTAGGATCAGCTTGAAACCTAGCACATAAACAGTTAGCAAACATAATATCTGGTCTACTAGCAGTTAAGTATAGCAAGCTCCCAATCATGTCTCTGTTAGCTGTTACTGAAACATCTTTGCCACATACATAAGCATCCAATTTTACATTGGTTGCCATTGGGGTTTTGATGGGAGAACTTTTATTAAATTTGACCTTTTTAAGAAGATCTAAAGTATACTTTCTTTGATCAATAAAAATTCCATTTGAGGTTTGTTTAACCTATAATCCTAGAAAGAAAGTAAGTTCACCCATCATGCTCATTTCATATTTGGATTTCATGAGCAGTGAAAAATAATTCTTGCATAGCTGTTCATTAATAGAACCAAAATTTATGTCATCCACATATATTTGAACAAACATAATATCAGATTTCACCTTCTTTATGAGCAATGTGGTACCCACTTCACCTCTAGAATAATCATTGCTCATAAGAAAATCAGTAAGAGTGTCATACTAGGCTCTAGGGGCTTGCTTTAGACCATAGAGAGCTTTGTCCAACTTATAGACAAAACCTGGATGTTGTTTATTTTCAAAACCTGGAGGCTACTTGACATATACCTCTTCCTGCAGCTTACCATTCAAAAATGCACTCTTGACATCCATTTGAAATACCTTTATGCTCTTGTGGGCAGCATAGGCTAGAAAAAAATGAATTGCTTCTAACCTGGCCACTAGAGCAAATGTTTCATCATAATCTATGCATTCTTCTTGTCTGTAGCCTTGAGCAACCAGTCTTGCATTATTTCTAATGACATGACCTTGCTCATCCATTTTGTTTCTGAAAACCCATTTGGTGCCAATTATAGTTTTACCTTTAGGAACAGGGACCAGGTTCCATTCTTTGTTTCTCTCAAACTGATTAAGCTCTTCTTGCATGGCAGTGATCCAATTGGCATCTTTCAGTACATCATTTACTATCTTTGGCTCCATCAGGGACACAAAGCTAGAAAACATACAAAAGTTTCCTAAGCTGTCCCATCTTGTTTGTACCCCTTTGTTGATGTGACCCATTATTTGAGCATTGGGGTTACACCTGATCCACTTAGGATCATTTTTTAATGAAGATTCTTCGGTATCAGCTTCATTTTCATTGGGTCTTGTTGAACAGCTTTCAAGAGTTTCAGACACACTGATGTCTTGAGTCTGTTCACCCATTGAGACTGAGTCATTGTTGTAAAGTCACCACTGTCACGGATCTAATCTTGACGCGATGCCGTCCAACGAGTGTGGAATCCTCGTTAGTGGCTTAACGGATCGATCACGCACGAAAACCGGAGACGAACACTAAGATAGCTGATACAACGTACGACTTGACACGTGTATTTCTCCGAAAGACTCTCTGAAATCAACTCTAGCTCGCACGTGCACTTGCAAAAGATCTGAAAATGAATTTCTCCAAAAGTCTTTGAATAATACGGATTTAACTCATATAGTGATTTGGTTCGAACTTAACTAATCAAGTTCATTTAGGCCCAAGCCCACGAACTTGTCCAATACCCTTCGAACTCAACTTCACTAAGTTTGACTGGGTATGGATAAATTCGAACCTTAGCCTAGAACTTGTCCTTTGAACTTATTCTAGAACTTATCTTTGAACTTGTCATGCGAATGTAAACATCATACACAATCATGATCAAACATATATGACTTGTATTAATAAACCTTGATCTATTACATTTGACTATCTTTTACATATCTAGACTGCTATCGTCACACAAGGTGTACCAACAGACTCCCCCTTGACGATAGCTTCTACAAAGATATTCACTAATATATAGAACTAGGTTTATTCAAAACACTACCTGCATACAGTCCATGCTCTACACAAACTTTGACAACCTTTTGGTACTTTCTGCCTTCAGATCTCCAGCCTTCATGATAGAAAATTGGCTGATCATGAAGCTTTTGCAGGTCATCCTAGGACATATTGACAAGGTGCAAAGAATCATATACCTTCAAAATTACTTTCTCTTCTTCATCCTCCATTATGGCTTCATCAGTTTCATTATCGACGTACCACCACTTCATATTCTTCAGGACATCCTGTAGCATTGTCTTTAATGGAACCTTCTTCAAGCATCTGACTGGTTTGTAAACCATCTTAGCCCACGGTCTCCAGGTAAGTGGATCTATTCTAGTTTCATACACTACTCTCTTGCCAGATCTTTGTTTAAGTATTTCGAACCTTCCAGACCGAACTTCTATTCTAATAATTCTTGCTAACACTTTAGCATATTGGTCGTCTCCCAGGTTTATCAATTCTTTCCATGCCAGTTCCTTCACTTCACATTTAAGCAATATATTGAAGACTTTAAGTTTTCTCCTTAGATACTGGAGCCCATCTCTTCTTTTAAGAACAAAGAGCTGCAATTCTCTGTGAAAGAACCAGCTAAGAATGCCTCCGGATAGGTTCCCTGGGCTTGGCAATCTAATTTTCTCTTTTACAGCTAATTCAGTCCTTTTCTCTTCTTTCTTGAGCCAAAGGTTCCTCTTTTCTTCTTTGGCTGGCTCCTCATTTGTCACTTGAGATACGTCATCATCCAATTCATCATTAATTGTAGACTTTAGCATGTCTAGATCTATTGGATTCTGGTCTGTATTTAGATATTGTTCGGTGACTGGTTGCCCTTGAATAACAATCTCATTCGCCTCTTCTTCTTCATCAATCAAAACTTCATCATCTGACTTCCAGTCTGGAACATCTTCTAGAATGAACTCTCCTTCCTCAAGATCTTCTAAGTCATCCTCAAAATCAAAGGTCACATCCTCTTCATCTAGTCCAGCCAAGGCTCCTATCATTTGTTGCTCGTTAAATTTTGATGTTTCTAGAGCCTTGCCTTTTCCCTAATTTCCTCCTGATCCCGGTGATCCAGGCTCCCCCTGAAGTTCAGCTTGCTAAACAATCTCATGTGGAAGATCTGCTAGCTCACTGCCATTCTTTTATGTATCCGGGTCACCTCCTTCATCATCTACATCTCTACGAACTCCCCTCAATTCATTGCCCTGCAACTACTCTCCCCCCTGAGCTTGAAGATCTTTCAAAATTTGTTGCACTATGGTCTGAAGAGTCAGTAGCTGAGATTGCTGGGTAGAAATTGTTTTTTGTTGGGTGGCCACTTGAGTTTATAGCTGAGCATTCTATTCTTCCAAACGAGAGTTTTGTTGCTGCAGCTCATTCACAGCTTGCGAAAGCTGAAAGATTTGGACTGTTTGGAAATCCACTTTGCCTATCAATTCTGAGAATCGTTGATTCTCAGTCAATGGACAGAAGTTGATGAGAGTCAGAGGTTTGATGTGGATGGAGTGGTGGTTGCGGTGGATGAACGGCAGTAGAAGTAGATGGAGCGCCTTGAATTATGCGTTGACGCTTCACTCTCTGTTGAATTGCTATCACTGCTTCTTCTTCCAAGACAAAATCCTCATCGCCTTCATCTTCATCTCGGAGAGCCGGACGAGTCATTTTTCGTCTGCTCACAACTACTCTTGATCCATGTCTTATAAACGAAATTGTTGGATTAGCAGTTTCCCTTAACTCTTCTTCTGAACATGAATCTGAATTAGATTTGGAAGTGGTCTCTACATGACCTTCTACTACTTCACGACTCCCAGTGCCTGCAGTTCTGGCTACTGGAGGCTGATAATCATCAATTTGCCTAAATATATCATCCAGATCGGTATGCGGCTCCAAGATATCTTGTACAAGCTCAGCAGAGATATTCTCTTGAGCCGCTGCGCCTTGCTCAAAGATTTCCTCTAATATCTGCATCCTCGGGTCAACATGAGGTCCCGATGTGGAAGCCTTTGCTGCCGTTACTGCTTTACTTGTAGAAGTAACTTCCCGAGCAACCGGTGCTTGTTGTGCCGGTGCTTCTTGCTGTTGAGGTTGTTGCTAAGGACCATCAATTATCCATTCATCTCCCTCTGGAGCGACAAAATCTGGATCTATGACTGTGCCGAATAATGGAGCCACTTGGGGCCTTACTTGCTCTTCCCTTCTAGCGTTGTGGGATTGACAGTCAGCAAATATTCTCTTATCAATTACTGCTACTTCAGTTTGCTCTGGTAGCGTCGGTAATTCAGGCAGAAAATGCCTTATTATCATCATGATAAACCTCGGATACATTAAAAATATTTCACGGGTTGGAGCAGAGATTTGGTGCATAAACTCCCCAATGAACATCTCAGAAAAGCTGTAAGGCTTGTTGTAGACCAAGGAAATCATTGTAGATTGTAGCTTAGACACCATCGTATCAAAACCTGCCTTCTTGGGTGCAAAGCAGAACATAATTACGTGCACCAGATAGCGCCATTGGCCAATGAGACCACTCTTAACATAAGATGCCTTCATACTATCTTGAGCATATCCCATCCTTAAGAAGGCTGCCTGCCGGATGGGAGCTGGGTAGTCTATGGGACCATCCTCTTGTTCTGTCGTCCCCAATTACAGATTCGATCGCAGATGATTAGCTGAGAATGCAATGGGTTAGCCACCGAATCTGGCCCGTAAAAGCGTCGGAACATGGGTGTAGTCAACTTGAAGAGATTGCCAGAATTGGCGGACATATGGAAGAATTATCTACACGTTGTGCGTGAGGGCATATGCCACCTTTGACTGCGACAAAAATTCTAACATTTTCCTATAAGGCTGAGCCTCTAGCAGCTGAAGATCAACGGGCATAGTCATATTGTGCTTGTTGATAAAAGCACGATCTCCCATATATGCACACAAATCAAACACTTAAGATGTTAGAAATTGATTTTGGAAAAGTTTAAGTTATTCACACTTGTGTAAATTCGAACTATTAAGTTCGAATTGGGAACATCTGTCGAACTTACTTAAATTCGGGTATAACAACACCTCGAATTATTAGTCGATATTCTTATTTCGCACATGTTGTCTGCGACACTGATAGATATTTTGAACAAGATCTAACGTATGAAGAACAAGTTCGAAGCCTATGAACAATTCGAGTGGCTATTTTGAAACTTCAAAACCATGATTTAAACCTTTTAAGACTCATAGCTGTTAATCTAGTCCCTACATAGGTTCTAATCAAGTTTATTAAGTTTAATTTAAGTTTTATAACCACACTTTCGTTGTTTACGACAGCATAGATTTTCAGTATACTAAACCCAAAAATACACGCATGAAGCCATTTAAAGTCCCAAAATTCACTTACTTCAGTTGTTTGTGAGTTAAAACTTGGAAATAAGTGTATGTTCGAGATGGAACTGTTGGATCTTCGTGAAACAGGAGACAAAATCGAAATGACGACAAGTTCGAGAATTTTATGAACAAGTTCGAGATCGCCTGTTAAGTTTGAGAGAGGAAGTTCGAAGGTAGATGTATTAAATGAACATTGTTGACCTATTTATACCCAAACTACTTCGAACTTATGTTAAGTTAGAACTTGCAGCAAGTTCGAAATGTAACTTCGAACTTATAAGATAAAATTAAAATAAAAACTAAAGTACTTTTTCAAATAGAATATTTTTGCGAGATAGTCCAAGAAGGTTCAATCAGATAGCGGTGTCAAACGCACTTTCAGTATTTCACTTTCACACTTAGGAATTTTTATTCCTTTGATTGTTTGTCGTGGCATACACTTCAAGGTGATTGTTGGTATGCTTTTCCTTTTAAAACATTCAACACTTTTTGAATTTCCTTTGGCCCTTTTATTTATCAAGAAACTACCTTACATGTCCCGTACTTAGACATACTTCTATGATCAAGGCAGACCCACAATGATTATGACTTTTTGGTATTTGTAAATTATCTTTAAAAGGCAAACGGCGGACACAGTTCTGTATTTACATACAACAAAGTGTCTTAGTTTGTTTTAGACTTCCTCTTATGTTAGCAAGACAACAGTGACAGGTCTGTACTCAGTACAACAAAGTACATATCTTGCTAGTTTAAGTCAAAACAGCGGTGACAGGTATGTACTCACGTACAACAAAGCGACTTGTTTTGACTTCCGTTACTTTTGAAAACCTTTTCTTTCTTTCTTTAAGATGTATTTTGATGAAGCTATACATCCCCAGATAAATTTGCATACCTCGTTCATAATCATTGTCTGTATGTCTCTATCATAGAAATTAAGACTTCTTGGTCATACATCTAAGTTAGTTACACATATGACATTTTCTTGATTATTTTATTAGCTTTTAGGATTTCCTTCATGTATTATGCCTACTAACACATCAGACAAGAATGTGTATATCACTTAGAGTTTATGGTGCATTATGTGTGAAAATTAACACTTAGAGTTTGTTAGACTGTGCTAATTTTCGTCACTTTGAACCTATGACTCTAAGACTTATCTCATTTTAAAATACACTAAGAAACTAAACTAATAAGTTACTACTAAATAGAAAGAAAGACTACTAAGGTCAAGTTACTCTGGATTACGCATGCCATTTAGTTGAACTAACATTTCAATGCGTGACTTATCAAATGCTTATGTGAAAAGATTCGCATTATTGTCTTCCGTTGTAACTTTTACCAGTTTTATCAAGTTCGTTTCAGCACAATCACGTATAAAATGATGTCTTATGTCTATGTGCTTGGTCTTACTATGTTTAACTGGATTATTTGTTATGGAAATAGTAGACTGATTGTCTGTCCTAATGGGAGTATGAGTATAAGTCAAACCGTAATCAAGCAATTGTTGTTGAATCCACGAAACCTGTGAACAGCAACCACCAGCAGCTACATACTAGGCCTCGCACGTTGATACGGCTACCAAAGTTTGTTTCTTGCATTGCCAGGATACGAGCCTCCATCCAAGGAATTGACAACCTCCAGTCGTTGATTTTCGGTTCAAGCTACATCCTCCATAGTCTGTATCCGCGTACGCCTCCAATTCCAGATCTCCATCAGCATGATACCAAAGTCTCAGCTTCGGTCTGACTTCAGGTATCTCAGAATTCGCTTCACGGCTTTCATATGCATTTCTTTCGGATTAGCTGAAACATGGCACAAATACACACAACAAACATTATGTCAGGTCTAGAAGCAGTTAAATACATATGTGACCCGATCATGGCCCGATATAAAGTCGGATCCACATCAGTATCACTATCTGTACCCGGTCCGAGATTATGATTCACTTGAATCGGAGTACTGAAATGGTGGTAAGTTTTATTCCTTCCATCCCGAAGTGCTCTAGAATGTCGTAGACATACTTCGTCTGATGAATAAACATGCCTTCTTTCCTTTGTTCAATTTGTAAACCGAGAAAGAAGTTTAGCTCTCCTATAGCACTCATCTCAAACCTCGACTTTATTACCTTTTCAAAGTCCTTACACATTTGATCGTTTGATGACCCGGAGATGATGTCGTCCATGTACACTTGTACCAGAATGAAATCATCACCTTTCTTTTTCACGAATAGTGTACCATTCTCCCTCTCTCAAACCCATTGTCTAAGAGGTGAGTTGACAGTGACTCATACCAAGCCCGAGGTGCCTGATGTAATCCATACAGAGCCTTATCAAGTTGATATACTTTGTCGGGATACTGGCGATCAGTAGACCCTGGCGGTTGTTCGACATACACCAATTCCTTCACCTTGCCATACAAGAATGCACTCTTGACGTCGAGTTGATATACCTTAAACCCTTTGAAGGAATCGAAAGCTAGAAACAGCTTGATCGCCTTAAGCCTCGCCACTGGTGCAAACACTTCGTTATAATATATTCCCTCTTCCTGGTTGAACCCTTTTACCACGAGTCTTGCTTGTTACGAGTAACTATGCCCCGATCATCCCGTTTACACTTAAAGACCCATTTGGTCCCTATAGCAACTTCTCCTCAAGGCAACGACACTAACTCCCACATTTCTAGCTTTCTGAACTGTGACAGTTCCTCTTGCATAGCTTCAACCCAAGAATTGTCTTCCAGAGCCATTTGCACATATTTCGGCTCTACTTGTGAGATAAAACAAGCACGTGTGGAATGCCTCGAAGTCATTGATCATTGATAACGACAATGTGTTATTATTCACACTACTCCTAGTTCTCATACCAGTATGTGGATTCCCTATGATACTCTCAAATGGATGATCCTTGTTTATCCTTGATGTTTCAATTTCATCGACTTGAAGATTGTCTCCCAAATTCGATCCTATTTCACCTACTGGGGGTATGATTTCAGACGGAATAACGTATTCCTCATGATCACTATCTTCGGAAGTAGTATTACTTGTCTGATTCTCATTTGCAGGTAATTCAGGTTCATTATTTGTTGGAGACCCATCTTCAGTCGTTATAGTCTCAGATGTTGATGGAATGCTTGAACTTGGAAAACCTCTACATTCGTCGTTGAGATTCAATGATGAGAAGTCATTTTCCACAGAACTTGCAGTTCCACTAAACAATATGTTAAATGATTCAAATACAGAGTCATAATCAAATAACCATTCAGGACCAGTTTGGGGTTCATGTAAATAACTTGTTACGTCAATGTAAAACACAATTTCAACCGTACCATTTATTTTGTTAAAAACCCTCTTATTTGGTGAATTAGGAACATAACCTAGGAAGTATCTTTCCTCAGCCTTTTCACCAAACATAGGTTGATGTTTTGTTTTCAATAACGCACACGGTACCCCAAACGGTTCAAAGCTAGTCAATTTTCGTGGTCTCTTATTCAGAACTTCATAACAGGTTTTGTTCAATGGTTTGATAGTAAGGACCCAGTTTAAAACATGACATGCGGTATTCACTGCCTCCCCCCAAAATAACGTAGGAAGTTTTGAATTCGAGAGCATGGTCCTTGCTGCCTCAATCAAAGTCATGTTCTTACGTTCTGCCACCCCATTTTGTTGTGGCTCATAAGGTGCACTAAATTGATGCACTATGCTCATAAGATATCCATATGCAGCAAATCGAAGGTGGAAGCGATCGAGTTTTGAGTCTTGGACTTGTGTGACTTTTTATGTTTCCCTTTTCGCACGATACACACTTGTCTTCAAACTGAAAACTCTTCAGTGGAACACCTTGCACAAGACCATTCTTCGTGATGAAGTTCATCTTCCTTAAGTGCAAGTGTGCCATGCGTCTGTGCCACAGTAAAGATTCAGACTCTGAAGCTTTGGATAGTAGACAAATCGTTCCCATCGATGAATCTGATACATTCATGTCCATCATGTATAGATCATTCACCCTTGGGGATCACATCATAATCCACTCTTCAGGTAACTTGAATCCCGGCTTCAACACTAACGCTTCATTCTTAGTAAAGATAACTTAATTCTTCTTATCATAGATCTGAGAGACACTAATGAGAGTATGATCAAGTTTATCGACATGGTAAACTTGATCAAGTGTGATTGTCCCATTAGTGACTTCTCTTGTTCCAGTGATATTTCCTCCCTTGTTCCCAGAAAATGATACAAAACCCTTGTTCCCTCCCTTGTAGTCTGTCAGTAGACTTCTTTCCCCATTCATGTGACGAGAGCAACCACTGTCGACGAACCATTTATTGTTTAGACCTGTAGTTAGCTCCTGCACAAGAAAGAAAACAAGTTAGTTATCACGGGGAACCTAAGCCATGACTGACTTGGTAATACCATTCTCATCCACATACTTGAATTCTTTCACATACCCATCTCGCCTTTCAGGTGACTTGGGTTTTTGACTGAGAACTTGTTGTGGTGCTGAGTGATTAACATTCACTCTTGACCTTTGGGCTGTCATTTGAGGTTGAGCCCTTGAATAATTTTTATTGTAATGCAGTTCATTGTTATATCCCTGGGCTTTTCCTGGTGTCTGTTGTCTATTAGGGGTATGGGACCTAACTGGAGTATAAGCCCTCTTAGGTGTTGTACTCCTAAAGACTTGTTATGGTCCTGACCTAGATTGATTAGGGACTCTATTCGGTGATTTAGTCCTAATCACTTCATTTTGTCTGACCGACACCGATATTTGTTTAGCAGTTGCCCTAGGAGTTGTATTCAAGTTCTTCTAAGTATGTTAAGAACTACTTGTACTAGCAATACTAGGTACTAATTTTGAGGCTGGTTGATCTTGCTTCCCTACTATCGGTGTGGATTCTACCTTTTTATAAGGACAACTAGATGCAACGTGACCTTTCTCATGACATCTAAAGCACAACATCTTATCAATTGGCCTTTTATAAGTACCCTTTGATTTTGGAGTCTCACTAGTGTCATGTTCTTTCAGTTCAACTATAGTGTTTACAACCTCTTGCTGATTATCACTTACATGTTTTGCTTCTTCTAGTTTAGAGTCACTAGTAGATTGCACAAACTAGATTTTATTAATCTTAGGGGTTGCTGTAGACAACTTAGTTGAATTTTCCTTTTCAGGTTCTGTTTCAGTTGCTACCTCTGATTCAACCAAATCAGTGGTTTCATCCCGAGGTTGAGGCACATAGTTGTTGCTGAACAATGGAGGACTCTTCTGATAACCTAGGCCTACTTGTTTCTTAGACTGCTTTTGAGCTTCTAAGATTTTTCCTAGATTTAGGATGAGTTCCTAAACTTTTCAAGCATGCTATTGGCCTCTGCAACCTTAACTCTAGATTCAGCTAGCTCTGCATCTTTAAGGGTGAGGTCTTTGGTCAAAGATTCAACATGCTCATACATGAGTTCTAACCTGACACATTGCTCACTCAACTTGTCTTTCAGAACTATGACATCCTGAGCATCTGCTTTCATTTTGGCCCTTAAATCCTCCTTAATATCTAGAAGACTAGCATTATCAGATTTTAATGATTGGACATGAGCTGTCAAATTGTTATGTGTCTCTAGCACTAGATTTAATCTATCATTTAAAGTAGCATTTAAAAGACATAAGTCATGGAATGTAGAAAAGTTTAGAGTTACCTTTTTGCGGTCCGATTCCACATTGGCCATTTGAGGTGCAAACTCTAGAATGGTTTGCTCCTCTGACTTTTCCACCAACAAAGGACTTACATCTGACTGTTGGGTGTCCTCTGTTTCTTTTCAGCTATCTCCCTCAAGTCTCAGTTACCTCAGCCATAAAGGCTCTGGCATTCGACTCTGGATGAGTGCTCCAATCATATGTGCCATCTAACTGTCTGTTGGATGACACGTTTGTTAGCAGACCAGCTATGGCTGCTTGATTCCCAGAACCACTAGAGTGTTGTTTCCCTTGGTTCTGATTCTAATAATTTTCCACTTTTGGTCGTTGACATTCTCAGGCAAAGTGTCCCAATCCTTGGAAATTGTAGCACTTTACTTTTGACTTGTCGAAACCAACGTTGTTGCTTACACTCAAATTTCTTCCCGTCGTCTCATAAATCTATTGACCCTTTGAGTCACCATGGCCAGTTGCCATTCTAGGTCCATCTGTTCCAAATCGTCGGGATCTACTTGATCGTAGTCCTCTTCCCACAGAGCTGGATAATTTATTTTACCTTGAACGCAATTTCCTTGAGAAGCAGACGCTGAATGTTGTGGTTTTTTCTTTTGGTTTGGAAAAACCTAAGAACGCCCTATTACTGGATTCTTCTGCCTCAACAGGTATTGGCTCTTCTCTCGAGTAGAAAGCTATGGCCCCAGACTTTATTTAACTAGAAGTTGTAGGCTTTGACTTCCAAAGTACATTTCCAGATCTTGTACTTGATCAAATTCCCTTTCATTCTTCTGCAACTTGAAATTGTAGGCCCTTAGCGTTCTGATAACCCCTTCAAGAGTAAGAGTCTGAAACTTCTCTTCATCATGCTTTATTAGCGCTGTGTACATCTCCCACTTAGCCGGTAAAGCATCCAGAAGCTTTTCTATCTTCTCTGTCTCTTGGTACTCAACACTGTGATTGTCAAGTTCAGTTAGCAGATGATAGAATCTACTAATCGTCTCATCTAGTGTCTCATTCTTTAGTGCTTTGAAGATAGCAAATTGTTGCTTCAGCATTTCTGTTCTTCCCTTGCATACCCTGGGATTTCCCTCACACCGCTTCTCTAGAGCATCCCAAAGCTCTTTAAAAACCCTGTTATTTCTCAGAGTGTGTAGGATCTTCTGAGGTAGTGCCATTCTGATGGACGAAAAAGCTCGGTTCTCGGCCTCATAGATCTTTTTGTCGTCATCCTTCATGTTTTGATACGTCAAAACTCTCAATCGCCCTTCAAGCTCTTGCATAGGAGGAACGTAACCGTCATCAATGCATATCCACATACTCATGTCATTAAATCTTGCAAAGTCAGCAAATCTATCCTTCCACCAGTAGTAATCTTCCAACTTCATTAGCTTGGGTGGAGAATTTGCTTGGCCAACCTCATGGTCCATTTCTAGAAATTTGTGCAAACTCGACATTCTTTAAAAACTTTTTGCTTTCGAACTTAAATTATTTAATTTAAAAATGAATTTAAGATAAATCTTTCGAACTTAGTTAAATATGAATATATGTAAATTTAAATTCGTTTAATAAATTAAATTCGGAATGATTTCAGTTCGAACTTCAACAAGTTCGAAAGACTGCAAGTTTGAGAAACCCTATATATTCTGACAAATTCGAACCAAGTCAAGTTCGAGAAAACCCTACGAACTTCTAACAAGTTCGAATCCCAACAAGTTCGAATCTGACAACTTCGAATGCTCGGACAAGTTCAAAGTCCAGTTAAATCCGAAAGAAACCCTAAAATCAAATTCGAGAGGAACGTATTTTGTCAAGTTTGAAGAACCCTAACACACCACTTAAGTTCGAGAAACGGCCAAAAATTCAATTTTTTCAAGTTTTCAGATTAAACCAATGTTTTTAATATTGAGAACACTTATTTCGACTGAAAAAGTGAACTAATATGAATTTTTCCTCGTAACATTGCTTGTTGAACTCTGAAAACCTCGAAATTCGGTGATTTATCCGGTAAAATCGTCAAGAAACAAAAGAATGAACACGAAGAACACTCGTTATGGCTCTGATACCACTTGTAAGGTCACCACTGTCACGGATCTAATCTTGACGTGACGCCGTCCAATGAGTGCGGAATCCTCGTTAGTGGCTTAACGGATCGATCACGCAAGGAAACCGAAGACGAACACTATGATAGCCGATACAACGTACGACCCGACACGTGTATTTCTCTGAAAGACTCTCTGAAATCAACTCCAGCTTGCACGTGCACTTGCAAAAGCTCTGAAAATGAATTTCTCCAAAAGTCTTTGAATAATATAGATTTAACTCATAATTATAGAGATTAGGTTTGAACTTAACTAATCAAGTTCGTTTAGGCCCAAGCCCATGAACTTGTCCAATACCCTTCGAACTTAGCTTCACTAAGTTCGACTGGGTATGGATAAGTTCGAACCTTAGCCTAGAACTTGTCCTTTGAACTTATTCTAGAAGTTATCTTTGAACTTGTCATGCAAATGTAAATATCATACACCATCATGATCAAACATATATGACTTTTATTAATAAACCCTGATCTATTACATTTGACTATCTTTTACATATCTAGACTGCTATCGTCACACAGGGTGTACCAACAATTGTTGTTGAACACGTCAGCATAGAATTCAGGGAAATCAACATTGACTGGTTCTGGACATGGTGCATTAACTATATCAGTACACTTATTCACACAGGTTGTACCAACATAATCTTCATCATGACCATTGTGGTTAACAGGTTTCACTCTGGGTGATGTGGAAGCTCTGGAATCTTTTTCTTCAGCATTTGAATGCACAAGATCATCAAAATTGAATTCTCCTGAAACTGATTAAGGATCAGCTTTGGCAGAAGGATGTAAGGACTCCTCAAAGGTTACATTGATAGATTCATCAATCACCTTTGTTTTGTGGTTGTATACTCTGTAAGCTTTTGAAATAGCTGAGTATCCAACAATCACACCTTTATCAGCCTTGGGTTCAAACTTGGCCAGCTGGTCCCTTTGATTCAGAATGAAGCAGGGACATCCAAACACATGGAAATAGCTTATATTTGGCTTTCTCCGTTTGAGTAGTTCATAAGGAGTCTTGTTGAACCTTTTTACCACTAAGGACCTGTTTTGAGTGAAGCAGGTAGTATTAACAGCTTCAGCCTAAAATGATGAAGGCAAACCTGATGCACACAACATGGTTCTAGCAACTTCAATGAGGGTTTTATTCCTCCTTTCAGGAACTCCATTTTGTTGTGGAGTTCTTACAGCTGAGAAGTTTTGAGAAATGCCTCTTTCTTCACAGAACTATTCAAGAGTACTATTTCTGAATTCAGTACCATGATCACTTCTAAGCTGCTTAACTTAAGCAGAGTTTAGAACTTCCATCTTTTTAATAAATCCAATAATCTCTCTGGCAGCCTCTCCTTTGGTCTTTAGGAAGATCACCCATGTAAACCTGAAGAACTCATCAACCATTACTAGAGTATATCTTCTACCTCCTAGACTTGGGACTCTGACAGGTCCAAACAAGTCCATGTGGATTAAGAAGAGAGGAGTATCAATAGAAAAATTTTGCTTGGATTTAAAAGATGTTTTTCTCTGCTTGCCTTTCTCATAGGCTGTGCAAAGTTTATCCTTACCAAAGGTTATAGAAGGCAGACTTGTTACCAACTCTTTCTTACAGAGTTTGTTGATATACTTGAAGTTCAGGTGTGATAGCCTTTTGTGCCATAACCAGGTTAGGTCTGCATTGCTCCTTGAGATAAAGCAGGTTTCAGTTGTGGGATCAGCAGATTTCATATCCACAACATATACACCTTTCTTTCTTTGTACACACATCACAACCTTGCCTTGGGGATCTAGTATGTACCCCAGGTGCTCATCAAAGCTAACCTTGTAGCCAACATCACACAGTTGACTAATGCTAACAAGATTATGTTTTATCCCAGACACATAGGCTACTCTTTTGAATATTGTCACACCAGCTTGAAGGGTTCCATATCCTTCTGCGGATCCCTGAACATTGTCAACAAAGGTGACTTTTGGCACTTTTTCAGGCTTGAGATCACTCAACAAATCTTTGCAACCTGTCATGTGACCTGAGCAGCCACTGTCAAAGTACCAAACCTGGGATGGTTGTTTAACGTGTAGAGTGACAAGGGAATATATTAGTTATTTTTAGGGGGACTCATCATAAGGATCAGTTCTCCTTCTTCAACAACATTTGTTGATGGACCAGTAAGATCTACACTAATGTTTCCAATTTGGATTGTATCAGCTTGGATACTCTCCTCAATGACCATGTTACTTCCAACACTGCTGGTTTTTGCAATGTTGGAACTAGCAGTGTCAGCAGGCCTTATGTCCTCCATTTCAGGACAATCTTTGGCCATATGAGTCTTCTTCCCACATTTATATCATTTTCTCTTTTTAAATTTTTTGGAAGAAGTACTTCCAGAAACATATTCTGGATTTTTTTTGTTGGGCTTTAGCAAACTTATTGCTATTTTTAGAAGAACCAACAGTTTGAGTGGAAGTCACAATAGCAACAGCTTTACCTGTATCTTCTTTCCTCTTTTTAGGAGGGCAGAAATCAAATATGGGAACTTTAATTTTCTCTAGTCCTTCCATAGGTTTGGGAAACTTATTCCTAGCTTTCTCAGGTTGAGCAATGGCTTTGCTCTTTCCCTTACTGAGATGTGATGAATGTTGCCTATCAACATAATCACTGCTTCTGGTTTTGAAAGACTTACCTTCGCTTATAACCAATTTTCCACTATGATTTAAAAACTTATTTGAAATCACAGCAGATTTACTTTCAACGTGAGACTTATTCCTGTTGAAAGCGGGCTGCTTTCCTTTTGAAAACTTTTTCTCAAAATGTTCAGCATCAAAAGGGTTAATAGGTTTCTTCCCATCAGCTTTAGACCCAGAATCTGTCTTGTTGATAGGTTTAGTATCCAATGCTACAGTTTGAACTTGTTTTCCCTTCTTTTGTTTGTGTGAACCAACCATGCACATAGCAGGTTGATTTGATGGAGAGCATCATCAGCTTTAAAGTCTTTTCACACAAACTGTTAGTGTTTTGAGTCCTGACAAACCTGTTTGTTGAGACCAGCTTTCCATTTACCCTTTGAATAAAGGTGCTTGGAAGCTCACCAAGAGTGGAGAAGTCTTTTTCCAGATTATTAACCTCAACAATTGAAGTTGCTGTCTTAAGATCCCCTCCAAGATAGGCTTGGATTTGAGCAGGGATCTGCTGACTGATACAGTGGTTGACTTTCTGTGCAGATTGGCACCAAGAGTCAACAATATTTTGAAGTTTGGCATGCTTTGAGTCCGTCTCTCTCTTTTCTACTAATAAAATGGTGTTGATGTGTTTACTTCATCAAGCTCAGTTTTCAACTTATGAAAACTGTCCAGATCATTAGTTTTTATTTAAAGATATGTTGTTAACTTGGAGACTTCAGACTTCAAAGCACCATACTTCTCAACAGCAGCTTTTAAATCAACAAGTAAATATTCAAACATTTTAACTTTTTCATCAGAACTGTAATCCATAAAATTTTGTACCTTATACATCATAGTTGGGTTCCAGTTCTCCATGCTGCTAAGAGCTTCAGCTTCAGTCAGCAGCTATATGGCCTCTTTTGCCACATTTAAAGCACTCAGCCTTAGTTTTGTCAAATTCTTTCATTTTTATGGCACCTGACTTCTTTTGCAGCATCTTCCCACCATACCTCTTCTTATTGAATTTTCTGACACGCATAGCAATCGTTTGCTCATCATCAAATTCAGTAAGATCTTCACAGTCTTCTTCCTCTGATAATTCATCCATTTCATCATCAGCCTGTTGATGAGCTGGTGTGAACACATCACACACCTGACCAGCATGTTGTCTCACACTGGCCACTAAGGCAGCACCTCTTTTGGACATATCTAAGACATTTCTTTTCTGTTGCCTAGACTGTTCATCATTCAACAAGGATCCATAAAGATTCACAAGATCCATGCCTCTGATGCTACCTGAGTTTCTGAGGATAGTAGAGAAGTAATTCCATTCCTCAGGCAGAATGTCCAAAAATTTGTTCACCAAAGTTAAGTAGTCTTTAGTGATCCCAACAACTTTGTGATCATTTGTTAAGGATGTGAGCCTGATGTAGGTTTCAGTGAGTGACTCCTTTGGCTTTGCAAAGAACAGCTCATACTGTCTAACAAGATTATTGATCCTGTTATCCAGTCTGATAGTGGGACTATCATAGACGGTACACAAGGTATCCCACATCTCATTTGCAGTCTTCATTTCTCAACCTATTTGAACACATCATCAGGAAGAGAAATAACAAGGTTGTTCCTGGCCTTTGCATCAAGAACAACCAACCTTTTGTCTTCATCAGACCATTGAGCTTTTGCCTTCTCAAAGGTTCTGACTTCAGGAACAACTTCTTCAGTAGTAGGAGTTATAGTAGTAACAGAGGTTGGCACATAGGGACCCTCCATTACTATCTCTAGTAGTTGTACATCCAGATTCTCCAAGTAGAGCATCATTCTGCACTTCCACCCAGATAAGTTCTGATGATTGAACTTGGGAGGCTTTGCCATTGAGCCATTGTCATAGTAACAGGAAGAGCTGACAGCACTGTTGTCCATGATGGGAAATAAGGAGTAATGAGAGATCTAGAGTTAACACACACTCTTAACTGCTCTGATACCAGTTGTAGGTCCCAAAAGGTTTTCCTTGTATGTTGTTATAAGCTATAGAGGGGGAGGGGTGAATACAAGTAATTAAAAACTTAACACACTTTCTTAATGTTTGTATGTATATTATCAACAAGTGTTAATTACAAACAAGCCTGAACTGCGGAATGGTTCAAGCTGAGATGACAGAAACAACAGATAGACTACTAATCTAAGACACACTGAGACTAGTTACAATGAATACACTCACAAAGATGAACTCACTGATATTACAAGACAGACAGACAGACAGCTTGAACAAGAACAGCTTGGACACACTTTACTGTTTTATTCAAGCAGACATTGCATGCAGGAAAACACACTTCTTTGCACGTTCTGAATATCACACGCTTCGATCTTACATTCCTTAAAAGCTTCCTTTTATACTCTCACAGAGAATCCCAGTGAAGCTTCCTCATTGGATGTAGAGACAGTGGAGCGTCTTTCCAAAAAGACAAAAATACTTTTCTGCACGTTCTGACAAAGTAGCATTTGTCTCTACATTGCAGAATCTTTGTCTTTTTCCTTTTTGTCTTTGTTGCAGAAGGCTTTAACCAAAAGAGGAATGTCAACTTAAAACCTTTCAACTTCTTGAATGGGCATTTTGATATAAGAAGTGGTCTGTCACCCATTTCAAATATCCACTTTGTCTTCATGTATCAGAACAGCTTGGGTAGTGTAAGCAGATCTGATTTTCCACTTTGTATTTGACTTTGTAAACTGATCTTTTGATCCAAGATAATACACGAGGACATGGAAACATATTCCATAAAGTGTTTAGCCTGTTCACAAAGAACAACATCTGTTCACAAAGAACAGAACACTTAGAATTTGTCCAAGCTGCTCAATAGGTGTGAGCAGCGTAGACAATTTATGTCCAGCCTGTTCAACAGAACAGAACAGATTGGTCAATCTGCCTTAGTTTCAACAAATGCAATAGGGTAAACACCTTTGACTAATATTGCAAATCACTTATCAGGTTTCAATAAGGCATTAACAGGCCTTAAACTATACCTTCAAGTGCATCAAATAGGTTTGATTAAAAATCTCCCCTTAAGATGTATAACAGGTTTGACTGACGCCTTTTGTGCCTATCAAAGGTAAACAATGGAAGCTTCAGATAACCAGGCTAGGTGCTGATGGTCCAGAACTGGAAACTTATGAGTCTGCTGATATTGACTGCATGGGGTACAGAGAACGAGTTGAATTGGCAGTTACCCTGAGCCAAACTAAAATCTGAAACTGCTAAAACTATCAGGGCATATGTTAAAATGCTAATGGAGAAAGTCAAAGACCTGGGCTTGATCCCTGAAGAACAAATCAAGGGTACCTCAGTGGTGAACCCCAAGATTAAACCCAGGAGGAAGAGAAAGGATACAGAGCTTGAAGAGCACCTCAAGATGATTGAACAGGGAATGCAAGGTGTTTAAATCAAAGTGGTAGATCATAGTCTGCCAAGAGGAGTTGAGCCCGAGGAAGGCAAACTCATAGAAGAGCCTGAGTTTGGGGTATTCTTTGTGGACCCCTTATCAAAGAAAATATGTTTTCATAGAGCATCTGATCTTCATAAGGTTGGTCTAAAGTAGATCATTGCCTTTAGACTCTCCAACACTTCTGGAACCAGCTCAAGATGGAGAGCAGTCATTTGGGAACAGCTTAAGGGCTTCTATGAGAGAGGAGAACTTCAACACCCTGATTTCATGTTTCTTAGGCATGAAGTGGAAGAAATTCGTGAAACAATGGAGCAATTTGAACGCCTGTTTGAACCAAGAACACAGCTTGAAGATCCATCTACTACTGAGTAGATGAAGAATGGAAGGTGTCCATTAGTTGGACAGGCTTGCCATTACCCGCTCCCACCATCAACAGTCCAACTTATTGAAATTCTTTTTGTACATATGTTGTACATTAATTACATAAGTTGTAATCTATTTTATTACATTAGTTGTAATTACTTTAGTACATCAGTTGTACTTCTATAAAACATGTGTTGTTTGTAATCAATATCAGTGTATATATAAACTGGTCTTTTACTTTACTTCAATGTTGTAATTTCATTTCAGCAAATGTATTGTAAAAATATATAGTGAGAATTGATATAATCAGCTTGGACTGATTATTACAAATACGGGGAGATTGTTAGGCACAAAAAGGCCTCAATCAAACCTGTTCTATATCATAGGGGGAGATTATTAATCTAACCTGTTTGATACACTTAAGGGTATGATTTAAGGCCTCTTAATGCCATATTGAAACCTGAAAAGTGATTTGCAATATCATCCCAAAGCTGTTCGCCCTGTTGCATTAGTTGTAACTAGGGCAGATTGCCCAAGCTGTCCTAATCTGTTGGACAGGCTGGACAAAAACTGTCTACACTGCTCTTGACCGTTGAGCAGCTTGGACAAAATCTAAGTGTTATGTTCTTTGTGAACATATTGTACACTTTATGGAATATGTTTCCATGTCATCATGTAATGTCTTGGACTAGAAGATCAGTTTACAAGTCAAAGACAATGTGGAAAAACAGAAGATGCTTACACTGCCCAAGCTGTTCTGTCTACATGAAGACAAAGTGGATATTTGAAATGGGTGACAGATCATTTCTTATATCAAAATGGCTATACAATAAGAGGAAAAAATTAAAGTTGACGTTCCTCTTTTAGGTAAAGCATTCTGCAACAGAGAGAAAAAGGAAAAGACAAAGATTCTGCAATATGTAGACAAATGCTGTTTTGTCAGAATCTGCAGAAAAGCAGTTTTGTCTTTTTGGAAAGACACTCCACTATCTCTGCATCCAATGTGGAAGGTTCACCAGTATTGTCAGAGAGAGTATAAAAGGAAGCTTCTAAGGAATTTGAGATAACCAAGAAAGAGATATCCATAACGTGCAACAATTGTGTTTTCATGCATGCAAAGTCTGCTTAAAACAAGAATAGTTTAGTGTGTCCAAGCTGTTCTTGTTCAAGCTGTCTGTCATTCTTGTAAAATCAGTGAGTCCATCTTAGTGAGTGAATTCATTATAAATAGTCTGAGTGTGTCTTAGATTAGTAGTCTATCTGTTGTTTCTGTCATCTCTGCTTGAACCATTCAAGCTTGTTTGTAATTAACACTTGTTGATAATATACATACAAACATTGAGAAAGTGTTGAATTTTAAATAGTTGTATTTAACCCCCCGCCCCTCTACAACTTACAGCAACATACTAGGAAAACCTTTTGGGACCTACACATATGTTATGATATAAATATTTTGTTATATTAATATGTTTTGGTTTAATTATAATTTACAAGAAAACTATACAAACATAACATATTTATTTATTTTGACTTAAATATTTTAATGTAACAGATTATTTAAATCAAAACAAATACAATATTAAATTTAAACCAAAATAATAATGTAATAAATATCTAAATCCAAATGATTAAATCCTAAGTTTATATCTTTTTTAAAAAAAAACTAAAAAGGTATAGTTAATGTAATGAAATAAATAGATGGAAACATACAATATACAAAAACATATAAATATTATAAGAATGAAATCTAATATAAATAAAACTTTAATAAATATATTAAATACGTAATAGAGACGTAAAATAAATTAATTGAATATGTAAAAATATAACTTTAATAAAAAATAAATACATCCTAAATAATAATAATAATAATAATAATAATAATAATAATAATAATAATAATAATAATAATAAATCATCATTTATTAAACTAAGATTTAAAATTTAAAAACAAAAACAAAAGTCATAAAAAGAAAGGGACCAAAATTGTTATTAAAGAAAAATGAATAATTGTCATTTAGGAAAATAAATGAGATAGATTGACCATTTATGCAAATAAACAATGATAATAAGGACCGTTTATGCAAATATGATACCACAAGGACTGAATCCAAAGTTTTATGTAAACCACAAGGACCATTTTTGTAATTTACTTTAAAACGAAACAAAACAAAAACGTGGGAAGAAGATGTGTAGAACCGACACTATCTCTTTCTCTTAACTTCATCACTATCACATAAACATTACCTCACCACTAGCATCGACACAAGATATATGCTACCACCATCAACGCACAACCGTCCTCCCCGATCTCTCTTCTTTAGCGAAGGAACATGGCATAAATAAGACTGATTCTACTTAGGGTTAGGGTATCAAATCACTTGAAAATGAGATTTTTGTTGGGGTATTCGGGTTTGGTAAGAAACAATAAGAATAGAATCGTTTTCCTTGGATATCTTATGATCGTGAAAGTTCACTTTCCGACAATAATAATTTGCCCAAAGTTGGGTATCCAAATTTTGTAGTGGGATAATACACATGAAGATTTCTATGCACTAGACTTGTCACTGAACAAAGTTTGTATATATAGGCATGTTGACAAGTAACCCCAAAATTCCAATGGTTGTAACCACCAAAATGCCAAAGGTTGTAACCACCATAAGGCCAAAGGTTGTAACCACCAAAATGCCAAATGTTGTAACCGTTTGTTTTTTTGTGTAGATAATAAGAAGCTTGTGTCTTGATTCACACCAACCTTATACAATTGTGTACTCCACACCCCCAAACTTGTTATAGGTCCAACCTGAATCAACTACTGGTTATACATTATGCTAAAATAATAACATTCCTCCCCATTTTAGCATAACAAAAAGAAACCATATATACAAACAAAACAAACTTATATATAATTATCACTATGATTAACGCTAGTATCAAAAACATCAAGAATATCACCTTGATTTCGTTTCGGGTCTTGGTTTTGAGAACCATTTCCCTGCTCTTGCTAGCACCTTGCTTGTTTATTCAATTGTTCATACCAACACGACAACCACACTTGAAATGTCCATCAAGACCACACTTCCAACACACCATTTTAGGTTTCTTGTTTGGAGTGTCATTGGTATCCTTAAACTTTCGTTTAAAACCGGACATGGCATCCTCTTTGTTTTCAACCACATTCACAGAAGATGGTTCAGTAATATTCTTGCCTTTATCCTTGTCACTTTGATGCGCCCGAAGAGATTCTTTTATGCGCAAATGACTACCAAGTTAAATCAACGTCAACTCTTCCTTGTTGTGTATTAAAGTGTGTATATAATCCTTCAATGATGGTGGTAATTTATCGATGATACTTGAAACAGAAATAAACTCATCCATTTTAAGATCGTGTTGTGCAAATTGTTCAAGTATACGAAGCAATTTGTTATATTGCTCCATCACTGGCCGAGTTTCAACCATTTTATAATTATTAAAATGTCTAACAAGAAATTTCTTTCTAGATGCATCTTCGGCCGAATACTTGGATTCAAGTTGATTCCATAATTCTTTGGCAGATTCAACATTTTGATAAATATCGAAAAGTGGATCGATCATACCCTTTAAGATGTGTCCACGATAGATGTAGTCGTTGTTTTCCCATTTGTTTCGCTTCCTCGTCATCTCCACTGTTTCATTCTCAATGACTTCTGGCATGGGAGTGCTCAAAACGTACACCACCTTCAATGTCGTGAGAAGAAAGTCCATCTTCTTTTGCCATCGACGAAAGTCTTGACCCTCGAACTTATCAAGCTTCGCAAACTTCGATGTCATATCCTTCAATGATTCAGTCATTGTTCTTCACGAAATTATTATTGTCGATTATTTGGGTATTCGGGTTTGGTAAGAAACAATAAGAATAGAATCATTGTCCTTCGATATCTTATGATTGTGAAAGTTCACTTTCCGACAACAATAATTTACCCAAAGCCGGGTATCCAAATTTTGTTGTGGGATAATACACAAGAAGATTTCTCTGCACTAGACTTGTCATTTAACAAGGTTTGTATATATAGGCATGTTGACAAGTAACCCCCAAAATGCTAAAGGTTGTAACCACCAAAATGCTAAAGGTTGTAACTACCATAAGGCCAAAGGTTGTAACCACCAAAATGCCAAAGGTCGTAACCGTTTGTTTTTGTGTGTAGACAATAAGAAGCGTGTGTTTTGATTCAGGCCAACCTTATACAAGTGTGTACTCCACACCCCCAAACTTGTTATAGGTCCAACCTGAATCAACTACCAGTTCACATTATGCTAAAATAATAACAATTTTTTCAGGGGATCGAGACCATGGAAAGGATTCTTCATGTGGGTGTTCATTGATTTTTTTCATTAGATTCGTTATGTTTTTGTGTGTTTCTAGGCTTGAAATAGAGAATGTTTCGTTTCGATCTTTGTTTATATGGGTTAATGCTTTTCTTCATTAAATTATATTCGTTTGATTTTTTGTATAGTTACACTTTTCATTCTTTGGTTCACATATTGTTTATGTTCTTCATTCGATATCAGATTTCTTTTTCAAATTTGTGTTCTTCGAATCTTGAGACTAGGGTTGAAAATTTGAATCTGAATGTTAACATTGGTTTGAATCCTGTAGGTATTCCTGATTTTTTTTATTTCTTCATTATGTGTTTGAATCTGGTAATGATGAATGGTGGGCAGTGATGGTGTTTGACGGTTTGTTGTAAGCGGTGGTAAGTGTTTCTAGCAGCTGGTACAGTTGGAATAGGAGTGACTTATAGATTTTAGTTTCGTGGATGTTTGATTCTCGAAGGTAAAGCTTTTACGGTTGTAAACAGCCAAACAAGATTGAATTGTGTTACAAACGGCTGTAAGTGGTGGATGGTGGTGCTGGTGTAACACTCATGGAATTGATCCTTAAATTACTGTTATAATAATATTATTAGACGACAACAACAACTGGTCTTTGAACAATTAAAACAAATATACCCGTGAAGTTAACCTTCAAACTAATAGAAGTTAATTTAAGGGGTCAAAACGTTATAAATTTTCATTTTTAAGGACCATGAGTGTAACTAGTTCGCTTAGCGGATGAAAACTATAAATTTACATATACCATTGGGAAGGTTTGTGTAATTTGCTCTTTGTAACACATATATATAATGTGCACATGATTTTTTTTGCGAAGATGTGGTATTGTAGAAATTTGACGTAGAACTGTATAACTAATCTCATCCATATATTAGATTAATTTAATCGGTCTTGATTAAATAGATCAAGTGTGGAATTAGTTGAAAAACGATTGATATTAATAATTTATTGTTGAAAAAGATTGACATTAGTTAAAAAATATCTTATTTTTTAAAATTAAAATAATAATGATATGATTAATTTTTATTAAAGATTTATCCCACTGAAAGAAAATTTTATACCATTTAAAACGAGACCGGTCATGATATACTTTTTTCAAAAAAAATTTACGTGTATATATTTCGTTATATAAAGTTACCCAGATGAAAATTGAATATATGACATTGAAAATATTCAACGTCAAAGTAACACTATATTTCATATATTCAACACTGCATATTATATATGATTACTATTATATTTCATATATATATATATATATATATATATATATATATATATATATATTCGACATTAAACATTTAGAAAATGTGATTACTATTGTAATTCATCATTCAAATTTGATAAAACTATTCAATGTTTATATTTATATCCCAAATGGAAATTTAATATACGATAGCTAAATATTGAATGTCGAAGTAACACTATATAACATATTTTCAGCACTATATGTATGTGTGTGTGTGTGTGTGTGTATGTATATATATATATATATATATATATATATATATATATATATATATATATATATATATACACCAGTAAAAAAGAGTCAAAACCGTGGTCAAACTTGATGGGCTAGAAACTTATATCAATTTAACATTCATTGCATATTTAGTATCTTATTCTTAGTACTAAACACATAATTGATACCGAATATAACAATTTAAGAACAAATAAGCAAGATCAAAAGCACAGTGAGAGAGAAAGTCAATAGTATTTCAAAGCACAATATCTAAGAACAAATAAGCAAGATCAAAAGCACAGTGAGAGAGAAAGTCAATAGTATTTCAAAGCACAATATCTCAAAGTTACAAGGAATGAAACGCTTTTACACTATATATACTACATGCTAAAACACTTTAAGAAAATTACAAAACAAACCTTTGAACTTTACAAAACAAGCTATATCCCTAACATTCTTACCCTTTTTGTAAAGTTGTCTTCAATTTAGCTCACGACCAACCAATCTTCCAATCGAACCTACTGAACACTTTCCTATCTCTGAGTTTGTCCTCTACTGCATTCAACACTCTCATAAAACAACTCTTCTCTTTCTGGCTCTTCGGCTTATTGACATTTATTCTCATGATCATCATAAATCCTTCTTATCTTTCTAGATATATACCTCCGGGTTCCAGACGAATATTTGCTACTCTCAAAAACCCTTAGGAACATTATTTATAACACCAAATTCTGGATTTACAATGATAGAGAACTTCTTGAATCATTCAATTTGAGGGTGACTTTGGTTTGGTGGTGTCATATTGATTCTTCTTTCATGTATCTCAACCCCAAACCGAAAGTCTTATATCGTTGAGAGCACGAACTTTATATGCATGAAGTCAAAGACTGAGGTCATAGCAGTTTTGATCACTTTGGATTTATGTCTTTGCTCCTTCAATTTGTCATAAAGATCTTCAATATCTTCAAGTCGAAGATTGGAATAATCTAATTCGCTGAATGTGTACAATATAGTACTGGATAGTAAAAGTGTAGGTCCCAAAAGATATCCCAATTATATAGTCTTAAGCTGTAGAGGGGGGGTGAATACAGCTATTTAAAAACTGCACTTAATTTTCTCAATGTTTGTATGTATTATTATCAAATGTTAATTACAAACAAGCTTGAATGCGGAATGGTTCAAGCTGAGATGACAGATACAACAGTATAATTACTAGTCTAAGACAGACTCAAACTAGTTACAATGAATACATTCACTAAGAATCACTCACTGTGTTTACAAGACTCTGAGGAACAGCTTGAACAAGAACAGCTTAGACACTGAGCACTGTTTTATTCAAGCTGACCTGCATGCATGAAAGACTCACTTTGAATGCACGTTCACTCTTGGATTCAGCACTTAGCTTTTTCTGCTCTTTCTTTCAATCCTTGGAAGTTTCTTTTTATACTCACTCAGAGGATCTAAGTGAAGCTTCTTCATTGGACGGAATGAAAAAGGAGAAGTCTTGTTGAAAAGACAACATAACATTTTCTACACATTGTGAAAAGCAGACTTGTCTTCATGTGGGCAGAACTTTTGTCTTTTCACTTTGTCTACTGTTGCATTGCCTTTAACCAAATAAGGAATGTCAACTTTGTGTTTTTCTTCCTTTGTAAAGGCCTATTTTGATATAAGAAAAGGTCTGTCACCCTTTTTCAAATAACATTTTGTCTTCATGTAGCAGAACAGCTTGGGCAGGCTGAGCAGTTCTGATTTCCACTTTGTCTTCGACTTTGTAAAGTGATCTTGTAGTAAAAAACAATACATGAGAACTTGGAAACACATTCCATAAAGTGTTTAGCCTGTTCATAAAGAACAGGTTCTGTTCACAAAGAACAGAACACTTGAAAACTGCCCAAGCTGCTCACCAGTATAGAGCAGCGTAGACAGCTTATGTCCAGCCTGTTCAGGAGACTGAACAGCTTGGGCAAAACTGCCTTTGTTGCATCACATGCAACATATAGAACAGCTTCAGGCTGATATTGCAAATCATTTTCAGGTTTCAATAAGGCATATAACAGACCTTAAATTCAACCTTCAAAAGCATCAACAGGTTTGATTAATAATCTCTCCCTCAGATGCACAACAGGTTTGACTGAGGACTTTTTGTGCCTAACAATCTCCCCCTATTTGCAATAACCAGTCTAAGCTGGCCTTATCAAAAGTCACTATATATTTTTACAGTACATTTGTTGAAATAACATTACAACATCAACATACAGTAAAAGATCAGTTTATATATACACTGATTTTTTTATTACATTAGAACAACACATGTTCTTACAAAAGTACAACTGATGTACTGATGTATATTACAACTAATGTAAAATAGAAAATTACAACAAGTGTAAATAAAGTACAACTAATGTACATTGGACTGTTTTTGTTGGGAACAGATAATGGTAAGGCTGTCCAACTGATGGACAGCTTCCATTCTTCACCTACCCAGATGGTAGATGGACTTCATCACAATGGAGGAGGACCTTCAAACATCTTTTCAAGTTCCTCTCTAGTATCCTCAAGTTCTTCAATCTCACTTCTTATTATCATAAACTTGGGATTCTCAAGTTCACCTCTTTCATAACAGCCTCTGAGCTGATCCCAGACTGCTGCTCTCCACTTGCTTGACTGCCTGAATGAAACTGCAAGTCTGAAGGCTACAAGCTGTCTCAGATCCACCTTGTATAGATCTGATGCTCTCTGAAAGCATTTCTTCTGAGTTAAGTGATCTACAAAAAATGCCCCCATCTTAGGCTCTTCAATGATCTTGCCATCTTCAAACTCTATTCCACTAGGCAGCTTGTGATCAACTCCTTTCATCTCAATAGCATAGTCACCTTGTTCTATCAAGATGAGGAGTTGTTCCATATCATTGTCCTTCCTTGTCCTCCTGGCCTTTATTTTAGGTTGTGTCACATAGACACCATCACTAACTTCTTTGGAGATCAGGCCAAGATTCTTCACTCTCTCCATCAGCTTCTTTACATATGCTCTGATAGTCTTAGCAGTTTCAGACTTAGACTCACTCAGAGCAACTGCCAGCTCAATCCATTCTCTATACCCCATTTGTGCAACGTCAGTGTAGTCATATGTTTCTAGTTCTGGGCCTGTTGCACCCATTCTGGTTATTTTCAACTTCCACTGACTGCCTTTTCTTGATATGGGCACAACTTTGACAATTGCTTCCTTAGCAAGCCTTTCTATCAGCAACATCTTGAAATTTTCTTCTTGCCAGGTGTCAAAGTGAAATTGAGCTCTTGCAGAAGGCACTAAAGTTTTGGTCACTGAGACCAGAGCACCTTTTTCTTTTTCTGCTTCCTTCTCTTCTGATGATCCCTTAGCAGCTTCCAAAATTTTCTTTTGCACAACAAGAGAGGACAATTTAACTTTCCTTGCCTCTTCAAGTGCAAAAGACTTAGCAGCTTTTGCAGATTCTTCTTCTTTTCTTAAAGCTTCCAGGGCTTGAAGCTGTTCTTTTCTAAACTCAAAATATTTGTGCATAGGAAGACCCATTTCTTTGGCCCTGACTTTGTGAAATTTAAGCTCTGCTGCTTTCTGCTGTTGGGGATCAGTTGCTACTTTTTCTTTTCCTTTCGCTGCTGTAGTAACAGCAGCTTCAGGACTTTCCTCCTCCTCCTCCTCTTCTTCTTCTAAAATCAGATGCCTCCTTCTGCTGCTTGGACTCTCCTCAGGAATAGTTTCCTCCCTCTTAGACTGAGCAGGGATTGGAGATTCAACCTGAGTAGGCTTAGCAGCGTGGGAGACACCCTCTAGTGTACCTGTTGAAGCACCTGCTGGTTGACCAGTGAGTATTGCAGGTACTGATTTCTCCTTAGGAGAAGAAGTTTTATCCCGCTTAGACTTAGTCTTCGAGGCAGATGACTTCTCCCCCTTTGAAGGAGATGTTCCAACACCTTCAACACCTGGTCTGCCTGAAGACACGAAGTCATCAGGCTTGCCAGCAGTTTTGGCAGCAGGCCTTGGGCCAACAAGGCTAATTACTAAGAATGCCAAGTTGTCCTTCACCTCTGCAAGCTGTGAAAGACAGGTTTGAAGAGAAGAGGATTGGGTATCAGCAAGGGAGGTCAGCTTAACAATAGGGAGCCAATGAGTGTGTTCAAGCTGGCCAGAGTATCAGGAAGGGTAGAGTTGCAAGAAGTTAGGAGAGATGACAGTTGTTGAGAAATAGCTGTCATTGAGGACACATAGTCCTGTTGTAGTGAAAGAATTGAGGATAGGGAGGTGGACACATTTTGCAGCTGTGCAGTGAGTGCAAGCAGCTGTGGAGAATTATCTGGTTGTGGAGTGGCAGGGAAGGAATCCTTGAACAAATCAAAGAACCCCTTAAGCTGTTCAGACACAGAGTCTGAAATAAGAGATGGTAGAGAAGTCATAGTAGTTTCTAAAGAACCAACTTTGTTGGTCAGCAGTGAAAGCTGATCCTTCAAAGGCAGGTCTTTAGGAGATGGAGGTGTATGGGTGGACTGTTTAGAGTGGGTTGATGGAGAAGATGATGAGGAGGCTGGTGTATGAGGATGTGATGGAGAGGGAAGAGGAACATTTGAGAGAAGCTCCATAGCCTGGGCAAAAGTAATGTGGCCCAGCTTGGAGGGGTCAAAGGGTCCCTCAGCAGCGGCTGTAGCTGCATCATCAGGAGAAGGGGTTGATGTTGGGGGCCTTTCAGATGCTGCTTGTGTTGCAACACCTTCATGATGGCCAGTGGGTGTTCCCTCTGCAGTGCCTTGGTGTAAAAGCACCTCATCATGGGGAGAGGGGATATGCATTTCAACATCAGCAGTGACGAAACCTGCTGATGGAATTTGCATAGAAGGAGCAGCCTCACCAAAGGAATCCTATGATCCCTGAGGTTCATCAGCTTGGGTTGTTGGTCCCTCAGCAGCTGTTTGGTGTAGAACAGCTGTATCATGGGGAGCAGAAGTTTGAGGCTGAGCTGCTGATTGGTCTATACCAGCAGTGTGGGCACCTCGTGAAGACTAAGGGTGTAAAGAAGTTTGAGTGGGGGACAGGGTGGACTCAGTATGGAGTGGAGAGGGCTCCTGTCTTTCAATATTCTCAGCCTGTTGAGAGGCAGGAATAGTTGATGTGGTTATCTCCTTTTGTACAACTGGTTCCTGTTGGGAGGAACCAGAGGGTCTAGGCTGACTCTGGTTGGACTCAGGTTGGAGTGAAGCAGACTCCAGTTGTGCTGAGCCTTCTCCCAAAATAGGAGAGGCAGCAGGGGTGGCTTCTCTTACAACTGAACCCTGTTGGGAGGGAACAGAGGAGGTGGTTGTTTGGGCTGGTTTCTTTTTGTTGAGTGATTTTCGTTGGTAATGGATGGATGAAGTGGGTGATTGTGGAGAGGAGATGAGAGGTTCAGACTGGACAGGTTTAGAGACTGGGTCAGAAACAGGTGGGTTGGCCTGTTCCATAATCTCAGGTGCCACAAAGGCACCAGCCACAGAGGCTTCAGGTTCAATGAATGAACAAGGGTGAGGAGCCTGCTCCCCCTCAGCCACAGAGGCTAAGGGTTCAGGCTCAGACTGAGCTGTTTTGGCCTTCTTTTTCACAGGCCCAGCTTCAGTGGTTGCCATGGTCCTCTTAACAAGTTTGGACCTGGCTTTGGATTTTCTCTTGGGAGCAACTTCTGGATCCACCCTCACAGCAGAGGGTCCTTCCACCAATCCTAACAACCTCCTCATTGGTGTGGACAGAGGAGGTTCATTCGGAAGAACAGCAGTGTAGAAAACTCTATTCCCTATCACAGGGAATGCAACAGTATGAAGTAAAGGCTGAGAGTTGTACAGGTGCTCACCACAAATGTGTCTGAATATGAGGCTCAGAAACCTGGGGTATCGAACTGCAGCTGGTCTTGGCTCTTGCTGCACCAGGTTCCTCAAGTTCAGAAAGATCCACTTAGCCATGTCGATTGTAGTCCCATCCACCAGCTGTAGGACTATTGGGATTTCATCACGGCTTAGTTGGTCAAATGAACCAACTTTGCTGCTGAAGCTCATCATCACTGAGGCAAACAGAAAGCTGTAGGTAGGAGACAGATCCTTCCTGTACAGCGTAGCTCCAATTTTGGGTTTTGCTACACCATAGAAGCGTAGCAAATTTCCCATTTGCTCATTTTCAGGCTGGGGCATATCATATGAAGCAGCAATGGGTAGATGAAGAACCTCCCTAAGAAGATCAACAGTAATCTGAATGGTCTGAGTCCCATTAAGAATAGTCCCCTTGATGACTTTGGTGTTGGGGTTGTAGGCACCAGTGTACCAAAACTCGTACACCATCTCTCGGTACAGGACACCAGGAGAAGCAGTCATGGCATAGTTCAACGGATGAACTGTTAAAAACTCCACCATTTGATCATAACCTTTCCCCACATAGTTTTTGGGGATTGTGAGGTTGGCAATGTAGTTTGTGGGTTTGAGGGTTAGCATTGTGGTGACTGATGAATGTTTCTGCACATCATCACCAACGAATACTGGTAGGAAGGGGTTGTTTCTGTGAGCCATTTTGAGAGTAGGGAAAGTAGCAGAAACACAAGACACTTAGTCAAACTTTTAGGGTTCTTAGAAGGTTTATGATAGTAGTGAAGAAGACGAAGATGAAACAGTATGAGGTATTTATAGGATTTGAATGTGAGTGGGTATGAGAGAGAAACATTTGGGCGGTTGATTTGGAGAAGTCGTTAACGGAAAACGGAATGGTTGTCCATGTCAGACCGTTTGTCAGACCACTTGAGCCCTTTTTAATCACTAACACACGTAACCCACATTATCCGCAGTAATTAAGTTAAATAAAAACAGAAATTAAGTAACTTAATTGTGAAGAAAGGTAATTAAAAACTGTTGGTCTAAGCTGTTGGTCAAACCTGTGATAAGCAGGGTCATCACAAACTGTTCATTCTTCAAGCTGTTCCCTCAACCTGTTCAACCATGGAGGAACAGGTTGTGTCCACTAGCTGAGCAGGTAACAAGACAATGTCTTGTAAATCAGTGTGAGGGAATGAGCAGATTGGAAAATGGACCATCAGATCAAGCTGGACGAGTAAACTGTGTTTGTTCAGCCTGTTGTATGTTCAAGCTGTTCAAGGATTTTAGTAAAATGGCTAAGTACAGAACATGCATAACCTGTTCTGCCTAAGCTGTTCTAAGAAACTTGAGCAGTGTGAGACATACAAAGTCTTAGACCTTTGAGGACATTTAGTCACTTTTGTTTAACATGCCCAGTTTGCTGACAAGGTAGTTGAACCTTGTTTCATCAAGAGGTTTGGTAAAAATGTCTGCAAGCTGTTCATTTGTGGAGATAAAACTTACCTCCACATTACCTTTCTGAATGTGATCCCTGAAGAAGTGATGTCTGACTTCAATATGCTTTGTTCTTGAATGAAATACTGGATTGTTGGAAATGGCTATGGCACTTGTGTTATCACATAGAATAGGAATTTT
The DNA here is from genome assembly GCA_020465985.1 of Centrapalus pauciflorus. Classification (NCBI taxonomy): domain Eukaryota; kingdom Viridiplantae; phylum Streptophyta; class Magnoliopsida; order Asterales; family Asteraceae; genus Centrapalus; species Centrapalus pauciflorus. The sequence goes on along the minus strand of JAANYP010003373.1, from coordinate 131,100 downwards.
CCTATACACAAGCCGATAGTCTTCAAGCTCATGCTGCATCCACAGAATCTGCCCACAGCAGCTTCCAGCAGCAATGTATTCAGCTTCAGCAGTAGAAGTAGACACTGAGTTCTGCTTCTTGCTACACCAACTTATCAACTTACCACCAAGGAGTTGACATCCACCTGTTGTGCTTTTCCTATCTAGCCTGCAGCCTGCAAAATCAGAATCTGAATAACCTGTTAGTTCAAGGCTTGAGTCTTTGGGATACCAAAGACCCAAACCTGGTGTACCCTTCAGGTTATCTGAAGATTCTTTTAACAACAGCTAGATGAGATTCCTTTGGATCAGCTTGGAACCTAGCACACAGACAGGTGGCAAACATAATATCAGGTCTACTAGCAGTTAAATACAGCAAGCTCCCAATCATACCTCTATAAGCTGTTACTGAAACAGCTTTGCCACTGGCATCAGCATCCAATTTTACATTGGTTGCCATTGGGGGGGTTTTAATAGGAGAACTTTGATCAAATTTAAACTTTTTCAAGAGATTTAAAGTATACTTTCTTTGATTTATAAAAATTCCAGTTGAGGTTTGTTTAACCTGTAATCCTAAAAAGAAAGTAAGTTCTCCCATCATACTCATTTCATATTTGGATTTCATGAGTAATGAAAAATTCTTGCATAACTGCTCATTGGTAGAACCAAATATTATATCATCCACATAAATTTGAGCAAGCATAATATCAGATTTCACCTTATTTATTACAGTGTGGTATCCACTTTACCTCTGGAATACCCATTGCTCATAAGAAATTCAGTAAGAGTGTCATACCAGGCTCTAGGGGCTTGTTTGAGACCATAGAGAGCTTTGTCCAACTTATAGACAAAAGCTGGATGTTGTTCATTTTCAAAACCTGGAGGCTGCTTGACATAAACTTCTTCTTGCAGCTTCCCATTCAAAAATGCACTCTTCACATCCATTTGAAATACCTTAATGCTCTTATAAGCAGCATAGGCTAGATACAAACGAATTGCTTCTAGCCTGGCCACAGGAGCAAATGTTTCATCATAGTCAATTCCTTCTTCCTGTCTATAACCCTGAGCAACCAGTCTTGCCTTATTTCTAATGACATGACCTTGCTCATCCATTTTATTTCTGAAAACCCATTTAGTGCCAATTATAGTTTTTCCTTTAGGAGCAGGGACTAGCTTCCATACCTTGTTTCTCTCAAACTGATTGAGCTCTTCTTGCATGGCAGTGATCCAATTGGCATCTTTTAATGCTTCATCCACTTTCTTTAGCTCCATTAGTGAAACAAAACTAGAAAACATACAGAAGTTCCCTAAGCTGTCCCACCTTGTTTGTACCCCTTTACTGATATCACCAATTATTTGATCATTAGGGTGACATCTGATCCACTTAGGATCATTCTTCAATGATGATTCTCCTGAGTTATCAGCAGCTTCAGCAGGTCCTGTTGAACAGCTCTCAAGATTTTCAGACACACTGTTGTCTTGAGCCTGTTCACTTGTTGAACATGACTCACCACTGTTGAACATATCAGCAGAGGAACTAGGAAAATCAGCATTGATAGGTTCAGGTAATGCAGTTGTAATTAGATCAGTACACTTATTCACACAGGGTGTATTGACATAATCATCATCATGCCTATCATGATTAACAGATTCCACACTGGGTGTAGTGGAAGCTTTTGAGTCATCTTCATTGTTTGAATGCATGAGATCATCAAAGATTAATTCTCCTGAAACTGATTCAGGAACAGCTTTGGTGGAAGCATTCTTGGACTCTTCAAAGGTGACATTGATAGATTCATATATCACCTTTCTTTTGTTGTTGTATACTCTGTAGGCTTTGGAGATAGCAGAGTAACCAACAAACACACCTTCATCAGCTTTTGGTTCAAACATTGCCAGTTGGTCCCTTTGATTCAGAATGAAACAGGGACAACCAAACACATGGAAGTAACTGACATTTGGCATTCTCCCTTTGAGCAGCTCATAGGGAGTTTTGTTGAACCTTTTCACCACTAAGGATCTGTTTTGGGTGAAGCAGGCAGTGTTAACAGCTTCAGCCCAGAATGATGAAGGTAAACCAGATGCACACATCATGGTTCTAGCAGCTTCAATAAGAGTTCTGTTTCTCCTTTCAGCAACTCCATTTTGTTGTGGAGTTCTTACAGCTGAAAAGTTTTGAGTGATTCCTTTCTCTTCACAGAAGTCTTCAAGAGTACTGTTTCTGAATTCAGTACCATGGTCACTTCTAAGCTGCTTCACTTGGGCAGAGTTCAGCATTTCCATCTTTTTCACAAATCCAATAATTTCTCTAGCAGCCTATCCTTTGCTCTTCAAGAAGATAACCCATGTGTACCTGGAGAACTCATCAACCATTACCAAAGTGTATCTTCTTCCTCCTAGACTTGGGACATTTACAGGTCCAAACAAGTCCATGTGGATTAAGAAGAGAGGAGTATCAATAGAAAAGTTATGTTTGGATTTAAAAGATGATTTCCTCTGCTTGCCTTTCTCACAAGCTGTGCAAAGTTTATCCTTAACAAAGGTGATCAAGGCAAACCTGTCACCAACTCTTTCTTACAGAGTTTGTTGATGTTCTTGAAGTTCAAATGTGACAACCTTTTGTGCCATAACCAGTTTAGGTCTGCATTTGTTCTTGTGAGAAAACAGGTTTCAGTTGTAGGATCGGCAGATTGCATGTCCACAACATATACACCTTTCTTTCGTTGAGCACATAGCACAACTTTGCCTTGGGGATCCAATATGTAACCCAGGTGCTCATCAAAGTTAACCTTGTAGCCAGCATCACACAGTTGACTTATGCTAACAAGGTTATGCTTTAGCCCAACCACATAGGCTACTCTTTTGAACACTGCAGCACCAGCTTTAAGAGTTCCATATCCCTCAGTGGATCCCTATACATTGTCACCAAATGTGACTTTTGGCCCTTTTTCAGGCCTGAGATCACTCAGCAGGTCCTTACAACCTGTCATATGTCCTGAGCAGCCACTGTCCAAGTACAAAACCTGGGATGGTTGTTTTTCCTGCAGAGTGACAAGAAAAATATTAGTCATTTTCAGGGAAACTCATCACAGAGATGAGTTCTCCTACTTCATCAACATTTGTTGATGGATTAATGATGTCAACACTAATATTCCCTATTTGAATGGTATCAGTTTGGATACCACTCTCATTAACTGAGATGTTTCCAACACTGTTTCTGTTAGCTGTGAGGGAACCATCAGAGTCAGCAGGCCTCATGTCCTCAGTTTCAGGACAGTCTTTGGCCAGATGTGTCTTCATTCCACATTTATAACATTTTCTTCTCTTAGCATTTTTGGAAGAAGACCTTTCAGAAACACATTCTGAGTTATTTCTGTTGATTTTATCAGCAGGTTTAGCAAACTTATTGCTATGTGATGAATCAACAGCTTGAGTGGAAAGTTCAATAGCAACAGCTTTGCCTGTCTCTTCTTTCCACTTTTTAGGAGGGCAGATGTCAAAGATAGGAAGCTTAATTGGCTTTTGAACTTCCACAGGTTTAGGAAATTTATTCCCAACTATCTCAGGCTGAGCAATGGCTTTGCCTTTGTTCTTCCTGAGATGTGATTGATGTTGCCTATCAACATAATCACTATTTCTGGTTTTGAGAAACTTGTTTTTATTTAAAACCAGTTTACCACTATGATTAGAATACTTATTTGAAATCACAGCAGGTTTGCCTTCAACATGAGACTTACCCTTGTTAAAGACAGACTGCTTATCTTTTGAAAACTTATTTTCAAAATGTTCAGCTTTAAAAGGATTAGTATGCCTTTTTACATAAGCTTTAGACCCAAAGTCTGTTTTGTTAACAGGTTTGGTGTCCACAACTGCAGTTTGGACATGCTTTCCTTTCTTTTGCTTGTGTGAATCAGCAGAGGACTTAGCAAGCTTATTTGATGAAGAACTTATTTCATCAGCAGCTTTTGAGCTAGGTTCACACGAGCTGACAGTATTTTGAGGCCTGACAAATCTATTTGTTGAGATTAATTTGCCATTCACTTTTTGGATAAAAGTGTTTGGAAGCTCACCAAGAGTGGACAAGTCTTCTTTCATATTATTAACCTCAACAATAGAAGCTGCTGTGTCAAGATCCCGTCCAAGATAGGCTTGGATTTGTACAGGGATCTGCTGACTTATACAGTGGCTGACTTTTTGTGCAGATTGGCACCAAGAGTCAACTATCTTTTGAAGCTTAGCATGTTTTATATCTGTTTCTCTCTTTTCCTCCAGTAAAATGTGTGTTTTAATTCATCAAGCTCAGTTTCCAACTTATGGAAACTGTCCAGTTTACTGGATTTTATTTCAAGATCAGCTTTAAGCTTAGAGATTTCAGATGATAAAACAGTATGCTTCTCAACAGCAGCTTTCAGATCAACAAGCATATATTCAAACATTTTAACTTTTTCTTCAGAACTGTAATCCATAAAATTTTGTACCTTATACATCATTGTAGGGTTCCAGTTCTCCAAGCTGCTAAATGCTTCAGCTTCAGCCAGATCCTGTTTGAAGTTGCTTATTGATGGGACATCAGTGTTGGCCATCAGACAGTGATTGTCTTCTTCATCTGATGATGAGTCAGACTCCTCCCAGTCACAAGTCTCTGCCATGAGTCCCTTTTGGCTGTTGGAAACCACTGAGTTTTCCAACTTACTCAGCTTAGCCATGGCCATAAGGTACTTAGCCCTATAGCCATCATTCCTGTTTGTCTTGTGTGGTTTAGATGACTGACCAACAGCTTTTGACACACAGTCAGCAGCTATATGGCCAGTTTTGCCACATATGAAGTACTAAACTTTGGTCTTATCAAATGCCTTCTTTTTAACAGCATTTGAGCTTCCCTGCAGCATGTTTCCTCCAAACCTTATCTTGTTGAACCTTTTGACAAGCATGGCTATCATTTGCTCATCATCCAGTTCAACAATATCTGCACTGTCTTCCTCATCAGACATTTCCTCCTTGTCATCAGCCTGTTGATCAGGTTGAGTGAACACATCACTTACTTGATTTACAGGTTGTCTCACACTGGCCACAAAGGCTGCACCTTTCTTAGATATTTCCAAGGCATTTCTCTTATGTTGCCTTGAGTGCTCATCATTCAGTAAAGATCCATATAGATTAACAAGATCCATACTTCTGATGGTACCTGAATTCCTTAAGATTGTAGAAAAATAATTCCATTCTTCTGGCAGTACGTCTAAGAATTTGTTTACCAAAGTCAGGCTGTCCTTGGTGATCCCAACAGCTTTGAGATCATTTACAAGAGCAGTAATCCTGGTGTAGGTTTCAGTGAGAGTCTCCTTTGGTTTTGCAAAGAAGAGTTCATACTGTCTAACAAGATTATTAATCCTGTTCTCAAGTGTGATTGTGGGTCCATCATAGACGGTACACAAAGTATCCCACATGTCCTTTGCAGTTTTCATCTTCTCAACCTGTTTGAACACATCATCAGGCAGAGAGATGGCCAGGTTGTTTCTGGCCTTTGCATCAAGAGCCACCAGTCTTTTGTCTTCATCAGACCACTGAGCTTTTCCTTTCTCAAATGTTCTGATTTCAGGAGCAGCTCCTTCAACAGCAGGAGTTATAGTTGTAACAGAGGTTGGCACATAGGGACCCTCCATTACCTAATCATGCTGAGGTAATTCAACAACTTCAAGATTTTTACAAGACATCCAGATTCTCTAAGTAGAGCATCATTCTGCACTTCCAACTAGAAAATTTATGATGATTAAACTTTGGAGGTTTGCCCATTGAGCCATTGTCATAGTATGAGGAACTTGCAGCACTGTTGTCCATGGAATCTTTGGGAGAATGAGAGATCTAGAATGACACACACTCTAAACTGCTCTGATATCAGTTGTAGGTCCCAAAAGATATCCCAAGTATATAGTCATAAGCTACACTTAATTTTCTCAATGTAGAGGGGGGGTGAATACAGCTATTTAAAAACTACACTTAATTTTCTCAATGTTTGTATGTATTATTAACAAATGTTATATACAAACAAGCTTGAATGCGGAATGGTTCAAGCTGAGATGACAGATACAACAGTATAATTACTAGTCTAAGACAGGCTCAAACTAGTTACAATGAATACACTCACTAAGAATCACTCACTGTGTTTACAAGACTCTGAGGAACAGCTTGAACAAGAACAGCTTAGACACTGAGCACTGTTTTATTCAAGCTGACTTGCATGCATGAAAACACACTTTGAATGCACGTTCACTCTTGGATTCAGCACTTAGCTTTTTCTGCTCTTTCTTTCAATCCTTGGAAGTTTCTTTTTATACTCACTCAGAGGATCTAAGTGAAGCTTCTTCATTGGACGGAATGAAAAAGGAGAAGTCTTGTTGAAAAGACAACATAACATTTTCTACACATTCTGAAAAGCAGACTTGTCTTCATGTGGGCAGAACTTTTGTCTTTTCACTTTGTCTACTGTTGCATTGCCTTTAACCAAATAAGGAATGTCACCTTTGTGTTTTTCTTCCTTTGTAAAGGCCTATTTTGATATAAGAAAAAGGTCTGTCACCCTTTTTCAAATAACCTTTTGTCTTCATGTAGCAGAACAGCTTGGGCAGGCTGAGCAGTTCTGATTTCCACTTTGTCTTCGACTTTGTAAACTGATCTTGTAGTCAAAAACCATACATGAGGACTTGGAAACACATTCCATAAAGTGTTTAGCTTGTTCACAAAGAACAGGTTCTGTTCACAAAGAACAGAACACTTGAAAACTGCCCAAGCTGCTCACCAGTATAGAGCAGCGTAGACAGTTTATGTCCAGCCTGCTCAGCAGACTGAACAGCTTGGGAAAAATTGCCTTTGTTGCAACACATGCAACATATAGAACAGCTTCAGGCTGATATTGGCAAATCATTTTCAGGTTTCAATAAGGCATATAACAGGCCTTAAATTCAACCTTCAAAAGCATCAACAAGTTTGATTAATAATCTCCCTCTCAGATGCAGAACAGGTTTGACTGAGGCCTTTTTGTGCCTAACAAAAAGTATTCTCCAAGTCTTTCTGTATACAAATTCTCCAAAGCTCCCATCGTAAATCGTGAATAACAAAATGAGTTGGCTATTTCTTAGCGTTCATCAAAATAATATAAGCACCTAGCCTCATTTTGTGTGCATTTATGATCTCATAGATCAGCCTATCATTAAATTCGATCATCTTATTAGAATAAATTTTTCTTAGGATCTTATCTTTAAGGAAAACATCTCTCCTATGTTCCTTCTCCTAGTCTATCTATTGGTCTAACAATCTTTCTCTCTTAATCTTCTCTCCCATCTGTCTATCAACTGACACATACTATCAAGCTCTCCTTGAATTCAATTGTGCATAGTTTTTCTCAGTGATTCTTCTTTCTAATCATCCCAACCAAAATGTATTCATCCAAAAACAGTTCCATCAAATTCTCAGTATTTCGCAATGCTTTTGCTTTCTGTTCTGCTTCTGCTTTCTTCCTCTCCTACCCCATCATATAAATTTCATAATCTTCCGAATGTTCTTTTTAACATCAAACAAATCAGGTAAGGGATCAAAAGAAGTTTGAGGTTGATCAGTTGTCGTTTTAAGAACATCAATAAATTCAGGGTTTAAATGGGGTATTATAGTTATTGTGGCCACTGTGTAATGTTTAGTTGATTTGAAATGAATCTGTGGCTGAAAAAGAAATTTCACCTTTATTTTGGTGAACATCGCTGTCCAGGGTTTGGACTTAATGGGATTGCTGCTTTAGATTCTGTTGATGATGAATCACTAACAAATGTGTCTCCAAAAACTTCATATTGACTATGATAATCGACTAACTCTTCATCATCCTTTACATCATCTATCAACACCACCTCAGTAACTTCCTTCTCAGACGTCTCAGGATTTTCAACCCTTGACTCTGTTTCTATCTCCTCAACTCCTCTAACAACTATCTTTTCAAACGGAAATTTAACTACCAGTGGCGTAACAATTAGTGGTGAAGATGTCACAACTAACTAAAATTCTTCTTTTTCAAAGTCCAACTCAGTAACTTCACCAGCTACTTTCTCAGTCATTTCCCCTTCATCTTCTTTCTCAGCAACTATAGGCAGATCACCTGAAACAATTGATGGCTCAACTCTGTCTTTTTCTCTCCCCCTCATGATGATCATAAGAGTCATCATGATCATCATACCTTCGATTAAGAGATTGAGCCTAGCAGATGTATTCTAATACAACAACCCTCTCTTTCAACTTCACAAGCTCATAAATCACATGCCCTTCCATTCTATTCATTCCTTCAATAAAGTAAGCTTTATCAATTGCTTTTTGTTAAGTTCTGCTTTTTAGCATCTCAATCAGATTAATATCAGCAAGCGTTAGAGTTTTTGACATGGAAATCAATTTTCCAACCATAAGGCTTTGTAAGTAGTCAATCGACGTGTCATCTTCAGGCTCCCTCTAACAAGGAATTAACTGTTGCTTAGTGTCATCATCCTCATCACCCCATCCATCTTCTCATCCAACAAAGAAAACTTATCTCCGAAAGCCAAACCAATGCGGTCCATGGCTGACGTTAATAAGTCTTCTATCACAAATTTGGATAGCATATATCCAGGATAACTTAAATTACCTGTTAACACCATTGTGGATGAACCAGTAGGATGACATGTGCTCATGATTGGCTTAGTGTTATTTATGAAAGGACTTCCTCCCGATCCTCGTGAAACACCGATGGGTGCCACTACGGGTGTTCCAACTAGGAGACAAAGTCCAATGGTACTCGACACAAGTGTCCTAGGTGGATCTATACTTGTGATAAAAAAATGTTGGAAGTCTGGGGCGGTTGACTTTTATTTCAATATCTACCGGGTCCGAGTGAGTCAAAGATAGATTATTTGTTATATCCTTGTGCAAAATCGAAACAGTTCCATGTGGGGTTTGCAATTGCCAGTGGGTAGATGACTATTTTAATGCCAAAACTCACATTGTGAGCCTCAACAGTAGACGTGGTTACCCAACTCAAAAATGGTTGGGATGCATTTTATTTTTCTTTTAGTGCACTCCCTGCAATTCTCTCTATAACGTCATCAAGAACTATACCAGTAAAATTTAATTCATCATCATCTGGCTGAGTATTAAAATGTTCAGCGGATATAGTCTTTTCACTATCGGTATCCTCATGATCCGATTGAATCAAAGAACACCCTAGTACTCCCCTCTTAAATTTCTCTCTGTTCAGAATCCTAACAAGCAGCAGCAGACTAGTCCTCTGTCAGTGGGAAGGATCCCTGGGTAGGAACCTGCAGTGCTACAAAAACCATATGAGCGTATTTTTGTATATATTCTCGGAGCCAGGGGCACTTCTGGATCAGCATACTCCACAAAAATGGGAATAATCGCTGAATACCCTCAGTATGTTCTAAATCATGGGTTAAGGGTGTCATAACCTAATCCAGACACGGTCCAGAGTTGTAAGATTTAGATATCTAGCCGGACTAGTTCACTGCTTCTTGAATGATCAGTTGAAGGAACTTATGAAATGCTACAAACTTTCTGGCAAGCTTTGTTGACTTAGCCTTTACAATCCCAATAACTCATTTCAAACTATCAACCAATAGTCATAGTGCTTATTAAAAATTACACCGTGAAGCAAGCTCAGATTACTTAAACTAGCTTTATCTAGCCCCGTATGCATTGATGTTAAGCACTTAACCAAAATCCCGCATATTGTGTACCACTTCCCCTTTAAGTATCTCCTATGAAAAGCACCAGCAGAGGGAAGAGCATTTGCATAACCTACTATCATCAACTCATCTCACATCTCTCGTTCTGTTGGAAATTCATCATAGTTTATTTTGTCAGGAACGAACGAATATCTCTCTTCAGGGAAAAAAAAACAGTCTTCTTAAACTCATGGAAGGTGATTTTTAGTTAAAACTCATCAATATCAGTTGTCAAAAAATGAAAATTCCTCTCCTAAACATACTCCATTGAGTTTCATAACTGTTGTAAGTAAATGAATGAAACTTTTGGTTTGTATTTCAATAAGTAACCCAATGGATGGTTCCTCGGAACATCAAGAACAATGGGATGAAGAAAGTCAATGGAATCAAGGTTTAGTCTGTAACACCCCAAAATTTGTAAAACAATTAAATATAAATTAGTTATGACATAATAATGGGTTAATATAGTGTCTGAATCCATTTAATATAATTATGTCAAAACTACTTAGTTGGGTATTTAATTATTTAATTGTTTCGTTTAATAGCATTGTAGTTTTGATTTGCAAATAAAAGATTAGTTGTGGAGGGGTGTGTATTGTGAGGGGTGGGATTGGCCAAAGGCAAAAATCCCCTCCCTTTTCCTTCTCTTAACCGTCCAACACACACACACACACACACACACACACACACACACACACTCACTTTTCTTGCAACATTTGAGGGAAAGAAGAAGAAGAAACTCTAGCGTTTGGGTTTGGTGAGCAAAAGTGTGAAGATCTAAGGTGTGTTTGAGAATTTGGAGCCATCTTTGAAGGTAAAAACATCTCTACTTTTCTCCATCTTCTCCATCTTCTCCAATTCTCCATTTATGGAGAATGAAACCCTAAGTGGGTACTGTTGAGTGGAGTTAGTAAATGACTCAAAAATCATGTATTGGTTAATGTTTATCGTTTAGAATCTTATTTGAGTCATAAATTCGTAGTGTAGTGGGTTGGATTGGTGATTTGAGTGGAAACCTAAGTTGAAGCTTCATTTGAGCTCTAATGGTGGATGAAATATTTGTGTACAATGAGATGCGTAAGGGGGAAGTGATGATCATCTCCATGGCAAAGGCCCGTAGGAGCATTAATAAGGGATGCCAAAATTTCTTGGCATATGTGTTGAATGCCAAGAAAGAGGCAAAGGAATTGAAGGGTGTGCCGGTAGTGAGCGAATATCCGGATGTTTTTCCGGATGATCTACCGGGCATGCCACCTGATAGAGCTATAGAACTCCGGATAGATTTGATACCGGGAGCTGCAGCTATTGCACGTGCTCCTTACCGTTTGGCCCCTTTGGAGATTAAGGAAATGTGGACCCTGTTGGAGGAGTTGTTGGACAAAGGGTTCATCCGACCGAGTACTTCTCCTTGGGGTGCTCCGGTTTTGTTCGTTAGATATAAGGATGGATCCTTGAGGATGTACATTGACTATAGGGAGTTGAATAAGGTGACTATAAAGAATAAGTACCGTTTGCCTCGGATAGATGATTTGTTCAATCAACTGCAAGGGGCTTCTTATTTTTCAAAGATTGACCTACGTTCAGGTTATCACCAATTGAAGGTTCAAGAAGAAGATGTTCCGAAAACCGCCTTCCGAACTCGCTATGGTCACTATGAATTCTTGGTGATGCCGTTTGGGCTCACTAATGCACCTGCCGCCTTCATGGATTTGATGAATCACGTGTGTTGTCCAATGCTCGATAAATCGGTGATCGTGTTCATTGACGATCTATTGGTCTATTCTAAGTCGGAAGCAGACCATGTCGTTCACTTACGAGAACTTCTTGAACTCCTTCGCAAGGAACGGCTATACGCCAAGTTCTCGAAATGTGAATTTTGGTTGCGGCAGGTATTCCTTCTAAACTTTAACTATCATACCCTTTTATTATAGTGTAAAAGTTGAATTTCATTGCTTAACACCTTGAGTTGTGACTCGATCAGGTGCAATTTCTGGGGCATGTTATATCTTGTGAGGGCGTTTCGGTTGATCCTTTCAAGATTGAAGCTATTGAGAGTTGGGAAACGCCGCGGAAGGCCTCTGAGATATGGAGTTTCCTCGGATTAGCCAGTTATTATAGATGATTTATCCAGGTTTTCTCGAAAATCGCGGTCCCTCTTACATCTTTGACGCGTAAAAATGCAAAGTTTGTGTGGGCAGAGCCACAATAGGAGGCATTTCTTACGTTGAAAGCTCGTTTGACTAAGGCTCCTGTTCTTACCTTGCCTGAAGGCAATGAAGATTTTGCGGTGTATAGCGATGCTTCCATTAACGGGTTGGGTTGTGTATTGATGCAACGGGGGAAGGTGATAGCCTATGCATCAAGACAGTTGAAAGAGTACGAGAAAAGTCGATCGACTCATGATTTGGAGTTGGATGTGGTCACTTTTGCTCTAAAAATTTGGCGCCATTACTTGTATGGTACCCGGTGTCAACTGTTTACGAATCACAAGAGCTTGAAGCATATCTTTGATCAGAAGGATTTGAACATGCGGCAACGGCGAGCCATGGAGTTAACAAAGGATTATGATTGTGAAATCCTATACCATCCCGGGAAAGCAAACGTTGTAGTCGATGCTCTTAGTCGAAAGAGATATCCTGAGGCGACTTATTATGCACTTACTCATGTGGTGGTGACTTCTACCATCATCGATGATATCCGAAAGTGGCAAGTCGAAGGCCTTAAGGAGGAGAATGTTAAGTCTGAAAGGATGGTGGGTCAAAGCACAGCATTAACCGACGGGAGTAATGGTTTTAAGTTGTATGAGGACCGAATATGGGTGCCTAAGATTGGAGGTGTTCGGGATGTGATCCTTGAAGATGGTCACAATTCGAAGTTCTCTATTGATCCGGGGAGCTCCAAGATGTATCATGATTTGAAATTGGAGTATTGGTGGCCCAGAATGAAGCAAGATATCGGCAACCACGTTGAGCGTTGCCTTACTTGTTTGCAAGTCAAAGCCGAACATCAGAAACCGTCGGGTAGTATGCAGCCTCTTGATATACCAGAGTGAAAGTGGGATCACATAACAATGGATTCCGTTGTGAAGTTACCGAAGACCCAATGTAAGCATGATGCCATATGTGTTATTGTTGATCGGTTAACCAAGTCCGCACAGTTCTTGCCAATCCGAGAGAATTATCCGTTGGAACGTCTAGCTCGGATGTATATTGATGAAGATGTCGTACGACATGGTATTCCGAAATCCATTGTCTCGGATCGTGATTCACGGTTCACTTCACGATTTTGGCAGAGTATGCAAGAGCAGTTAGGGACGCATGTGAACTTGAGCACGACTTTTCGTCCTGAGACTGATGGCCAAATCGAGCGGATGAATCAGACTATGGAAGACATGCTTCGGGTATGTGTGATTGAGTTGGGAGGCAATTAGGATACACATTTTCCCCTCATAGAGTTTGCCTACAATAATAGTTATCATTCCTCGATAAAGATGGCACCCTATGACTCGTTGTATGGCCGCAAATGTCGTACCCCAACTTGTTGGCGTGAAGCTGGCGAGAACCCTTTGGCGGGACCCGAATTGATTCAGGAGACCAATGAGAAGATTCAGATGATTCGGGAACAAATTAAAGCCGCCCAAGACCGTCAGAAATCGTATTCTGACAAGCGCCACAAGAATGTAGAGCATGCAGTCGGGGATTCGGTTATGTTGAAAGTATCTTCGTGGAAGGGTGTGATGAGATTCGGTAAGCGTGGGAAGTTGAGCCCATGATATGTTGGACCTTTTAAGGTCATCGAGCGCGTAGGCGCTCAAGCTTACAAATTAGAGTTGCCTGAAGAGCTTGCAGGTATTCACAACACCTTTCACGTGAGTTATTTGAAGAAAAGTCCGATAAATCCTGAAGTGATCATTCCGTTGAAGGATGTGCGTATAAATGAAAAGTTATGGTATGTTGAGGAGCCGGAAGCCATTTTGAGTGAGAAATTCACTAAGTTGCAAAATAAAGAGATCGAGATGGTGTTGGTTGATTGGAAGCATCATCATGGACCCTTAATGACGTGGGAGACCAAGGCCGAGATGAATGCCAAATTTCCGGCGTTGTTTGAGCCGAATTGATTCCGTGGGCGGAATCCTTTTAAGTGGGGAGGAATTGTAACACCCAAAAATTTGTAAAACAATTAAATATTAATTAGTTATGACATAATAATGGGTTAATATAGTGTTTGAATCCATTTAATATAATTATGTCAAAACTACTTAGTTGGGTATTTAATTATTCAATTGTTGCATTTAACAGCATTGTAGTTTTGATTTGCAACTAAAAGATTAGTTGTGGAGGGGGTGTGTATTGTCAATATGTGTATGTGAGGGGTGGGATTCACCAAATGCCAAAATCCCCTCCCTTTTCCTTCTCTTAACCATCCAACACACACAACACACACACATACAATCACTTTTCTTGCAACATTTGAGAGAAACAAGAAGAAGAAATTCTAGGGTTTGGGTTTGGTGAGCAAAAGTGTGAATATCTAAGGTGTGTTTGAGCATTTGGAGCCATCTTTGAAGGTAAAAACATCTCTACTTTTCTCCATCTTCTCCATTTCTCCATTGTATGGAGAATGAAACCCTAAGTGGGTATTTATTTATTGGAGTTAGTAAATGACTCAAAAATCATGTATTGGTTTATGTTTATGGTTTATAATCTTATTTGAGTAATAAATTCATAATATAGTGGGTTAGATTGGTGATTTGAGTAGAACCCAAGTTGGAGCTTCATTTGAGCTCCAATGGTGGATGAGGTGGGTTTCCAGTGTTTTTTTGCATATTACATATGATACATTATGGTCCAAACATGTTATGTATAACAATGGAACTAAATGGGAGCTAGTAGGAGCTCAATTGGAGTTTTGAAGGCCTAGTTCGGGTTTTGGTATTTAGAACCCGTTTGGGGTTTGTATGAGCTCCATGAAGCAATAAAATGCTATGTTATAGTATAATGTGTTTGGAAAGTGTTCAATTGTGTTATTAAAGTGTTTACACGAGTTGGGAAACACAAAGTATGTGCAAGAACTCAAAATGGTGTTTTTAGGCTAAACCGCACGCCAAGTGTTCGGTGAAATGCCTCAACGAGTTCATAAACATTTTAGGATTGAGTTTCAATGTTTAAACATAGTGTGGATGTCTAAACATAGCCCAAATATGTTTAATAGTGCTATGGTATTGATTAGAATTGAATCCAAGCTCATTTGGAGCTTAGTGTTGTCGGTTGGAGTTTTCGGTCGTTCTAGGACTCGTTCGGAGTCCGTATGAACTCCAACAAATCCTAGAGTGTTGAACATGATTCTATTATGTTTAGAAGTGCTTAAGGGAACTTAATATGCTAATTATATGGTTGTCAAAGTCCCTTACGAATGTCGGAAGCATTTATGGAGGTTTGAGAGGAGTTGGGAGCATTTATGGCACTTAAGGTGCAGTTGAGGGCAACCAAGAGGTAGCTAGCGGTGCTACCACCACTGGGTAGCGGCGCTACCACCTAGCTACTCCCCTGAAATTATTTTGGTTGGTCAGGGGTTGGTGCTCGGGTCTTATGCGTCCAATACACTTCTAAATTAAGTGTTTAAAGGGTTTGAGGGCCTTTGATCCATTCCGGAACTTGTGAGGCCCCATTTGGACTCAGTACTTCGGTTGGATGTCCCATTACTCTTAGGAAACTCTTAGAGTAGATTATTGTGTTCAGGAGCTTACGGGTACGCGTTATGAATGCTTTAGGTGCATTGAGCCGAAAGGAGCTTGATTGCAAGCTTTAGCCATTCTCCGGACTATTGTGACTTTGTTGGAATGGCTTCGAAGTCTTGTAAACCAATCACTGTGAGTTCTAGCATTAGCGTTACATAATGTGCATTGCTTATTGTTGATCACCTCATTCAACACTGTTAGGCACAAAATGGCTGTCACACCCCGTTACCCCGGTTGGCAACGAAGCGTGACGTCGCGGAAGCGTAACCATAATCATAACGAACGACCACTATATGGACGTTTTCAAAAATACATCGATATGACTTTAAAATATAGAATTGTTTTACATAGTCTGATATGAACAAGAGTAGTTCGCATGGTACAGAGATTTAAATACATAATTAAAATAATCGAAATAATGCAACTAAATCTACGGTTATTTTGTAAATGAATGCGACTCCTTAGGTGCGGAAGCTTGAAAAATACGTTTGATGTGGCATACTTGCCTTAATTTCCTGAAAATACATGCTAAAATACGTCAACAAAATTGTTGGTGAGCTCATAGGTTTACACATAAATCTGACTTGTATTGACAACAACAATTAAGTTTGAATTTATAAAATCATAAATTCCATGTTATGTATTACATATAAACCATCATGCATCCGAAGCTTAATTAAATGAGCTTGTCCTGTGCAGTATTCCCATACGTAATACCGTGTGTTAAATATATATGCACTAGCTGTTAGCCGAGCTGAACTAACCCGAATGGGGGACATGACTCCCAATAGATCTATCCACAATATATTCGCGCTTACAAATAAATGCAATTAACGGTTCATGATTTAAGGGCTGATGGAACCACATGTGTAATACATAATAGAAATGAAGTTGTTTATGTGTCCATATGAAAACGTAGCATGTATTTCAGCCCCAAAATATAACTGTTTGAAAATAGGGGCTATGAGGACTCACCGTGAGTGTGATGGCAAAAACGAGCGAATAATGCAATTTGTGTAAGTTGATGGGTGATGCACCGGGTGAGTTTAATCGAGTTCTAAATGATAATATGTAACAACCTAATCTTTAGCAAACTTATTTTCCGATTATCGAACCAATAATGTAATTTTATTACATTATTTGAATTTTAATTTAATTAAGTTTTGAAATATTTAATTAAATTATATAAATATTTGAATTATGATTTAATAATTATTAAAGATAATTAAATAAAAGAGATATAAGATACAAAAATAATAGTGAGTTAAGTAGCAAACGTAACTAATTAAGTATATAAACGTCAATATTATTCATTTATCACAAAATTAGAAATCTGACTCCTCTCTAACTCTCTCTCTCTCTCTCTAACTTTCTCTCTCTACTTTCTCTACTTCTCTCTAACTTATCTCTCAAACCGATCGGCCGATTATCAAGATTTATGCATCATCGGAAAGATCTCAAAGAGTACTACAACAATCTACTATTACATGCGTGATTTAGTACGAGTTTAAGGTAATAATTTACGTTTAAAGTTTCTATATTTTCGGTTTTGAAGATATAAATTCGAATCTATCAATTTTCATGAGATTAAAACTAGTTTTAGCTAGAAATTGATAGATAATGTATAATATAATTGAATCTTGGCTTAATACTTAGTATATATATATATATATATTTAGACTTGAAAATGTAAGATTAAAAGCTGTAACTTATGAACAAATTCGAAGAAACCAAGAACAAACTCGAAATACATGAACAAACTCGAATTTTGACTAAAGTCGAACCCCAGGATTTTAATGAGATTAATGACCATATAATCAAGATATGGGATTCTGATATTAAAAGATCAACGAACGAACATTGAGCATTATTAAACGAATGAATACTGAATATACTATTCAGATGATATAAAGGCTAATAAATATCAGAAATGATATTATTATTAACAGATTGAGCAACAAGCAAAATGGCAAGCATCTGAAAGACTGACATAAGTCAGATAGTGGTTTTAATCCACTACAGATTGTGAGCAACAGAGCCAGAGCCAGAAAGTGCAAATAACCAGTAACTGTGAGTTGTAGATTTTACTTTAACTGCAAATTATGTGAATTGAGACTTTTGTTGCTTTATACTGATTTTATTGGCATTCTAATCTTGAGCTTATTGATATATTATCATAGTATATTTACTATGATTTGTTGAGCTGAGCATTTCTTCTTATAGCTTCTATTTCATTGACGAGTCATTTGATTGTTAAGCTTAACTCCATCACTATTGCTCAGTGTTGGGTTAATGTTAGGCTTATGATGTGCTGATTTACGTGATGAAAGCACAGAGGGTAGCTAGAGCTGAGCATTCTGATGATACCCATATAGCAATTACTAGTAGCTAGCCCAGTACGTGGCTGATCCCCACTAAAGATGCGTGTGTATGGAGTTATCATCATCCGAGCATTCCATATGAATTTGTCTAAAAGTCTCAAGAGCAACAACTGTTTTATAACTGGGAGCTGAGCAAAGTCGCGCATCGAAAAAGCATTAATTGGCCAATGTCCCTTCGAGATTGAGCTGTGCATGAGCCTAGTGCAGTGCATAAGCAATAGAGCTGAGCCGTGCATGAGCCGAGTGCAGTGCATGTGCTTCCGCCTTCATAATTGCTTGTTAAATGTGAAATTCTACATTCTCACTAAGCAAATAAGCTTACCCTTGTCAGGATCTGAACTTAACTACCTAAGATTAACTGATTTGAATAGATCAGGGTGTAAAACAATAATCTTGTATTAAATCAAAGTCTAATTAAGAAGATTGCGGAATAACACTTAATTAATTTTATAAAAGCTTTCAGAATTCATAACAGATAAACTTAAGAAGTAAACAAAATTTCTTGTATTGCTAAATCAGAATGATTACAATCACCTCTAATCTGTTTGATTAGACGAAGAACACAAATTGTTTTTAGGGTTTTACAACCTTAGAGGCTTATGAAAACTTAAACAAAAAACAATTACAGACTTGAATATGCAGAAACTTCTAATACAATAGAAAAACCTATTCTATGTATTTATAATGCTTTCTAATTTGTTTCCTTGAAGGACTCTGACTTCTCTGATAGTAGATATGCTGGAATCTTCGTGTAAATATCTTTTCCTGAATATCAGCACTTTCTGTTAATAAAACTGTTGAGCAGCTTGAATCACTTAGCAGCTTGAGCAGGGCAGCTTGAGTGAAATTACTCTGGCAGCTTGAACTTTTGTACTAGCAGCTCGAGCTTTTTCAACTAACAACATGAACTTTGTACTTACATGAAAATTCTACTAACAGCTTGAAAAGTCTAACTAACAGTTTGAACAACTTAGAATATTTCCCAACAATCTCCCCCTAACTTAAATTAATTACACAAGACTTTAAGTTCTATACAAATAAGGTAATAAACAAGTATACTGTTATTTGAAGTATACTGCAAGTTTCTGATTGACAACCTTTAAAAATTCTCTCTTCAAATCTTCTCTATCACAATATATCCTTACTGACCACATTTGAAGTAATATAGCCTTTGGAAGATCAAGAAACTCAAAATTGAAAAACATAACAGATCCATCTGTAAATCTGATTCTGTAGGTCTTTGATTTGACAAACAGATCAACCTGTTTGACCTTCATCTCCTTTGCATTCTCTATATCTTTCCTTATAGATTCAGGATCAAAAATACTCTACAAATCTTTAATGGCTTGCTTGACTTGTGGGATGGAAGATCTGACTTGAGTTGCAGTCCCAACATGATACATTCTTGTTAGCTCATCTCTGGTCATCCCTTCAGCCATATGCATCAAACTTTTATATTCTTCCTCAGGACCAGTTTCTCTTCTTACTATAAAATGATATCTTAAGTCAATGTTATCCATTAGCTTAGCATACCAGTAAGTAATAAGAGGTTTTGAGAAATCATGCTGGTCGAGGGACTTCTCTATCTCCATCACTTGTTGCAGCTGATGCTCAAACAACACCCTTTTGACCTGATCAAGCTTTGCTTGTGAGATTGACTCTCATTAAGGAATAGGAGCAACAACTTGAACAAAAGGAGCAGGATCATTGGGAGCAGCTTGAACTGAATCTTGTGATCTTTGGACTTCTTGGGAGACTTTGGCTACCTTACGTTATTCCATTTCCTTGTCATGGATATCTTGCAGCCTTTCTGTGCTCATGGACTGAGCCATCTTCTTTGGGATACCAGCTGTAAAGGCAAAATTAATCAGAAATCTTCTATGTTCAGCCTTTGAATGCCCTGTTGGCATCTTTCTCTTCCTTTCTCCTTGCTTGACCACAAACCCTCTTAGGTAATCTCCTAAGGTCTCATCATCTTGCATTGGGGCATGGGTTTGCTGGTCTAAAGCCTGATCTTGTTCTTCTGCTAAATTTCTGGCAATCTCAGCATCAAAGGCAATCTGGGCTTCTCTGGTTAGAAAATTTGTGCTTTGGAGACTCAATAAGAATACCCTTGCCCTTATCTTTTGTAGCAGAAGATGTAGCTTGGACTGAAACGCTGGGAGCCTGAAATCCTTCTCTGATCACCACACTAGTTGCTCTTGTAAAGGCAGCTTGAGTTTCTAGGCTAGCAGCTTGAGAAGCTGTTGGGACTGCTAGCCTAGAATGTTGAACTGTTGGAGCTGCTTGGACTGTTTGAGGGATCTCCTGATTCTCCCCCTTTTTGGAAGCATTGGTTTGGTCAGGAGGACCTATAACCTTTGCCACTTGGGATTGAATCATCTGCTCTAATTTAATGATCTTATTTCCACAGAGGGTGAACCCTTTATGAAGATAATCCATTCGTTGATTCTGAGCAGCTTCTGTCTGTCTGAGTGCAAAAAGTTGTGCTCCCTGTGCAGCAATGATGGACTGTTGGTATTCCAACATTGCAACAACAGGTTGCAGCTTAGGATCCGTCAATAACATTAGTTGCAGACTAGCCTCAAGATCAGCAAATGAAGTTGGTGCTTGTGATCTATCACTGGCATGAATACCAAAAGTAGAAACCTCTGGGCCCCTCTGTTCTTGGTACTGGGGACTTCCAGATGGTGCTTGCACACCTTCTGTTGCCATGGGTGTGGTCTTAATGATGTTGGCACTGTCCTGTGCCACTTGTGCAGTAGCAACAGTAGTGCCAGCCACAGAACCCATATGGACAATCTCTGGTAAGATGTCCACCTCCTTAATGAGGTTGGGAGTGACCTCAATTGGTTCCCTTTGGATATTCTGTGCAGAAGTGTCCTCTTGCACAGGGTTATTTGGATCATGTATGAGGGCTGAGGAGGAAGGAGCTCCTGGACCTCTTTTCCTTTTGTATAGTAGGAGTGGGGATGTGGGCTTAACAATGGGAACAGAAGGCATTTGAGTATCATGAGGAGTGGGTTGGGGTCCTGTGGGTGAAGCAGTAGTGTTAGGCTGAGCCTACTCAGGACCCTCTCCTCTGTTTCTTGGAATGATGCCCATCATTGCAGAGGGCAATGGGACATCTACACTCAAAAAATTGGCACTTGGCTTTAGAAGCCTTTTAATAGAAGATAGTGAGTGCCTATGGGAAACATGTATCCTCTTATGTATATGAAAATTTGTACAACTCTTTGCAATTATTTCTGCTAAAAATCTAGGATACATCAAAAATTTCCCATTCTTTAGGGAATGATGCCTTAATATCCCCTGGAAAATCATATTTGAAAAATTGAACTGTTGGCCTGTTGAAAAGCACACTAAGGCAGTGACAACGTTTGATGAAAATTCTGACCAACCAGTTTTTTTAGGGCTAATACACTGCTGAATGATATGCACCAGATATTTCCATTTAGGTGAAAAGTGTGCTTTAAAAAAAGTAAAAGAATCAGCAGGACCCCTATATCCAATGTTATAAAGAGCAGTATGTAAAGCATTAAGGAAAAGATCTGTTATACCTTAGGCATCTTGAAGATGCAGATGTTGTCTGATGGATTCCTCAGTGACTGTAATAATAATGCCATCGATTTTGGATGTCAAAGAGGAGATTCCATTGATTGTTTTTAAAGAAGCATGGTTTCACAACTGCTCAATATGTGAGATGTATATGGTGGGATTGATATTGAGGGCATGATGGATATGGGAACTTCGAAGGAATTCCATCATGTCATGGAACGGTTCAAGTTCAGAGTGTTTGAGAGAGTAGGGTAGGCAGTTGTGTTCTTTAACGAACTCCATTGATGATCAAAGGATTTAGGGTTTTAGTGTTGTGCGTGGGAATTGTTTCAGAGAATCAAGAAGGGTTCTGGAAGATATTTTGCAACTGGTAGTTACACTTGAACGAAACTGAAACCTTTAAAGGTTTTGAAAATATCTAAACCCGCGCACACACTTATGGAAATGACCATATTACCCTGCACACTTTGACAGATCAAGTGACACAACTAACAGTCCGAGAAAATGAACTAGCAGCTTGAGAAAATACTCAAGCTGTTAGTTAAAAATTAGGCGACTGCTTAATGAAACATTGACTCCCCCTTAATCAAGCATATGTACAAAGAAAACAAATTAATCCATATTAACCATACCAATATTTGATACTAGGAAGGTGAATCTTCCTACATCAAATGATTTTGTAAATAGATCAGCTAACTGATCATCAGTGTGAATTTTGGTAACTTGGATTAATTTCTTCTCATTGTAATCCCTTATAAAATGAAATCTAATTTCTATATGCTTGGTTTAGGGAAATTTCACTGGATTTTGTACAATTCTAATTGCACTTGAATTGTCAATATAAATGGGAGTGGATAGGAAGTTCATACCATAGTCTCTCAGTTGGTTCTGAATCCACATGACTTGGGAGCAGCAACTTGCAGATGCCACATATTCTGCTTCAGTAGATGAAGTGGAAACAGTTGTTTGCTTTTTGCACTGCCAAGAGACCAATCTTGTTCCCAAGTATTGACATCCACCAGTTGTGGATTTTCTGTCAATGTTGCATCCTTCATAATCACTGTCAGAATAGGCTGTTAACTCAAGAGGAGTGTCTTTAGGATACCAGAGGCCTAAATGTGGTTGGCCTTTAAGATATCAAAAGATTCTCTTAACAGCAACCAAATGGGAGTCCTTTGGAGAGCATTGAAACCTAGCACACACACAAACAGCAAACATAATATCAGGTCTAGAAGATGTTAGATACATAAGAGATCCTATAAGAGATCTGTATAAATGAATGTCCACAACTATGCCATCTTTGTCTGTATGGAGCTGCTTGTGAGGATCCATAGGAGTACTTGCAACTTTGGTATCTTGATATCCAAACTTTTCCAGTATGTCTTTAACATACTTTGATTGACATATGAAGAGACCAGCGGGCTTCTGCTTGACCTGCAATCCTAGAAAGAAAGTGAGTTCTCCCATTGAACTCATTTGAAACTTTTTGTGCATTAATGCCTCAAACTCTTTGCACAGACAATGATTTGTTGAGCCAAAGATGATATCATCAACATAGATTTGTACAAGCAGAATCTCAGCTTTGATGAACTTTGTGAATAGTGTTTTGTCCAGAGTGCCTCTCTTGAACCCATTCTGTAGAAGGTAGGATGACAGAGTGTCGTACCATGCTCTGGGGGCTTGATGGAGTCCATAGAGAGCCTTGTCTAGCTTGTAGACTCTGTCTGGATACTTGTAGTCCTCAAAACCAGGAGGCTGACACACATATACCTCCTCTTTAATTGTGCCATACAGAAAAGCAGACTTTACATCCATCTGATACACTTTAAAGGCTTTGAAGCTTGCATAGGCTAAAAACAGTCTGATAGCTTCAATTCTTGCCACTGGAGCAAAGACATCATCATAGTCTATGCCTTCTTCTTGAGTGTACCCTTGTGCTACTAGTCTTGCTTTGTTCTTTATGACTATCCCTCTCTCATCCTTCTTGATTCTGAACACCCATCTTGTACCAATGGCTCTCTTTCCTTTAGGGAGATCAACAAGGGTCCATACATTCTGAATCTTGAATTGTAGAAGCTCTTCCTGCATTGCTTCAATCCAGGATGAATCTTTCAAAGCTTCTGATGCCTTTTTAGGTTCTAGCTGAGACATGAAACAGACATGTTCAAATGCAGCTAGACTAAATTCATGAACTGTTGGTTCAGCAGCAGCAGACTCATTTTGAACCATTGTCCTTGTTTGCACAGGTGTTCGTGGATCATCCATTATTTGATTGAGAGGATGATACTTGTGAACTCTAAGTGTAGGCTCTCTATCTGTATGAAAAGAGGATCCAAGATTTGTATCATCTCTATCAGGACCAGTGGATGGTTCAGCTTCTGGAACAGCTTGACTTAAATCTGGAACTGTTTCCCTTTGAGTTGGAGCTATTTTCTCAGGACTTGGGAATTGCACTTCAGTGTCTGGATTCGAATCGTGTTGCGCATTCAGGACCCCTGGAGGGTCACCAGACAGAAGTGGTATGATTGTATACTCATCCCAATTATTTGAATCTGCAGCAGCTTGAAACTTTGTGCCAACAACTTGATCATTTGTGCTACCAGCATGAGAACTTGCATTGACAGCTTCAATCCTATTTGCATCAGTTTCTGCAGTATACTCAACAAAGCTTAGAGAATTTGTTAGTGAATCTAAATCAAACAACCAATCACGACCAGTGCCTTTGAGATTTGCAATATTTTCATTAAATTCAACATTTTCACTTTCTTCAATGGTTTTAGACACACTGTTATATACTCTATAGGCTTTGCTTTGAAATGAGTATCTTACAAAGAAGCCCTCTTCAGCCTTACTTTCAAACTTCTCTAAGTGAGTCTTAGTGTGAAGAATGGTACATGGACACCCAAAAGATTTGAAAAAGGCTATTAGGGGTAATCTATTATGGAATAACTCATATGGAGTTTTCCCTTGTGATTGAACAATCTGTACCCTATTCAGAACATAACAGGCTGTGTTGACTGCTTCTGCCCAAAAGGTCATTGGCAGTTTTGAATCAGCTAGCATGGTTCTAGCAGCCTCAATTAATGTTCTGTTCTTTCTTTCAGCTACACCATTTTGTTGTGGTGTTCTTGGTGCACTATATTGCCTAGCAATACCCTTGGACTCACAGAAACTGTTCAGAATATGATTTTTAAACACAGATCCATTGTCTGATCTTATCACCTTAACTTTTGAGTTGGATTGGTTTTCTATCTTAAGAATAAAGGACTTAACCAGCTTAGCAGTTTCATCTTTAGCCCTAAGAAAATAAACCCAAGTAAATCTGGTGAAATCATCAACAATACTAAATAGTAGGCCCTTTTATTCAAACTCAAAACAGATGTTGGACCAAATAGATCCATATGAATCAGATGAAGAGCAGATGAGATTGAATTTACTTCTTTGGCCTTATGAGAAGCTTTGCGTTGCTTGCCTTTAAGGCATGCTACACAATGATCATCACATATGAACTCCTTTTGTGGTAAACCTCTTACCAGATTCTTTTTGACTAAAACATTCATGGACTTGAAGTTCATGTGACACATCCTTCTATGCCAAAGAGCAGACTCATTGGATGATGCTTTGGATATCAAACAGCTTAAAGTACTTGATTTGGATAAAAGTTCTGTGTCCAAACAGTATACATTGTCCTTTCTTGGGGTTCTTAGTAAAACAAGATTTTCAGGAATTTTAAAATCTTTTGAAAGGACAATGCACTCAGAATCTGTAAACAAAACAATATTTTGTTTGTCACAGATTTGAGACACACTCAATAAATTATACTTAAGCTGTTCAACATACAAAACATCATTGAAAGTCATGTTGCCTGCATTGACAGTACCTTTACCTGTAACCTTACCTCCTTTGGAGTTGCCTCCAAATGCAACAAGTCCTCCATCAAAGCCTTTGAAATTTGACAAGCACTCAGAATTGCCTGTCATGTGCCTAGAGCATCCACTGTCCAAGTTCCATCTTGTTTTATGAGGTGACCTGTGGTTGCCCTGCACAAATAACAGCTTAGTTAGTAGTGGAGTAAACCCAAACCAAGTTGGTTTTGGGTAGTCCTTGTGCATTAACATAACTAAATACTGTCTTTGATTTCTTATACTTAGTAAGATCCACTGATGGATTTTGTGGAGAGTACTTAGTTAGCACATGAGGTATCCAGGTATTTTGTCCATCCTTTTCAGTAACAGTCTCAGATGATCCATTACCAGTCCCAACTTTGAGCCTACCAGTCTGAATTGAGTCCGTAGTGCTAACAGCTTGAGAATTTACACTAGCAGTCTCAACTTTAGACTTGGCAGCTTCAACATTTGTATCAACAGGTTCACCTGAGCTTGTACCTTTAACACACCATATTTGTTTAAAATTTACTTTTGGTTTAGCTAAAACTTGTTTTTGGTGTGTGGACTGTTTCTTATTAACTTTTGAGAACCTGTGATCAACTGTTTTCTTTGGAACTGATGCAGTAGAAGGTTTGGCCTTTAAATTCTTTGAATTTTGAGAGGTTGTCTTTTGATGAATCACAGTCTGTTTTGCAACAGATGGTTTATATAAACAATCTCTGGCCAAGTGATTCTTTCTGCCATAATGAAAATATTTTTTGACTGTTTGAATTTGAGAACCAGTTTTATTGGACAATTTCTGGTTTTTGTTCCTCTGATTTCCCCTTACCTGCTGTTGTTTGGGAAACTTTTGGACACCATCCTTTTGGCATGTGCAGACTAGAACATTTTTACCCTTTTTATTATTCTTTGAAGAAGACGCAGTGTTACAGTTAGAAGGTACAGAAACTTGTGGAGCAGCATTGCATACACTCATGTTCTCCTTTCCTTTCTTATTGGGAATTTGGATTTCTATAGGTGCACTCATTGTTTTGTGTTCTTTCTCAACTGCTGTGCACTCACAGTCTCTATTTTGAATCTGATCTTCTTTAGATTCAGGACTGTTATCAAGGATAGGATCTTCAGTAGTCATAGACTCAGCTAATGGTTCATTGACAAGCCTGTCAGCAACCTCACTCATTTGATGAATGTATTTGTTGTTGTATGGGGGGTGGAGTAGCTCTGTAGCCCATACCTTCTTTGGGATGACCCTGATATTTAACCCTATCTTTAAATTGGACTTCCATTAGGTGTTCTAGCTTTTGATTTGCCAATTTGAAGTTACCTAGATCTATATTGACAGATTCTAGTTTCTTATTTGCCTCCAACACCTTTTGTTCAGTCTCTTCTACCTTTTTATTTAGGGATTCTATTTTCTTATTTAGTTCCTTTTTCTCCCACTCATGATATGTTCAATCATGTCCCATTTGAATCTCATTATCCTTATAGTCATTGATCTGTTTTTCAAGATCTTCTATGGCCTGCATGTATTCATATCTCCTTTCTTCCATCTTAGCTAGAGTTTTACACATGCTCTCATTATGATCTCTGTACTTTTTAACCATATTTTTGCATGTTTGAGAGCAAAGTTTGGAATTTACCTCAGATGGTAGATCAGTGGAGGTGACAGTTGATGTTTCTGTCAGTAGAGCTTGATTTTGAAATTCTTCCTCTGTCTGATCACTCCAATCAAACACATTGTCTTCTTGAGAGACAAGTGCTTGTGATGATGAAGCCTGATTAGTCTACTGAGGCCTTGATGACTGTTGACCTTGAGATCTGCATTCTCTAGCAAAGTGACCAAGTTTGTGACATTTAAAACACTCAACTTTTGACTTATCAAAAGCTGGTTTGCCTTCTACTCTGGCTGGAAAGGAGGTTCTTCCAGTTCTTTTTAGAAAACTTTTGGCCCTCATGGTCAGCATTGCATGTTGCCATTTCAGATCCATCTCTTCAAGATCATCTGGATGAATCTGTTCTAGATCTTCAGCATTTAGTGCAAAGAGTCCATCATTGGCAACAAAAGCCTCATAGTGAGCTTCAGTAGAGTTACCATCACCACCTGAAAAGGAATCACTACAATTAGATTTTTCAGATGGCAAAAGAGCAGTATTGTGATTATAAGAAAGAGATTTCTTTTTAGTATCAATCTCAGTCTCAAACACTCTCAGACTGTTGTATAGATCACCCAGTTCTATTTCATCAAGAGTGTCTTTCATTCTCCATTGAGCAGCATAAACTGTCCATTCTTCTCCAAGAGATCTAAGAAACTTTCTGTTGACCTCATCTTGATCCAGGCTGACTTTTGCACTTTCCAATTCACTTATCAGTTTGTTGAACCTGTCAAAGATTTGAGTGAGGTTTTCATTCTTGCCACCAGAAACGTTTTCATACTGCTGTTTCAAAGAATCCGTTTGATTTCTCTTGGTACTGGCATTACCAGCAAATCTCTTCTCTAAAGCAATCCAAAGAGAATGGGTAGTATAAAACTTTTAGAACTGATGTTGATAAGCATTAGGAATGGCTATTTGTAAAAGTGTAAGAGCTTTCACTTCATTCATTCTAGCCTTTCTTTCAAGTTCAGTTTTTGGAGGAGTTTTGACGGGTTTTCCCTCATCATCAAGTTCTGGATCAACTACAGGAGGAAATTCAACAGCTTCCCATATAGCATAATCAATGAATTGAATATGCTGTTGAATCCTGAGTTTCCACATCTCAAAGTCAGTGGGCTTGAGCATAGGCACTTTGAATCCTTGCCCAGATCCACTGCTGCTATTATCAAATTCCATTGCAAAACGATTAAAAGTTTAAAAGAAAGCTTTCGACTTTGAAAAACAAAGAACGACCTGTGGCTCTGATACCACTTGTCAGGATCTGAACTTAACTACCTAAGATTAACTGATTTGAATAGATCAGAGTGTGAACCAATAATCTTGTATTAAATCAAAGTCTAATTAAGAAGTTTGCGGAATAACACTTAATTAATTTTATAAAAGCTTTCAGAATTCATAACTGATAAACATAAGAAGTAAACAAAATTTCTTGTATTGCTAAATCAGAATGATTACAATCACCTCTAATCTGTTTGATTAGACGAAGAACACAAATTGTTCTTAGGGTTTTACAACCTTAGAGGCTTATGAAAACTTAAACATAAAACAATTACAGACTTGAATATGCAGAAACTTCTAATACAATAGAAAAACCTATTCTATGTATTTATAATGCTTTCTGATTTGTTTCCTTGAAGGACTCTGACTTCTCTGATAGTAGATATGCTGGAATCTTCGTGTAAATATCTTTTCCTGAATATCAGCACTTTCTGTTAATAAAACTGTTGAGCAGCTTGAATCACTTAACAGCTTGAGCAGGGCAGCTTGAGTGAAATTACTCTGGCAGCTTGAACTTTTGTACCAGCAGCTCGAGCTTTTTCAACTAACAGCATGAACTTTGTACTTACATGGAAGTTCTACTAAAAGCTTGAAAAGTCTAACTAACAGTTTGAACTACTTAGAATATTTCCCAACAACCCTGTTGTTGCATTATTTTTCAGGTAAAGGCAAAGGATTGACTGGACCTAGTTCATAGGTCAGGACTCTGAAAGAGCTTAAAGTGCTTTAGAACATGTTCCAACACCTTGGTATTATCAGATAATAGAGCTTTGGGGTTCGGGGCTAGTTCATATTTGTGCTATGATGAAATAGTCTAGAAGTCTGTACCTTATACTTAAATTTTGTCTCTGATTGTAATTAACTTTAATTCTGCACTGTTAATTTTATCTTAGTTTCCTGATTGATATTGCATTGCTACTGGGCCTAGACTTAAGACCTTTCAGATATCTTGGGTCTCACATAATAGGGACTTAATATCTCTAATATATGATAATATGTATATTGATAGATTTTAATATCTTAAATCACCCAACATTACAAGTTAATAAATAAAACCCACTTAAAATGTCAAGTTTATATATATAATTTTTCCAGCTTTTTCGAAGGTTTTTCGGCCTACTTTGAGGCTGTTTTTGACCAAGCTCCAACACGTTATAGGCTTTGATTTTCTTGGGAATTAAATCACTATATACAAAGATTTTTTAATGTCAATAACGGCCATTTTTCAAGATGTTTAGGTTGGGGAAAAAGCTTGTTGAAAACCCTATGTTGGCCATTTTTGAGCTGTCAAACTTTCGGTTTCCCAAATAATTTCTGGTGGTCTTACACTCCAAAATAAATTATGAAAACATCCAGATTTATAGTTAAGACATATATCTAACTTTTGAGACAAGAATCAACTCATTTTATTAAGTTATGAATTAGTTATGATTTTTCAAAGTCGGTGCAACTTTTCTGCCGAAATTGCGTAGTTTATAAACTTGAAATAACTAGTGATTCTTGTTGTTTATTCAAAGACTACTAGTATAGAAGTTATAAAATACATATATATCACTTGTTTTCATAATATTTACACTTACATAATGTGTTTGTATATTTATAAATACATTTGAAGAAAATAACCTTAAAAACAAAACTAGTGATTTATAAACTTGAGTTTTTATGAAACTTGTTGTTGTTGGTGACTATATATATTATGCAAGACTTATATAAACATAAATATAAGATGAAATAAGTTAGTATTTACTTACTTTGATGTTTTATAAGAATGCAAATGAGAAGAAGTTGAAACTCTTGCAAAAGTTGCACCAAGAACAATTCAAAATATGAAGAACACTTGAAATACTTCAAGAACACCAAAAATTGAAGGTTTTTGGCTTTAAGAGGGCTTATGGCCGGTTTTTGAAGAGAGAAAAGAGGCGTTTGGGTGTGTTTAAAATGAACGGAAATGTTCTCTATTTATAGGGGAAATTGGATCTTGAAAAGATAGTGAAATGATGAAGAATAGTGCAAATCTTGGATGAATTGAAATAAAGAGGATTTGATTTTGATATGTTGAGTAAAATAAATTATTTCAAGGTCATTTTGTCCTTCCTATTGGCTGGCCTAAGGGTGGTATTTTTGCTGTATTTTCATTTATTTTTTTGTATAAAAGTATTTAGAAATGTATTTTCATTTATTTTTTTGTATAAAAGTATTTTTGCTGACTTTTATTATCGGGATCCGGCTGTGCTTTAGTTTCTTGACTTCTCGGTCCATTATTTCCACCGGTTGTTCAATGAAGTTTAACTTATCGTCTAGCTCAGCTCATCCATGGGTATAACGAGTGTTTATCAGCCAGACACTTCTTAAGGTTGGATACGTGGAAGGTATTATGAACATTACTAAGCTCTGGGGGCAGATCGAGTCGGTAGGCTACCGGGCCAATTCTTTTGGTGATCTTGAATGATCCGATATAACGAGGATTGAGTTTTCCTCGTTTCCCAAAACGGATTACACATTTCCAAGGCGAGACTTTCAACATTACTTGATCTCCCTCTTGAAATTCCAAATCCTTCCGTCAAACATCGACATAGCTTTTCTGTCGATCCCGCGCGATCTTTAATCGGCTCCGAATCTGGGCTATCTTTTCTGTAGTCTCCTGGATGATCTCAGGTCCACTAATCTGACTATCTCCTACCTCAGCCCAACAAAGTGGTGATCGACACTTTCGCCCATAGAGTGCCCCGAATGGAGCGGTCTTAATACTCGAGTGATAGCTGTTGTTATAGGAAAACTCGACTAATGGCAGGTGCCTGTCCCAACTTTTGCCAAAGTCGATAACGCATGCCCTTAGCATGTCTTCCAAAGTCTTGCTCATATCTAGGCGTGTACCCAATGCCTCCTGCAATGATTGCCAAAATCTTGATGTGAACCGGCTGTCTCTATCTGATATAATTGATACAGGCACTCCATGCCTTGAGACGACTTCTTTAAGATAGATTCGTGTTAACTTATCCATCTTATCAGTCTCCTTGATTGGCAAGAAGTGTGCGGTCTTGGTAAGTCGATCCACAATCACCCAAATGGTGTTATAACCTCCAGAAGTCTTTTGCAACTTGGTGATGAAGTCCATGGTGATATTCTCCCACTTCCGTTGGGGTATTTCCGGTTGAACTAACAATCCTGATGGTTTCTGGTGCTCAGCCTTAACTTTGAAAGACGTTAAGCGTTTGCTGACATATGTAGCAATGTCAGCCTTCATGTTTGGCCACCAGTACATTCCCTTCAAGTCGTGATACATCTTATCTGACCCTGGGTGAATACAATATCTTGTTTTATGCCCCTCATCCATGACCAGCTTTCTCATTCCTCCGAATTTTGGTAGCCATATTCTGTCCATGAAGTACCGACATCCATCTGGCTTGATTTCAAACTGCTTATCTATTCCTCTCAAAGCTTCATCCAGTAGATTACCCTCCTTGACTGCTTCTTCTTGTGCCTCGTGGACTTGATAGTTTAGGTTTGACTGTATAGTCATGACCAAAGCTCGGAGTCTTAAGGGTTTAACCGGTTCCTTTCGGCTCAGGGCATCAGCTACAACATTCGCCTTACCCGGATGATAACGAATCTCGCAGTCGTAATCGCTAAGCAGCTCAACCCAGCGACGTTGTCTCATATTTAACTCTTTCTGATTCAGAATATGCTGAAGGCTTTTTATGGTCTGTAAACACCATGCACTTCGTACCGTACAGGTAGTGCCTCCGTATTTTAAGAGCAAACACCACTGCTCCGAGCTCCAAGTCATGAGTCGTATAGTTCACCTCGTGGATTTTGAGTTGTCGTGATGCGTAAGCAATGAATTTATCCTTTTGCATGAGCACAGAACCTAATCCATTGTGTGAGGCATCACAGTAGACCACAAAATTTTCTGTCCCTTCAGGTAAGGACAGAATTGGTGCACTACACAATCTTTGTTTTAACTGTTCAAACGCCTTTTCCTGCTCTTCACCCCATCTATACTTCACATCTTTCCGAGTCAGCTCTGTTAGGGAACCTGTTATCTTTGAGAAGTTTTCAATAAATCCCCTATAATAACCGGCAAGTCCTAGAAATTGGCGGATTTTCGTGGGAGTTCTAGGAGTTGCCCAGTTCTTTATGGCCTCGATTTTTGATGGGTCAACTTGGATTCCCTGTCTGTTGATCACATGCCCAAGGAATTTAACTTCTCGCAACCAAAATTCACACTTTGAAAATTTGGCGTATAACTGTTCTTTCTCTAACAACTCCAAGATCAGCTTGAGATGTTGTTCGTGCACCTCCTTATTTCTGGAATAGATAAGGATATCGTCTATGAACACTATTACAAATTTTTCAAAATACGGTTTACACACTCGATTCATGAGGTCCATGAATACGGCTGGTGCGTTGGTCAAACCGAATGGCATCACCTGAAATTCGTAATGTCCATAACGAGTTTTGAACGCTGTATTGGGAATGTCTTCTTCCCGAACCTTTACTTGATGATAACCGGATAGATCCCTGTAGTTGGTCAGATAGGTCGTCAATTCTGGGAAGGGGGTAGCGGTTCTTTACCATTAATTTATTTAGCTCTCGGTAGTCTATGAACATTCTGAAGGATCCGTTTTTCTTTTTCACAAATAAGACCGGAGCTCCCTTAGGTGAGGAACTTGGTCGAATGAATCCCTTATCCATCAACTCTTGTAGTTGGTTGGATAGCTCTTGCATTTCAGAAGGAGCGAGTCTGTATGGGGCTCTTGCGACCGGTGCAGCTCCCCGCACCAAGTCGGTTTGGAACTCCACTTGCCTAGCTGGCGGAAGCCAAGCAAATCTTCCGGGAAGACCTTCGGAAAATCACAAACCACTGGAATATCCTTGAGTTGTTTTTCCTTCGACTCTTTCTCTGCAATCTGGACTAATACTGCATGGCAACCTTTACTAAGGCACTTTAATGTCCTTAGGCCGGATATGACATTAAGCTGACGGTTCTTTCTTTCCCCTTAGACTGTTAGGACCTTCTTCTTGTGGAGTGCTATCCGTACCACTTTCTTACCGCACAAAATCTCGGCATGATTATGTGACAACCAATCCATACCAATGACCACATCAAAACTTCCGAGTTCTATAGGCATCAAGTCTATCTTAAAGGGATGATTTGCCAGCTTCAGTGTGCATTCCTTAATAATACTATTTGCCTTTATTATTTTGCCGTCAGCTAGCTCTATAGTATAAGAGTTGTTTAAGAGAAAAGGAGTGGCACTCAATTGCTTACTAAACTTATCAGATATGAAGCTCCTATCAGCCCCAGTATCAAAGAGTACGTAAGCGTAAATGTCATTTAAAAGAAACGTACCTGATACCACATGGGGATCCTGACGAGCGTCACCTACTCCCAATACAAAAGCTCTCCCCTGAGCTCCTCCACCATTTTTCAACCTCGGGCACTCACTCTTGAAGTGCCCGGCAGCTCCACACTCATAGCAGCTCCTCTGGTTGCCGCCGTTGTTACCCGGAGTACCAAATTTACAGTCTTTGGTCAAATGACCAAGACGCTTGCACTTTTGCACAAGGGGTTGGGCAGGTCCTTTGTTGTGATGGTAGGTGCATTGGGTGCAGAAAGGCTTTGTATCTGTGTAGCCTTTCCTTGTCTCGACTCCCGCTACGTAAGCCTTGATGGTTTCGGGCTTCTTGGATTGTGAGCCCGAATTCTTCCCAGACTTGTCCTCCCATTTTCTCTTGTTTTCCCCGGCTTTGGACTCGTTTCTCCGGGACACTTGGTCCATAAGGTTGTTGTCCATTCTGATGGCGTCCTGAATGGTGGTTGGGTTGGAGGCAGTGAAATTGCCTTAAATTTGAGGGGTGAGTCCCCAGATGTAGCGCTCAATCTTCTTGTACTTGGGTCACCATCTGCGGACACAGGATGCTTAGCTCGTGAAATCGGTTAGTATACCGTGTGACGTCCGTCCCCTTCATTTCTAGATTCCAGTACTCCGATTCCATTTTCTGGAGTTCGTTTCTTGGACAGTACTCGTCCGTCATCATTTGCTTCAACACGGACCAGGCGAGTTGATAGGCTTCATCGATTCCTACAGACTGGACGTAGGAATTCCACCACGTCAGTGCGCTATCCTGTAGGTGTGGGGTGGAAAATTTCACATTGTCTCCTTCAACACATCCGCTAACACGGAAAACAGACTCCAATTTCTCAAACCATTGTACCAATCTGATGGCTCCCTCAGTCCCGTTAAAGTATCAGGGCTTGCAACTCAAGAACCCCTTAGTCCGACAACCTTTTGGGTTGGTTTCAGTACCTCCCGTGGTGCGGCTAGCACCACCATCTCCGTTGGCTGAACTATTTTGGTTGGTCTCATAAGTGGCTATAGCGGCGGCCACTCTCTGTGCGACTAATTGCTCGATTTCTGTTGCGTTCATAGCTCTTCTTGGCGGCATTATCTTAAAGTTTAAAGAAAAGAGCATAGTGTAAGAAGTTGAGTCTTAAAGATTTAAATTTTTCTTAAGGCACAGTACTATAATCATCAAACACAGTTTCATAAATAACTTGCAATATTCATTAATCATTCATAACTTTCTTACATGGGGGCGGGTTATTACCCCGAAAATTTTTGTCCTACACTATTACATAATAATTTCCTAACATTACAAAGATAGATAAAGGGTACTAGGTGTGGGAGTGATCGGGGGTCTCTCCTTTTTCCAAAGCATTGAGGCGCTGAGTCAGTTCCTCATTACGAGCCTTGCTTTCGGCTAATCGTTTCCGAAGCTCATTTAGGCTGTCCTGCTGGATGGCGAGGGCGTGCTGGTTAACCCAGTACAAGTTGGAGTTTTGTAACTCCTCCCGCTCTAAACGGGAATTTATCTCTCCAATATCCTGGTTAAGTAACCGGATTTGGAGGTCGTGTCGTGAAGACCTTGCTATTAAAAGAGGTACGGTCTGGTCAGCCAGCTCCTGAGTGAGCGGTGGGATCGGTGCGGAGGATGGTCCTCCGACCTCAAACTGGGAAGGGATTCCTTCCTCATGTCTCCACTCACGGAGAGTCTCGGGTATCCAGTCCCATCTACGGGCGTTTGCCCGTCGCTGCTGGGGTGGTGGACTTAGTTGAGGAGTCGGGATGGGAATAGACTCCCGCCTCGGTATGATTACCCTCTTTCGGGGTGTAAACATCATCTTTGGGCCGTTAGGGTCGGGACGGTACGGCTGGAACGACGGAACCTCGGGGTGGTATGGGGTGTAAGAGGGGATCAGCGAGGGTGGTGGATCCACTCCGGCGTCGTCTTCTTCCATTGGTTCTTCTTCGGACTCCTCCATAGGTTCTTCGGAGGGGTCCTCTTCTTCGGACGGTTCTCCTTTGGTGAAAACCTCGGTGACTTCGGGGCTCATAGGGGTATACTCATCCTCTGAATCGGACAAGATGATGATGGTGTTATTTGACATGTTTTCTGCTATCAAGGTCCATTCATAGTCTTTTAGTTAGATACAAAATATTTTCAAAATTAGTAAAACTTAAGTGCAGTTATAGTCTAGGGTACTAATGCAACCTAGTTCACTATAACTATGGCTCTGATACCAATCTGTCACACCCCATTACCCCGGTTGGCAACGAAGCGTGACGTCGCGGAAGCGTAACCATAATCATAACGAACGACCACTATATGGACGTTTTCAAAAATACATCGATATGACTTTAAACTAGAGAATTGTTTTACATAGTCTGATATGAAGAAGAGTAGTTCGCATTGTACAGAGATTTAAATACATAATTAAAATAATCAAAATAATGCAACTAAATCTCCGGTAATTTTGTAAATGCATGCGACTCCTTAGGTGCGGAAGATTGAAAAATACGTCTGATGTGGCATACTTGCCTTAATTTCCTGAAAATACACGCTAAAATACATCAACAAATTTGTTGGTGAGCTCATAGGTTTACACATAAATCTGACTTGTATGGACAACAACAGTTAAGTTTGAATTTATAAAATCATAAATTCCATGTTATGTATTACATATAAACCATCATGCAAACCGAAGCTTAATTAAATGTGTTTGCCCTGTGCAGTATTCCCATACGTAATACCATGTGTTAAATATATATGCACTCGCTGTTAGCCGAGCTGATCTAACCCGAATGGGGGACATGACTCCCGATAGATCTATCCACAATATATTCGCGCTTACAAATAAATGCAATTAACGGTTCATGATTTAAGGGCTGATGGAACCACATGTGTAATACATAATAGAAATGAAGTTGTTTCTATGTCCATATGAAAACGTAGCATGTATTTCAACCCCAAAATATAACAGTGTGAATATAAGGGGCTATGAGGACTCACCGTGAGTGTGATGGCAAAAAACGAGCGAAAAATGCAATTTGCGTAAGTTGATGGGTGATGCATCGGGTGAGTTTAATCGAGTCCTAAATGATAATAGGGACTTAATATATCTAATATATGATGATATGTATATTTATAGATTTTTATGTCTTAAATCACCCAACATTACAAGTTAATAAATAAAACCCACTTAAAACGTCAAGTTTATATATATAATTTTTCCAGCTTTTTC
Organism: Centrapalus pauciflorus; assembly: GCA_020465985.1. NCBI lineage: Eukaryota > Viridiplantae > Streptophyta > Magnoliopsida > Asterales > Asteraceae > Centrapalus > Centrapalus pauciflorus. The sequence goes on along the minus strand of JAANYP010003373.1, from coordinate 94,256 downwards.
GAAGTTTTTCGGCCTACTTTGAGGCTGTTTTTGACCAAGCTCCAAAACGTTTCTGGAGGTCTTAAACCCTATGTTGGCCATTTTTGACCAAGCTCCAAAACCCTATGTTGGCCATTTTTGAGCTGTCAAACTTTCAGTTTCCCAAATAATTTCTGGAGGTCTTAAACTCCAAAATAAATTATGAAAACTTCCAGATTTATAGTTAAGACATAAATCTAACTTTTGAGACAAGAATTAACTAATTTTGTTAGGTTATGAATTAGTTATGATTTTTCAAAGTCGATGCAACTTTTCTGCCGAAATTGCATAGTTCATAAACTTGAAATAACTAGTGATTCTTGTTGTTTATTCAAAGACTACTTGTATAAAAGTTATAAAACACATATATATCACTTGTTTTCATAATATTTACACTTACTAAATGTGTTTATATATTTATAAACATATTTGAAGAAAACAACTTAAAAACAAAACTAGTGATTTATAAACTTGAGATTTTATGAAACTTGTTGTTGTTGGTGACTAAATATATTATGCAAGACTTATATAAACATAAATATAAGATGAAATAAGTTAGTATTTACTTACTTTTATGTTTTATAAGGATGTAAATGAGAAGAAGTTTTTGGCTTGAAATACTTCAAGAACACCAAAAATTGAAGGTTTTTGGCTTTGGGAGGGCTTATGGCTGGTTTTTGAAGAGAGAAAAGAGGGGTTTTGGTGTATTTAAAATGAATGGAAATGTTCTCTATTTATAGGGGAAAGATCTTGAAAAGATAGTGAAATGATGAAGAATAGTGTAAATCTTGGATGAATTGAAATAAAGAGGATTTGATTTTGATATGTTGAGTAAAATAAATTATTTCAAGGTCCTTTTGTCCTTCCTTTTGGCTGGCCTAAGGGAGGTATTTCTAGTGTATTTTCATTTATTTTTTTGTATAAAAGTATTTAGAAATGTATTCTTGTATTTCTCTTTTTTTGTAAATTCATAAATACTTTTGGATGAATTGTTTTAATGAATTGTTTTAGTCTTGCATAATTAATGTTAAGTAATTGTATTAGTGTATGATTAGTGTTACTAATCATAATTTAATTATGTACTCAGTTCAATTAATCCCTCATATCGTAAATCGATTGGATTAATTGATTTCCCGATTCATCGCACCGATGAATTTGATTCTATTTGAGTTGAATTTTCTAATTAACTTTGTTAATCACTTTGATTAACTTCTAATGACCACTGATTAGGTTATAATTGGCTATTAAATACTGATTAGATCGTAGTTGCTAACCTGGTTTAATGCCGGCTGTTAAAAAGGCCTCAGTCAAACCTGCTCTACATCTTAGGGGGAGATTTTTAATCAAACCTGTTTGATGCACTTGAAGGTATAATTTAAGGCCTGCTTATGCCTTATTGAAACCTGAAAAAGTGATTTGCAATATCAGCCAAAGCTGTTTACCCTGTTGCATTCGTTGCAACAAAGGCAGTTTGTCCAAACTGTTCTGTCTGCTGAACAGGCTGGACATAAACTGTCTACGCTGCTCTACTCTGATGAGCAGCGTTGACAAAATACAAGTGTTCTGTTCTTTGTGAACAGAACCTGTTCTTTGTGAACAGGTTAAACACTTTATGGAATATGTTTCCAAGTCCTCATGTATTGTTTTTGGCTACAAGATCAGTTTACAAGTCGAAGACAAAGTGGAAAACAGAAACTGCACAGACTGCCGACGCTGTTCTGTTTACATGAAGACAAACGGATATCTGAAAAGGGTGACAGACCTTTTCTTATATCAAAGTGGCCTTAACAAAAGAAGAAAGATGCAAAGTTGACATTTCTCTATTGGTTAAAGCCTTATGCAATAGTGACAAAAAGGAAAAGACAAAGATTCTGCCATATGAAGACAAATCTGCTTTATCAGAACGTGCAGAAAGGTGTCTTGTCTTTTTAGAAAGACATTCCACTATCTCACCGTCCAATGAAGAAGCTTCACTGAGATTCTCAGTGGAAGCTTCTAAGGATTATGAAAAGTATCATCCAAGAGTGTGAAATCAGATCGTGCATTAAAGTGTGTTTTTCATGCATGCAAGTCTGCTTGAATATAACAGTACGTGTGTCTAAGCTGTTCATACTCAAGCTGTCCATCTGTGTCTTGTAAAATCAGTGACTACATCTAAGTGAGTGTATTCATTGTATCTAGTCTGAGTGTGACTTAGATTACTTGAACAACTGTTGTTTCTGTCATCTCAGCTTGAGCCTTTCCGCAGTCAAGCTTGTTTGTAATTAACACTTGTTGATAATATACACAAACATTGAGAAAAGAGTGTTGAGTTTTAAATAGCTGTATTCACCCCACCTCCCCCCTCTACAGCTTTAGAACAATACTCTAGGGAAACCTTTTGGGACCTACAACTGGTATAAGAGCAGATAGAGTGTGTGTTTACTCTAGATCTCTCATTCTCCCTACTTTCCCATGGACAACAGTGCTGCAAGTTCCTCCTCTTACTATGACAATGAGTCAATAGCCAAACCCCCCAAGTTCAATCATCAGAACTTCTCTGGTTGGAAGTGCAGAATGATGCTCTATTTAGAGAATCTGGACGTACAACTGCTAGAGATAGTAATTGAAGGTCCCTATGTGCCAACTTCTGTTACTACTATCACTTCTGCTGTTGAAGGAGCTGCCCCTGAAATCAGAACCTTTGAGAGGCCAAAGCTCAATGGTCTGATGAAGACCAAAGACTGGTTGCTCTGGTTGCAAAAGTCAGGAATAACCTGGTCATTTCTCTTCCTGATGATGTGTTCAAACATGTTGAGAAGATGAAGACTGAAAAGGAGATGTGGGATACTTTGTGTACCGTCTATGATGATCCCACAATCACATTGGATAACAGGATCAACAATCTTGTTAGACAGTATGTGCTCTTCTTGCAAAACCAAGGGAGTCACTCACAGAAACCTACACCAGGTTCACTGCACTTATCAATGATCTCAAAGCTGTTGGGATCACAAAGGACAGCCTAACTCCAGTGAATAAGTTCTTAGACATCTTGCCTGGAGAATGGAACTACTTTTCTACCATCTTGAGAAATTCAGGCACCATCAAAGGTATGGATCTTGTAAACTTGTATGGATCCCTAGTGAATGATGAGCAGTCAAGGCAACAAAAGATAAATGCCTTGGAAATGTCCAAGAGAGGTGCTGCCTTAGTGGCCAGCGTGAGACAACCTGTTGTTCAGGTATGTGATGTGTTCACACAACCTGATCAACAGGCTGATGATGAAAGGGAAGAGATGTCTGAAGAGGAAGACAGTGCACATCTTGCTGAACTTGATGATGAGCAAATGATTGCAATGCTTGTCAAAAAGTTCAACAAGAAAAGGTTTGGAAGAAGAATGTTGCAGGGGAACTCAAATGCTATAAAAAAGAAGGCATTTGATAAATCTAAGGCTGAGTGCTTTAAATGTGGGAAAACTGACCGTATAGCTGTTGACTATGTGTCAAAAGCTGTTGGTCAGTCATCCAAACCATTCAAGACAAACAGGGATGATGGCTACAGGGTTAAGTACCTTATGGCCATGGCTAAGCTGAAAAAGTTGGAAACTCAGTGGCTTCCAACAAGCAAAAGGGGCTCATGGCTGACACATGTGATTGGGAGGAGTCTGATTCATCCTCAGATGAAGAAGACAACAACTGTCTGATGGCCAACACTGACGTCCCATCAACCAGCAACTTCAAACAGGACTTGGCTGAAGCTGAAGCCTTCGGCAGCTCAGAGAACTGGAACCCCACAATGACGTACAAGGTACAAAACTTTATGGCTTACAGTTTTGATGAAAAAGTATAAATGTTTGAATACATGCTTGTTGATTTAAAAGCTGCTTTTGAGAAACATAATGTCTTACTATCTAAAATCTCTAAGCTTAAAAATGATCTTGACATAAAATCCAGTAAACTGGATAGTTTCCATAAGTTGGAAACTGAGCTTGATGAATTAAAACACATCAACTCCATTTTACTAGAAGAAAAGAGAGAGACAGATGTAAAACATGCAAAGATTCAAAAGATAGTTGACTCTTGGTGCCAATCTGCACAAAAAGTCAGCCATTGCATTAGTCAGCGGATCCCTGCACAAATCCAAGCCTATCTTGGAGGGGATCTTGACAACGCAACTTTTATTGTTGAGATAAATAATCTGAAAGATGACTTATCCACTATTGGTGAGCTTCCCAGCACTTTTATTTAGAAAGTAACTGGTAAGCTGGTCTCAACAAACAGGTTTGTCATGCCTCAAAATACTGACAGCTTGTGTGAAAAAGCTCCAAAAGCTGATGATGGAATATGTTCTCCATCAAATCAGCCTGCTAAGTGCTCTGCTAATTCACACAAGCAGAAGAAAGGAAAACATGCTCAAACTGCAGCTGTGGACACTAAACCTGTTGACAAAACAGGCTCTGGGTCCAAAGCTGATGGTAAGAGACCTGTTAATCCTTTTGATGCTAAACATTTTAAGAAAAAGTTTTCAAAAGGTAAGCAGCCTGCATTCAACATGGGTAAGTCTCATGTTGAAAGCAAATCTGCTATGGTTTCAAATAAGTTTTTAAATCATAGAGGAACTTTGGTTATAAATGAAGGTAAGTCTTTCAGAACCAAAAGCAATGATCATGTTGATAGGCAACATCAATCACATCTCAGTAAGAGCAAAGGCAAAGCCATTGCTCAACCTGAGAAATTTGGGAATAAGTTTCCCAAACCTGTGGAAGGTCAAAAACCAATCAAGCATCCTGTATTTGACATCTGTCTTCCCAAAAAGAGGAAAGAAGAAACAGGCAAAGCTGTTGCAATTTTGCCTTCCACCCAAACTGTTGATTCATCTAAAAATAGTAATAAGTTTGCTAAACCTGCTGACAGAATCAACAAAAACAATTCCGAATATGTTTCTGGAAGTTCTTCTTCCAAAAAGGCTAAAAAGAGAAAATGCTACAAGTGTGGGAAGAAGACACACATGGCCAAACACTGTCCTGAAACTGAGGACATGAGGCCTGTTGACTCCGCTAATTCCATCATTTCTAAAACAAGCAGTATTGGAAGTAACTTGGTCAATGAGAATGGTATTCAAACTGGTACCATTCAAATAGGAAATATTAATGTGGATATCACTAGCCCATTAACAAACGTTGATGAAGTAGGAGAACTCGTCCCTATGATGAGTTCCCCTAAAAGTAACTAATATTTTCCCATGACACTCTGCAGGACAAACAACCATCCCAGGTTTGGTACTTGGACAGTGGCTGCTCAGGACATATGACAGGTTGCAAGGACCTGCTGAGTGATCTCAGGCTTGATAAAGGGCCAAAAGTCACATTTGGTGACAATGTACAGGGATCCACTGAAGGATATGGAACTCTTCAAGCTGGTGCTGCAGTGTTCAAAAGGGTAGCCTATGTGGTTAGGCTAAAACATAATCTTGTAAGCATAAGTCAACTGTGTGATGCTGGCTACAAGGTTAACATTGATGAGCACCTGGGTTACATATTGGATCCCCAAGGCAAAGTTGTGATGTGTGCTCAACGAAAGAAAGGTGTAGAAAATCATCTTTTAAATCCAAGAATAATTTTTCTATTGATACTCCTCTCTTCTTAATCCACATGGACTTGTTTGGACTAGTCAGTGTCCCAAGTCTAGGAGGAAGAATATACACTCTAGTAATGGTTGATGAGTTCTCCAGGTTTACATGAGTGATCTTTCTGAAGAACAAAGGAGAGCCTGCTAGAGAAATCGTTGGATTTATCAAGAAGATGGAAATGCTGAACTCTGCTCAAGTGAAGCAGCTTAGAAGTGATCATGGTATCGAATTCAGAAACAGTACTCTTGAGGACTTCTGTGAAGAAACAGGGATCTCACAGAACTTTTTAGCAGTAAGAACTCCTCAACAAAATGGAGTTGCTGAAAGGAGAAACAGAACTCTTATTGAAGCTGCTAAAACCATGTTGTGTGCATCACGTTTACCTTCATTATTCTGGGCTGAAGCTGTCAACACTGCTTGCTTCACCCAAAATAGATCCTTAGTGGTGAAAAGGTTCAACAAGACTTCCTATGAGCTGCTCAAAGGGAGAAGGCCAAACATTAGTTACTTCCATGTGTTTGGATGTCCCTGCTTCATTCTGAATCAAAGGCACCAACTGGCAAAGTTTGAACCCAAAGCTGATGAAGGTGTGTTTGTTGGATATTTTGTTATCTCCAAAGCCTACAGAGTATACAACAACAAGAGAAAGGTGATAGATGAATCTATGAATGTCATCTTTAAAGAGTCCAGGAGTGCCTCCACCAAAGCTGTTCCTGAATCAGTTTCAGGAGAATTCATCTTTGATGATCTTATGCATTCCATCAGTGAAGAAAAGGACTCAAAAGCTTCGACTACAACCAGAGTGGAACCTGCTAATCATGATGGGCATGATGATGATTATGTTGATACACCCTGTGTGAATAAGTGTAGTGACATAATCACAACTTCATGTCCTGAACCAATCAATGCCGATTTTCCTGGATCCTCTGCTGATATGTTCAACAATGGAGAGTCATGCTCAACAAGTGAACACACTCAAGATATCAGTGTGTTTGAAAATCTTGAGAGCTGTTCAAGAGGACCTGTTGAAGATGCAAACAACTCAAGAGAATCCTCATTAAAGCATGATCCTAAGTGGATCAGGTGTCACCCAAATAATCAAATAATTGGTGACATCAACAAAGGGGTGCAAACAAGATGGGACAGCTTAGGAAACGTTTCTATGTTTTCTAGCTTTGTGTCCCTAATGGAGCCTAAGAAAGTGGATGAAACACTTAAAGATGCCAATTGGATCACTGTCATGCAAGAAGAACTCAATCAGTTTGAGAGAAACAAAGTATGGAAGCTGGTCCCTGCTCCTAAAGGAAAAACTATAATTGGCACCAAATGGGTTTACATGAACAAGATGGATGAGCAAGGTCATGTCATTAGAAATAAGGCAAGACTAGTTGCTTAAGGCTACAGATAGGAGGAAGTCATTGACTATGATGAAACATTTGCTCATGTGGTCAGGTTAGAGGCAATTCGTTTGTTTCTAGCCTACGCTGCTCATAAGAGCATGAAGGTATTTCAAATGGATGTGAAGAGTGCATTTTTAAATGGTTAGCTGCAAGAAGAAGTCTATGTCAAGCAGCCTCCAGGTTTTGAAGATGAACATCATCCAGGTTTTTTCTGTAAGTTGGACAAAGCCCTCTATGGTCTAAAACAAGCCCCTAGAGCCTGGTATGACACTCTTACTGATTTCCTTATGAGCAATGGTTATTCCAGAGGTAAAGTGGATACCACACTGTTCATAAAGAATGTGAAGTCTGATATTATGCTTGTTCAAATATATGTGGATGACATAATATTTGGTTCTACTAATGAGCAATTATGCAAGAATTTTTCATTACTCATGAAATCAAAATATGAAATGAGTATGATGGGAGAACTTACTTTCTTTTTAGGATTACAGGTTAAACAAACCTCAAATGGAATTTTCATAAATCAAAGAAAGTATACTTTAGATATATTGAAAAAGTTTAAATTTGATCAAAGTTCTCCTATCAAAACCCCATTGCCAACCAATGTAAAGTTGGATGCAGATGCCAGTGGCAAAGCTGTTTCATTAACAGCTTACAGAGACATGATTGGGAGCTTGTTGTATTTAACTTCTAGTAGACCTGATATTATGTTTGCTACCTGTTTATGTGCTAGGTTTCAAGCTGATCCTAAAGAATCACATCTAGCTGCTGTAAAAAGAATCTTCAGATACCTTAAGGGTACACCAGGTTTGGGTCTTTGGTATCCCAAAGACTCAAGCCTTGAGCCAACAGAATATTCGGATTCTGATTTTGCAGGCTGCAGACTAGACAGAAAAAGCACAACAGGTGGGTGTCAACTCCTTGGTGGTAAGTTGACAAGTTGGTGTAGCAAGAAGCAGAACTCAGTTTCTACTTCTACTGCTGAAGCTGAGTATATTGCTGCTGGAAGCTGCTGTGGGCAGATTCTATGGATGCAGCATCAGCTTGAAGACTATGGACTTGTATATAGGAAAACTCCTATTCTGTGTGAGAATACAAGTGCCATGGCTATCTCCAACAATCCAGTGTTTCACTCTAGAACAAAGCATATAGAGGTCAGACATCATTTCAGCAGGGATCACATTCAGAAAGGTAATGTGGAGGTAAGTTTTATTTCCACAGATGAACAGCTTGCATACATTTTCACCAAACCTCTTGATGAAAACATGTTTAATTATCTGGTAAGCAAGCTGGGCATGTTGAACAAAAGTGACTAAGTGTCCAAAATGTTCTAAGTTATTATATGTCTCACACTGCTCAAGTTTCTCAGAACAGCTTAGACAGAACAGGTTATGCATGTTCTATGCTTAGCCATTTTCTGCAAAACTTGAACAGCTTGAGCATATAACAGATTTGACGACAACATCTTGAGCATATAATAGGTTTGACAATAACAGGTTTTATGTCAAACCTGTTTTATGTCAAACCTGGTCTGATGATCAAACCTCCACCCTGCTCACTCTCTCAATCTGTCATACAAGACATTGTCTTGTAACCTGATCAACTATTGAACACAACCTGTTCTTACATAGCTGAACAGGTTGAAGGAACAGCTTAAAAGAGTGAACAGCTTGTGATGACCCTGCTCATCACAGGTTTGACCAACAGCTTAGACCATCAGTTTTAATTACCTTTCTTCACAATTAAGTTACTTAATTTTTGTTTTTATTTAACTTAATTACTACGGATAATGTGTGTTTACGTGTGTTAGTGATTAAAAAGGGCTCAAGTGGTCTGACAACCGTTCGGACATGGACAACCGTTCCGTTTTCCGTTAACGAACATTTCAAATCAACCGCCCAAACGTTTCTCTCTCATACCCACTCACATTCAGATCCTATAAATACCTCCTACTGTTTCGTCTTCGTCTTCCTCACTACTTCCATAACTTCCAAAGAACCCTGAAACTCGAATAAGTGTCCTGTGCTACTACTTTCACTACTTCCCAAATGGCTCACCGAAACAACCCCTTTCTACCAGTATTTGTTGGTGCTGATGTTCAAAAACATTCATCTGTCACCACAATGCTAACCCTGAAACCTACCAACTACATTGCAAATCTAACCATCCCCAAAAACTATGTGGGGAAAGGCTATGAAGAAATGGTGGAGTTTCTGAAAGTTCACCCCCTAAACTATGCCATGACTGCCAGTCCTGGTGTCCTATACCAGGAGATGGTGTATGAGTTCTGGTACACCTGTGCCTACAACCCAGATACCAAAGTAATCAGGGGAACAATACTCAATGGGACTCAGACCATTGAGATCACCACTCGTCTGATCAGGGAAGCTCTTCCTCTCCTTCCGGCTGAGACATATGATCAGCCACAGCCTGAAGATGAACAGATGAGGAATCTGCTACACTTCTGTGGTGTAGCAGAACCCAAAGTTGGAGCTACACTGTTTAGAAAGCATTTTGTTGGGAAATAGTCTAAGTAAGTTCAAGCTGTTAGTTAGACTTCTCAAACTGTTAGTAGAATTTACATGTAAATGCAAAGTTCATGCTGTTAGTTGAAGAAACTCGAGCTGCCAGTGTAAAAGTTCAAGCTGCCAGAGTAAATCAACTCAAGCTGCTCTGTTCAAGCTGCCAAGTGATTCAAGTTGCTCAACAGTTTCATAAACAGAAAGTGCTGATTTTCAGGAAAAGATATCTACACGAAGATTCCAGCATATCTACTATCAGAGAAGTCATAGTCCTTCAAGGAAACAAATCAAGAAGCAATATAAATACATAGAATAGGTCTTTCTATTAGACATGAGTTTTTCTGCATATTCAAGTCTGTAATTGCTTTTTGTTTAAGTTTTTCATAAGCCTCTAAGGTTGTAAAACCCTAAGAACAGTTTGTGTTCTTCGTCTAATCAAACAGATTAGAGGTGATTGTAATCATTGAAATCAGCAATACAAGCAGTCTTGATTATTTTTTGTGTTTATCTTCTATTGATTCTGAAAGCTTTTGTTAAAATAATTAAGTGTTATTCCGCATACTTCTTAATTAAACTTTGATTCAAAGCAAGATTATTGATTTATACTCTGATAAATTCAAATCAGTTAGTCTTGGTTAATTACTTTTAGATCATGACAAGTGGTATCAGAGACAGGTTGTTCTTTGTTTTTCAAAGTCGAAAACTTTGTTTTAAATTTTTTTTTTCTTTTGCAATGGAATTTGAAAATAGCAGCAGTGGATCTGGGCAAGGACTCAAAGTGCCTATGCTCAAGCCCACTGAGTTTGAGATGTGGAAACTCAGGATTCAACAGCATATTCAATTCATTGATTATGCCATATGGGAAGCTGTTGAATTTCCTCCTGTAGTTGATCCAGAACTTGATGATGAGGGTAAACCAGTCAAAACTCCTCCAAAAACTGAACTAGAAAGAAAAGCTAGAATGAATGAAGTGAAAGCTCTTACACTTTTACAAATAGCCATTCCTAATGCTTATCAACATCAGTTCAAAAAGTTTTATACTGCTCATTCTCTTTGGAATGCTTTAGAGAAAAGATTTGCTGGTAATGCCAGTACCAAGAGAAATCAAAAGGATCTTTTAAAACAGCAGTATGAGAACTTTTCTGGTGGCAAGAATGAAAACCTTACTCAAATCTTTGACAGGTTCAACAAACTGATAAGTGAGCTGGAAAGTGCAAAAGTCAGCCTGGATCAAGATGAAGTCAACAGAAAGTTTCTCAGATCTCTTGGAGAAGAATGGACAGTTTATGCTGCACAATGGAGAACAAAAGACACTCTTGATGAGATAGAATTGGATGATTTGTACAACAGTCTGAGAGTGTTTGAGACTGAGATTGATACTAAAAAGAAATCATTTTCTTATAATCACAATACTGCTCTTCTGTCTTCTGAAAAATCTAATAGCAGTGATTCCTTTTCAGGTGGTGATGGCAACTCTGCTGAAGCTCATTATGAGGCTTTTGTTGCCAATGATGGATTGTTTGCTCTAAATACTGAAGATTTAGAACAAATTCATCCAGATGATCTTGAAGAGATGGATTTAAAGTGGCAACATGCAATGCTGACCATGAGGGCCAAAAGGTTTCTTAAAAAAACTGGAAGGACCAACTTTCAAGCCAGAACAGAAGGCAAACCAGCTTTTGATAAGTCAAAAGTTGAGTGCTATAAATGTCATAAGCTTGGTCACTTTGCCAGAGAATGTAGATCTCAAGGTCAACAGTCATCAAGGACTCCACAGCCCAATCAGACATCATCATCAACAGCACTTGTCTCTCAAGAAGACAATGTGTTTGACTGGAGTGATCAGACAGAGGAAGAGTTTCAAAATCAAGCTCTAATGGCAGAAACATCAAATGTCTCCTCCACTGAACTACCATCTGAAGTAAATTCTAAACTCTGCTCTCAATCATGCAAAAATATGGTTAAAAAGTACAGAGACCATAATGAGAGCAGGTGCAAAACTCTAGCTAAAATGGAAGAAAGGAGATATGAATATATGCAAGCCATAGAAGATCTTGAAAAACTGATCAATGACTATAAGGATATTGAGATTCAAATGGGACATGATAGAACATATCATGAGTGGGAGAAAAAGGAGCTAAATAAGAAAATAGAATCCCTGATTAAAAAGGTAGAAGAGACTGAACAAAAGGTGTTAGAGGCTAATAAGAAACTAGAATCTGTCAATATAGATCTAGGTAACTTCAAATTGGCTAATCAAAACTTGGAACACCTAATGGAAGTCCAATTTAAAGATAGGGTAAAATCTCAGGTTAATCCCAAAGAAGGCATAGGCTACAGGGCTACTCCACCCCCATACAACAACAAATACATTCATCCAATGAGTGAAGTTGCTGATAGACTTGTCAATGAACCATTAGATGAGTCTATGACTACTGTAGATCCTATCCTTGATACCAGCCCTGAATCTAAAGCAAATCAGATTCAAAATAGAGAGTATGAGTGCACAGCAGTTGAGAAGGAACACAAAACAATGAGTGCACCCATAAAGATCCAAGCCCCTAGTAAGAAAGGAAAGGAGAAGATGAGTGTATGCAATGCTTCTCCACAAGTTTCTGAACATTCTAACTGTAACACTGCATCTTCTTCAAAGAATAATAAAAAGGTAAAAATGTTCCTGTCTGCACATGCCAAAAGCATGGTGTTCAAAAGTTTCCCAAACAACAGCAGGTAAGGGGAAATCAGAGGAAAAAGAACCAGAAATTGTCAGATAAATCTGGTTCTCCAATTCAAATAGTCAAAAGGTGTTTTCACTGTGGCAGGAAGAATCACTTGGCCAAGGATTGTTTTTACAAACCAGCTGTTGAAAAACAGACTGTGAATCAAAAAAACTCAAGTCCTACTCAGGCAAAACATTCAAAGGTCAAACCTTCTGCTACACCAGTTCCAAAGAAAACAGTTGATCACAGGCTTTCAAAAGCTAATAAAAAAACAGTCCACACACCAAAAACAAGTTTTGGCAAAGCCTAAACTAAGCTTTAAACAAATATGGTGTGTCAAGGACAAATCTTCAGATCAAACTGCTGATGCAAAAGATCAGACTGCTAAACCAAATTCTGAAGCTGTTAGTGCAAATTCTGAAGCTGTTAGTGCAAATACTGAAGCTGTTAGCACTAAAAACACAGATCAAGCTGCTAAGCAAGATTCTAGAACTGTTAGTGAATCATCTGAGACTGTTAGAAGAAAAGATGATCAAAATACCTGGATACCTCATATAATCACTAAATACTCTCCAAAGACTCCATCAGTAGATCTTACTAAGTATAAGAAGTCAAAAACAGTATTTAGTTATATCAATGCACAAGGCCAACCCAAAACCAATTTGGTTTGGGTTTACTCCACTACTGACTAAGCTTTTATTTGTGCAAGGCAACCACAGGTCTCCTCATAAAACAAGATGGCATTTGGACAGTGGATGCTCTAGGCACATGACAGGCAACTCTGAGTGCTTGTCAAATTTCAAAGGCTTTGATGGAGGATTTGTTGCATTTGGAGGCAACTCAAAAGGAGGTAAGGTTACAGGTAAAGGTACTGTTAATGCAGGCAACATGATTTTCCATGATGTTTTGTATGTTGAACAGCTTAAATATAATTTATTAAGTGTCTCTCAAATTTGTGACAAACAAAACATTGTTTTGTTTACAGATTCTGAGTGCATTGTCCTTTCAAAAGATTTCAAAATTCCTGAAAATTTTGTTTTACTGAGAACACCAAGAAAGGACAATGTCGACTGTTTGGACACAGATCTTTTATCCAAATCAAATACGTTAAGCTGTTTGATATCCAAAGCATCATCAAATGAGTCTGCTCTTTGGCATAGAAGGATGTGTCACATGAACTTCAAGTCCATGAATGTTTTAGTCAAAACGAATCTGGTAAGAGGCTTACCACAAAAGGATTTCATATGTGATGATCATTGTGTAGCATGTCTCAAAGGCAAGAAACACAAAACTTCTCATAAGGCCAAAGAAGTAAATTCAATCTCATCTTCTCTTCAGCTGATTCATATGGATCTATTTAGTCCAATATCTGTTTTGAGTTTGAATAAAAGGGCTTACTGTTTAGTTATTGTTGATGATTTCACCAGATTTACTTGGGTTTACTTTCTCAGGTCTAAAGATGAGACTGCTGAGCTAGTTAAGTCTTTTATCCTTAAGATTGAAAACCAATCCAACTCAAAAGTTAAGGTGATAAGATCAGACAATGGAACTGAATTTAAAAATCACATTCTAAACAGTTTCTGTGAGTCCAAAGGTATTGCTAGACAATATAGTGCACCAAGAACACCACAGCAAAATGGTGTAGCTGAAAGAAAGAATAGAACATTAATTGAGGCTGCTAGAACAATGTTAGCAGATTCTAAACTGCCAATGACTTTCTGGGCAGAAGCTGTCAATACAGCCTGTTATGTTCTGAATAGGGTTCAAGTTATTCAATCTCAAGAAAAAACTCCCTATGAGTTATTCCACAACAGAAGTCCCCTAATAGCTTTCTTCAAGTCTTTTGGATGTCCATGTACTATTCTTCATACTAAGACTCACTTAGGGAAGTTTGAGAGTAAGGCTGAAGAAGGATTCTTTGTAGGATATTCACATCAAAGCAAAGCCTATAGAGTATATAATAGTGTGTCTAAAACCATTGAAGAAAGTGCCAATGTTGAATTTAATGAAAATACTGCAAATGTCAAAGGCACTGGTCCTGATTGGTTGTTTGATTTAGATTCACTAACAAATTCTCTGAGCTTTGTTGAGTATACTGCAGAAACTGATGTAAACAGGTCTGAAGCTGCCAACTCAAACTCTCATGCTGCCAATACAAATTCTCAAACTGCTACAGATCCAACCAATTGGGATGAATACACTACTATACCACTTCTGTCTTGTGATCCTCCAGGGGTCCTGAATGCTCAACATGATACAAATCCAGACACCGAAGTGCCACTCCCAAATCCTAAGAGAACAGCTCCACCCCAAAGGGAAACAATCCCAGATTCAAGTCATGCTGTTCCAGAAGCTGAACCATTCACTGGTCCTGATAGAGATGATACAAATCTTGGATATTCTTTCCCAACAGAGAGAGAGCCTACACTCAGAGTCCACAAGTATCATCCTCTCAATCAAATACTGGGTGATCCAAGTACTCCTGTACAGACAAGGAAGATGGTTCACAATGAGACTGCTGCTGCTGAACAAGCAGTTCCTGAATTCAGTCTAGCTGCTTTTGAACATGCCTGTTTCATGTCTCAACTGGAACCTAAAAAGGCATCAGAAGCATTCAAAGATTCATCCTGGATTGAAGCAATGCAAGAAGAGCTTTTACAGTTCAAGATTCAGAATGTATGGACACTGGTTGATCTTCCTAAAGGAAAGAGAGTCATTGGTACAAGATGGGTGTTCAGAAACAAGAAAGATGAGAGAGGGATTGTCATCAAGAATAAAGCAAGGCTAGTAGCACAAGGGTACACTCAAGAAGAAGGCATAGATTATGATGATGTATTTGCTCCAGTAGCAAGAATTGAAGCCATCAGACTATTTTAGCCTATGCATGCTTCAAAGGTTTCAAAGTGTATCAAATGGATGTGAAGTCTGCCTTTCTATATGGGACAATTGAAGTGGAGGTCTATGTATGTAAGCCTCCTGGTATGACACTCTGTCATCATACCTTCTACAGAATGGGTTCAAGAGAGGCACTCTGGACAAAACACTTTTCACTAAGTCCATCAAAGCTGAGATTCTGCTTGTCCAAATCTATGTTGATGACATCATCTTTGGATCAACAACTGATTGTTTATGCAAAGAGTTTGAAGCATTAATGCACAAAAAGTTTCAAATGAGTTCAATGGGAGAACTCACTTTCTTTCTAGGATTGCAGGTCAAGCAGAAGCCCACTGGTCTCTTCATAAGTCAATCAAAGTATGTTAAAGATATACTGGAAAAGTTTGGGTATCAAGACACCAAAGTTGCAAGCACCCCAATGGATCCTCACAAGCAGCTACATCCAGACAAAGATGGAATAGATGTGGACATTCATTTATACAGATCTTTTATAGGATCTCTTATGTTTCTAACATCTTCTAGGCCTGATATTACGTTTGCTGTCTGTGTATGTGCAAGGTTTCAATGCTCACCAAAGGATTCCCATCTGGTTGCTGTTAAAAGAATCTTTAGATATCTAAAAGGCCAACCTCATTTAGGCCTCTGGTATCCTAAAGACTCTCCTCTTACATTAACAGCCTACTCTGACAGTGACTATGGAGGATGCAACATTGACAGAAAGTCCACAACTGGTGGATGTCAATACTTAGGAGGAAGATTGGTCTCTTGGCAATGCAAAAAAGCAAACCACTATTTCCACCTCATCCACTGAAGCAGAATATGTAGCAGTTTCAAGCTGCTGCTCCCAGGTAATGTGGATTCAAAATCAGTTAAGAGACTATGGTATGAACTTCTTATCCACTCCTATTTATATTGACAATTCAAGTGCAATCAGCATTGTGCAAAACCCAGTGAAATTCCCAAAAACCAAGCATATAGAAATCAGATTTCACTTTATAAGGGATTGTAATGTGAAGAAGTTAATTCAAGTTACCAAAATACATACTGATGATCAGTTAGCTAATCTATTTACAAAACCTTTTGATGTAGGAAGGTTCACTTTCCTGGTATCAAACATTAGTATGGTAAACATGGATTAACTTGTCTGCATTATTATCTAATTTATATGCCTATTTAAGGGGGAGTCACTGTCATTAAAAAATGCCTAAGTTTCAACTAACAGCTTGAGTATTTTCTCAAGCTGCTAGTTCATTCTCTCGGACTGTTAGTTATTCACTTGATCGGTCAAAGTGTGCAGGGTATTTAGGTAATTCCTCAAGTGTGTGCGCGGGACCCAATCTTTTTCAAAACCTTTAAAGGTCCCAGTTTCGTTCAGTTGTAACTACAAGTTACAAATTTTCATACCACGACCTTCTTTTCTCTCTGAACGATTCACACACTCTTCTTTGCAAACCCTAAAACCTTCGTTTAATCTTCAATGGAGTTTGTCAAAGAACACAACTGCCTTCCTTACTCTCTAAAACACTCTGAACTTCAACCGTTCCATGATATGATGGACTTTCTTAGACACTCTCATATCCATCATGCACTCAATATCATTCCCACCATATACATCTCTCATATTGAGCAGTTCTGGAACCGTGCCTCTGTTCAAACAATCAATGGAGTTCCTTCACTACTATCCAAAATTGATGGCACTCCCATCACCATAACTGAGGACTCCATTCGCCATCATCTGCATCTTCAAGATGCCACAGGTATAACAGACCTAACCCTTAATGCTTCGCATACTGGTCTTCATGATATTGGTTATAGGGGTCCTGCTGATTCCTTTACTTTCTTGAAAGCACACTTTTCACCTAAATGGAAATATCTTGTGCATATTCTTCAGCAGTGTATAAGCCCCAAAAGAACCGGTTGGTCAGAATTTTATTCCAACATTGCCACTGCCTTAGTGTGCTTTTCAACGGGCCAACGGTTCAATTTCTCAAATATGATTTTTCAGGGGATGTTAAGGCATCATTCCCTAAAGAATGGGAAGTTTTTAATGTATCCTAGATTTTTGGCAGGAATAATTGCACACACTTGCACCACTTCTCATTTACATAAGAGGATACATGTTTCCCACAGGCACTCACTATCTTCCATCAAAAGACTTTTAAAACAAAGTGCCAATTTTTTGAGTATAGATGTTCCATTGCCTTCTGCAATGATGAACATCATTCCAAGAAACAGAGGAGAGGGTCCTGAGCAGGCTCAGCCTATCATCACTGCTACACCCCCAGGACCCCAACCCCCTCCTCATGATACACAAATTCCTTCTGCTCCTTTTCATCAGCCAAGAGCCCCACTAAAATTTCTATATAAAAGGAAAAGAGGACCAGGAGCTCCTTCCTCCTCAGCCCTCAGACAAGAGCCATATAACCCTGTGTAGGAGGACACTTCTGCACAGAATATACAAAGGGTACACATTGAGGACACTCCCATCCTCACTCAGGAGATGAACATCTCTCCAGAGATTGTTCATATGGGTTCTGTGGCTGGCACTACTGTTGTCTCTGCACAAAAGGCACAGGACAGTGCCAACATCATTAAGACCACACCCATGGCAACAGCAAGTGTGTAAACACAAGCTGGAAGTCCCCAGAACCAAGAACAGAGGGGCCCAGATGCTTCTACTTCTGGTATTCATGCCAATGATAGATCACAAGCACCACAGGTGTTTTCCGATCTTGAGGCTAGTCTGCAACTTATGCTTTTGACGGATCCCAAGATGAAACCTATTGTAGCTATGTTGGAATACCAAATGTCCATCATTGCTGCACAGGGAGCACAGATATTTGCACTAAAGCAGGCAGAAGCGGCTCAAAATCAAAGAATGGATTATCTCCATAAAGGGTTTACCCTCTGTGGAAATAAGATCATGAAATTGGAATGTTTGATTCAAACCCAAGTGGCAAAGGTTGTAGGTCCTCCTGACCAAACCAATGCTTCCAAAAAGGGGGAGAATCAGGAGTTTCCTAAAGCAGTCCAAGCAGCTCCAACAGCATCTGTCCAAGCACCCTCAACAGTCTCACCATCTAGGCTAACAGTCCCAACAGCTTCTCAAGCTGTTAGCCTAGAAACTCAAGCTGCTTCCACAAAAGCAACTGGAGTTGTTATAAGAGAAGGTGTCCAAGCTTCAACCAGTACAGTCCAAGCTACAACCACTGCTATAAAAGATAAGGGCAAGGGCATTCTTATTGAGTCTCCAAAGCACAAATTTACTTCTAAAGAAGCCCAGATTGCCTTTGATGCTGAAATTGCCAGAAAGTTAGCAGAAGAACAGGATCAAGAGTTAGACCAGCAAACCCAGCCCCCAATGGACGATGATGAAACCTTAGGTGATTACCTAAAGGGGTTTGTGGTCAAACAAGGAGAAAAGAAGAGGAAGTTGCCAACAGGGCACTCTAAGGCTGAGCATAGAAGATTTCTGATCAATTTTGCCTTTGCAGTTGGCATTCCAAAGAAGATGGCTCAGTCCATGACCACTGAAAGGCTGCAAGAGATCCATGACAAACAAATGGACAAAAGAAAGAAAACAAAAGTCTCCCAAGAAGTCCAACCATCCCAAGACCCAGTTCAAACTGGTACAAGTCATGTTCAAGGTGCTACCAGTGCACCTGCTCCTTCTGATCAAGATGTTGCTTCCATTCCTGCATCTGATTCATCATCACAAGCAAAGCTGCATCAAGTTAAAAGGGTGTTGTTTGAGCAACAACTGCAAAAGGCCATGGAGATAGAGAAATTGATTGACCAGCATGACTTTACAAAGCCTCTTATCAACTACTGGTATGCTAAGCCACTGGACAATATTGACTTAAGAGTTCAATTTGTAGTGAGAAGGGAATCTGGTCCAGAAGAAGAGTATGACACATTCTGGCACATGGTTCAAAAGTTGACCAGAGATGAGCTCATAAAGATTTACAATATTGGGTCTGTGACACAAGTAAGATCAGCTCTACCACAAGTGAAACAAGTCATCAAAGATCTGAAGTCCATTGTTGACCCTGAATCTGTAAGGAATGATATAGAGGATGCCAATAAAAAGGGAAAGAAGATCAAGCAAGTTGATCTGTTTGTCAAATCAAGGACTTACAGAATCAAATTTACTGATGGATCCGGTATGTTCTTCAATTTTGAATTCTATGATCTACCAAAAGCTATGCTACTTCAGATGAAATCTGTTAAAATATCTTGTGATAGAGATGAGATGAAGAAAGAATTTTTGAAGGCTGTAAATCAGAAACTTGCACAGTTATAAGTTTTTGAAAGCCTTGGTTTGTAAATAACAGTTTACTTAGTCATTTCCATTTTTGTATAGAACTTAAAGTCTTGTGTAAAGAATATAAGTTAGGGGGAGATTGTTGGGAAATAGTCTAAGTAAGTTCAAGCTGTTAGTTAGACTTCTCAAACTGTTAGTAGAATTTACATGTAAATGCAAAGTTCATGCTGTTAGTTGAAGAAACTCGAGCTGCCAGTGTAAAAGTTCAAGCTGCCAGAGTAAATCAACTCAAGCTGCTCTGTTCAAGCTGCCAAGTGATTCAAGCTGCTCAACAGTTTCATAAACAGAAAGTGCTGATTTTCAGGAAAAGAAATCTACACGAAGATTCCAGCATATCTACTATCAGAGAAGTCATAGTCCTTCAAGGAAACAAATCAAGAAGCAATATAAATACATAGAATAGTTCTTTCTATTAGACAGGAGTTTTTCTGCATATTCAAGTCTGTAATTGCTTTTTGTTTAAGTTTTTCATAAGCCTCTAAGGTTGTAAAACCCTAAGAACAGTTTGTGTTCTTCGTCTAATCAAACAGATTAGAGGTGATTGTAATCATTGAAATCAGCAATACAAGCAGTCTTGATTATTTTTTGTGTTTATCTTCTATTGATTCTGAAAGCTTTTGTTAAAATAATTAAGTGTTATTCCGCAAACTTCTTAATTAAACTTTGATTCAAAGCAAGATTATTGATTTATACTCTGATAAATTCAAATCAGTTAGTCTTGGTTAATTACTATTAGATCCTGACAGATTTGTCTCCAACCTACAGTTTCTTATTTGCCTCTGTGGTGATGTGCTTCAGCAACAAAGTTGGTTCCTTTAACCAACTAAGCCGTGATGAGATTCCTATAGTCCTACAGCTTGTGGATGGGACTACAATCAACATGGCCAGATGGATTTCCATGAATTTGAGGAATCTGGTGTAGCAGGAAACACGTCCAGCTGCTGTTCATTATCCCAGATTTTTGAGTCTCATCTTCAAGCACGTCTGTGGTGAGCATCTGTATAACTCTGAGTCTTTACTTCGTACTGCTGCATTTCTAGTCATAGGAAATAGAGTTTTCTACACTTCAGTTCTCCCAAATGAGCCTCCTCTATCTACTCCAATGAGGAGGTTGCTAGGATTAGTGGAAGGACCCTCTGACGTGAGGGTGGATCCAGAGACTGCTCCTAAAGAAAAATCCAAAGCCAGGGTCAAGTTTGTTAAAAGGACCCTGGAAACGACTGAAGCTGGGCCTGTCTACAAGAAGGCCAAAACAACTAAGTCCAAGTCTGCCCCCATCAACCTCTGTGGTTGGGGGGGAGTAGGCTTGTCACCCTGGTTCATTTGTTGAACCTGAAGCCTCTGTGGCTGGTGCCTCTGTGGCCCCTGAGACTATGGAACAGGCCAACCCACCTGTTTCTGACCCAGTCTCACCACCAGTCCAACCAGAACCTCTCATCACCTCTCCACAATCACCCACCTCATCTCTCAAATCATACCAACGCAAATCCATTGCCGAAAAGAAACCAACAGCCAAAACAGCCCAAACCAGCCGCTCTGTTCCTTCTCAGCAGCGTTCAGTTGAAAAAGAAGCAACCACTGCTGCTTATCTTATTTTGGGAGAAGTTTCAGAACATTTGGAGTCTGCTTCATTCCAAAAAGAGTCCACCCAGAGTCAGCCTAGACCCTCTGGTTCCTCCCAACAGGAGCCAGTTGTACAACAGGAGACTACCACATCAACTATTCCAGCCTCCCAATAAGCTGAGAATATTGAAAGACAGGAGTTCACTCCACTCCATACTGATTCCACACAGTCTCCACCTCAAACTTCTTCACACCATGAGTCTGCACGAGGTGCCAAACCTGCTGGATTAGACCATCCAGTAGATCAGCCTCCAACTTCTGTTCCTTATGATACAGCTGTTGTACACCCAGCAGTTGTTGAAGGACCAATAACCCAAGCTGATGAACCACAGGGAACAGAACATCCCTCTGGTGAGGCTGCTCCTCATATGCAAACTCCATCAACACGTTTCACCAGTGCTGATGTTGAAATGCACATCTCATCTCCCAATGATGAGGTACCTTTAAACCAAGGTGGTGCAGAGGGAACCACCCCTGGCCTTAATGAAGGTGCTGCAACACAAGCAACATCTGAAAGGCTACCATGCTCTACTCCTTCTCCTAATGAAGCAGCTACAGCCACTGCTGAAGGACCTATCGACCCCTCCAAGCTGGGCCACATTACTTTTGCCCAGGCTATTGAGCTTCTCTCAAAAGCATATTCTCCCTCTCCATCACATCCCAAACACCTACCTCATCCTCATCATCTCATTCATCCCCTTCTACCCAATCCAAACAGTCTACCCATTCACCTCCATCTCGTAAAGATCTGCCTTTGAAGGATCAGCTTTCCTTGCTGACCAACAAAGTTGGCTCTTTAGAAAATTCCATGTCTTCTCTACCCTCTCTAATTTCAGACTCTGTGTCTGAACAGCTCAAAGGATTCTTTGATGTGCTCAAGATTTACTTTCCATCCACTTCCCAAACTGACCACTCCTCACAGCTGCTTGCACTTACTGCACAGCTGCAAAATATCTCCATTTCCCTCTCCTCAATCCTTTCACACCAAGGACTCCGTGTCCTCTATGACAGCCATATCCCAATAGCTGTCCACTCTCCTCACTACTTGCACTACTACTCTTCCTACCACCTTGGCCAGCCTAAACACTCTAATCGTCTCTCTATCAAATTTTGTGTCAGCAAACCTTGCTGATGTGCAGGACTTTTTTTGAGTTACATCTTGCACAGCTTCAATGTCTGCTATTCACATCTTCTGATAGAGAAAATATTCTTAAGCTGACCTCTATTGCTTATTCACAATCATCCTCTCTTCACACCTGTCTTTCCCAACTTGCAGAGGTGAAGGACAACATGGCTTTCTTAGTGCATAGCCTGGTTGGTCTCAAACCTGCTGCCAAAACTACTGCAAAGCCTGCTAAATTTGTTTCTTCAGGCAGACCAGTTGTTGAAGGTGCTGATTCATCTCTTTCACAGGGGGAGAAGTTGTCTGCCTCTAAGACTAAGTCAAAGGGGGAGAAAACCTCTCTCTAAAGGAGAAATCAGCATCTACTGGTCAAACAGCAGGTGCATCTGTAACAGGTACGGGTACAGTTGAAGGTGCCTCTCATCAAGCTGAAGCTGCTTAGCCTACTCAGGCTGGATCTCCAAACCCTGCACAATCTAAGGGGGAGGAATTCATTCCTGAGAACAGGCCAAGCGGCAGAAGGAGGCATCTAATTCTGGAGGAAGAAGAAGAAGAAGAGGATATTCCTGAAGCTGTTACCACTACAACAGCTAAAGGAAAAGAAAAAGCAGTTGTTGACCCTGATCACTAGAAAGCAGCAGAGCTAAAGTTTGACAGAGCAAGGGATAAGTAAATGGGTCTTCTTATGGACAAATATTATGAGTTAAGAGATGAACAGCTCAAAGCCCTGGAAACACTGAGAAAAGAAGAAGCCTCTGCCAAAGCTGCCAGATCCCTTGCATTCAAAGAGGCAAGCAAAATCAAAATGCCTCTTTAGATGTGCAAAGGAAACTGCTTGAAGCTGCTAAGGAGCCAGCAACTGAAAAGGAAGGTGGTAAGGAACAAGGTGCTCAAGTCTCTGTGACCAAACCTAAGCAAGCATCTTCTGGAACGGCACATTTCCACTTTGACAACTTGGCAAGGAAGAAGTTCTTTGATGTTGCTAATAGAAGACTTGCCAAGGAATCTATTGTCAAAGCTGTCCCTATCTCAAGAAAAGGCAAACAGTGGAAGCTGCAAATAACCAGAATGGGTGCTACAAGCCCAGAACTGGAATCTTATGACTACACTGATGTTGCACAAATGGGGTACAGGGAATGGGTTGAGCTGGTAGTTGCCCTGAGCCAGTCTAAGTCTGAAACGGCTAAGACTATCAGGGCATATGTTAAGAAGCTGATGGAGAGAGTGAAAGACCTTGGCCTGATCTCAAAAGAAGTAAGTAAGGGTGTCTCTGTGACTTACCCCAAAATAAAGGCCAAGAGGAATAGAAAGGATTCTGAGCTGGAGGAACTCCTGATCTTGATTGAACATGGTGATTACGCTGTAGAGATCAAAGGAGTTGACCACAGCCTGCCCAAAGGAGTGGAATTTGAAGAAGCAAGGTAATTGAAGAACCTGAGTTGGGAGCATTTTTTTGTAGATCTGTTAACTCAGAAGAAGTGCTTTCAAAGAGCATCAGACCAATACAAAGTGGGTCTCAAACTACTTGCAGCGTTCAGACTTGCAAACTCCTTCAGACAATCCAGCAAGCGGAGCACAGCCATCTGGGACCAGCTCAGAGGCTTTTATGAGAGAGGGGAGCTTCAAGATCCCAACTTTATGTTTCTCAGTGTTGAAATTCAAGATCTGGAGGAAACAAGGGATGAGCTTGAAAGAATGTTTGAAGAAGGACTGCCACCACCAATGCAGTGAAGTCCATCTACTATCTGAGTAGGTGAAGAATGGAAGTTGTCCATCTGTTGGACAGGCTTGCCATTATCTGCTCCCAACATCAACAGTCCAAATTGTTGAGTTTTCTTTGTTACATTAGTTATAACTTTTCGTATTTACATCAGTTGTAATATACTCTAGTACATTAGTTGTACTTTTGTAAAAACATATGTTGTTTATGTAATCAAAAACCAGTATATATAAACTGATCTTTTACTTTATCTTAATGTTGTAATTTTATTTCAGCAAGATGTATTGTAAAATGTATAGTGATTATTGATTAAATCAGCTCAGTCTGATTATTGCAAATAGGGGGAGATTGTTAGGCATTGAAAGGCCTCAGTCAAACCTGCTCTACATCTTAGGGGGAGATTTTTAATCAAACCTGTTTGATGCACTTGAAGGTATAATTTAACCATATTGCAGTCGTTGCAACAAAGGCAATTTGTCCAAACTGTTCTGCCTGCTGAACAGGCTGGACATAAACTGCCTACGCTGCTCTACTCTGATGAGCAGCGTGGACAAAATACAAGTCATCTGTTCTTTGTGAACAGAACCTGTTCTTTGTGAACACGTTAAACACTTTATGGAATATGTTTCCAAGTCCTCATGTATTGTTTTTGGGTACAAGATCAGTTTACAAGTCGAAGACAAAGTGGAAAACAGAAACTGCATAGACTGCCCACGCTGTTCTGTTTACATGAAGACAAACAGATATCTGAAAAAGGTGACAGACCTTTTCTTATATCAAAATGGCCTTAACAAAAGAAGAAAGATGCAAAGTTGACATTCCTCTTTTGGTTAAAGCCTTATGCAACAGTGACAAAAAGGAAAAGACAAAGATTCTGCCATATGAAGACAAATCTGCTTTATCAGAACGTGCAGAAAGGTGTCTTGTCTTTTTGGAAAGACATTCCACTATCTCACCGTCCAATGAAGAAGCTTCACTGAGATTCTCAGTGATAGTAGAAAAGGAAGCTTCTATGGATTGTGAAAAGTATCATCCAAGAGTGTGAAATCAGATCGTGCAATTAAGTGTGTTTTTCATGCATGCAAGTCTGCTTGAATATAACAGTACGTGTGTCTAAGCTGTTCATACTCAAGCTGTCCATCTTTGTCTTGTAAAATCAGTGAGTACATCTAACTGAGTGTAGTAATTGTATCTAGTCTGAGAGTGTCTTAGATTAGTTGAACAATTGTTGTATCTGTCATCTCAGCTTGAACCTTTCCGCAGTCAAGCTTGTTTGTAATTAACACTTGTTGATAATATACACAAACATTGAGAAAAGAGTGTTGAGTTTTAAATAGCTGTATTCACCCCCTCCCCCCTCTACAACTTAGAACAATACTCTAGAGAAACCTTTTGGGACCTACAAACACTTGTTGAACTAATCGTTGACATCTTGATAGTAGTTGCTTGTTGTTCTCAATTCTTTCATGTTGATTTGTTGGCCATATGTGAGGCACCTTGAGCCTCACTATACTTGTTAATCTTTCATTTGACCTCACCTGAATATCCATGGAACTATTGGGCTAGCTCTAAGCCTAAATTGAGCAATATGTTGGACTAGCTCTAAGTCTAAATTGAACAACACGTTGGACTAGCTCTAAGTCTCAATTGAGCAAATGTTGGGCTAGCTCTAAGCCTAAATTGAGCAAATGTTGGGCTAGCTCTAAGCCTAAATTGAGCACTCATTCATGTTGATCGTTGAACATACTTTTTGATAGTTATTGTACGCATGTATATTATGTTTCTTAACTAATCTAGCAACTCACTCAACTTTGTTGACCCCTTTAGTTGTTAACCTTTTCAGGTAAGGAAAAGGTCCCGCTTGATCATCGTGGACTCCCATTTTGTTATTTACAAGTGAATGGAGTTAGCTTATCACTTGTTCTTGTAATTGGATGTTTAGACAATATATCCCCAAGCATTTGATCCATGATTCATCACACTACGCTCATTGATAGGTAGGAAAGTGGGGAGAATCATGTTGATGGTTTTGTATATTGAAAATTTTAAATTTGACCACAATTCCACAAGTATTTATTGATAATTATCGTTAATTGTTTGTGAAACATCTATTTTAGTTGGAGGGTGTTTCATAGTCTGTTGTTATTCTCCCACTAAGAAAGAAACTCAAAAGGATCTAACAAAGAGGATTTAGGGAGAATTTTTCTCGTTTTAGGTTCAAGGTTGGACTTTTTTTTATTCCATTGTATGTTGTGAGGAATCAGAATAGAGTTGGATGGTTTTTCATGAAATGAATGAAGGTTATCCAAGGAATATATTGAATTTGAGAAATGTTGGGTGGATGTTGAAAAACTGAATCATGTTAGTAATGATGAAAAAATATCCAAGTGTAAAATTTCGAGTCCTTTGAACTCGAGTTCGAGTCAAATGACTCGAGTTTGAGTGTAATGTTACATGAGTTCGAGTCTAATAGATTCGCCAAGGTATACACCAGGGTACGCTGGATATGCTCTCTAGCTTTAAATCTTACTGTTTTGGCAGCGTAGGCCTTAGGGGGCGTAGGTCTACGCCCCTACATGCACCTCTTGAGCTGAATTTTTCTTAGTTGCTTCTAAATGACTTCTTGACCCTGAAAAACAAATATCATGTAAAAGTACAGGAGTTACAAATTAAAATTCATAAATAAGCCTTTAGAGTTACCGAAAACACACAAAAATACACTCTCATCAAACCTCCCCAACTTAACTCTTGATCATCCCTGAGCAAACCTTAGAATCAGAACTAACTCTGTACTGACTACATTAGCAGTGTGTTCAGTAAGTCTAGGTTAAGTCAGCCTTCGCAACAATGTAATAAAATTTTGAATGTCAGCTAAGAATATTTTCGGTTAAAACACATTTTCTCTAAGTTACTATAATGTATCTCACTCTTGGAAATTAATCTCTTAGCTTAAAATTACAAGTTTAAAACATGTCGGTCTTTTGACCATCTTTTCTCTCTATGCATGCATACGAAAAATATTAACTTTTGATTACCATGCTTACATATATTTTTTTTTCTTTTTAACTCAAGTTTTTATCATAGCTTTTCTAGTTGATCCATGTAGCGGGATTTGGGTCAATCACTCCCAAACCATACGGTTTTAGGGGATTAGGGATGAATGGTGCCCCATAGGACTTAATTTCCTGAACCAACTAGGCTACCCTCGAATCTTTTAAGGCTAAAAATATGATTAAACTCTCCCCCTTATTGCATGAGTTTTCCAAAATCTTTTAACACATTATTTTCATTTAAGTGTAAATGTACCTTAACTTACTTGATCTCAACTTACATTAAAATGTTAATTATTAACATGACTCTTAATATAATTCTAGAACTTCTTACTAACACTAACTAATTCCGAGTACTTTTTTTTCTCTGTGTCATCATTTTCCATGGTCTGATCGGCAAACAAGAACAACTGGGTAGATTCAAAGAAACTGTATTGACATTAAGCATTCTCATTTAACAGGACTCGGCAAATGAAGAGAAACATTACTCAACTAATGAAACGAAATTGCAAAATTAAATAACTAAATATAAATGAAACAAAAGAGAAGAGCAAAAAACAATGTTACCGATCACTGGTAAGGAGGAGGAAGACCGAAGATATTGTTGAAGAAGTCACCATATGGTCCTTGATTAGCGGGGTTCTGTGGTGGAGGTGGATATAGATGTTGTGGAAGCTGTTCTGGTAGATCTTGTCTGCCATGAGCCGGACCGCTGATACGTGTCTACAACTAGATCATACGCATTGTACTGGGGCGCACGGTAGTCAGCATATGACTGGTATGGCATACCAGCCTGAGAATCCTCATGATGTCGGACTCCCTCCCAATGTGCCCTGTTCCGCTGCTGGTAATAGGCATTTTGATATGTCGTAGCTCGTTGTCCCTCGTAAATGCGATCTACCCTATCCTGATGTAAGTGACCCTACCATGGATATGAGTTAATCTGCCACTCATGTCGTCCAACTGCTGAGTCATGTCTTCACGAAAATCAACGTGACTCACCACCAAATCATCTAACCTCCTCATGATGCGGCTAACATCAACTAGAATCAACTAACCCCCTCATGAAGCGGCTAACATCTATGTCATCATTACCTCGCTCTCCGAGGTAGACGCTCCTCTGTTCGGCTCTTAATGTCGAGCTCTCACTTCATACGCGGCATTCTCCAATCATTCTCTCCTCTCGCCACTATATAATCCTTGATATACGACTGATGTTAGTACACTCTGTGTGACGATAGCAGTCTAAGTAGTATTAGCATTTTGTGTAAGTCATGAATATTAACAAATGTTTGATATATGTTTTTATATATGTTTGATAGTTATTGATTGTATGTTTGAACTTGATGTAATGTATTACAAGAAGTTCAAACATAAAGTTCAAAGATAAATTCAAACATAAGTTAAGTTAAAACATAAGTTCAAATATAGGTTTAATATGTGAAAGTCGAATTTAGAGTAAATTTCCGAATTCACAAGTAAATACCATTCGAATTTATGGTAGATTCGAATGTGAAATGGCAGACTCGAATGTAAATTATAGGGTAGACTCGAGAGTGTCTAGGGGACAAACTCGAATGGGCCTTGGGCCTGATTCGAGTTTGGTCCAAGGCAAACTCGAATGAGACTCTATAATTAGAGGTTAACTCGAATAATTATTAGACTTTTGCAGAATTCGAGAGTGATTAAGCAAGAGGGCGATTTCGAGTTTATCAGTATTGTGAGTGTTATTTCGGAGAGAATCATCATGTAGGTGCGTTCGTCATTGTCCGTACAGCGTTATGATAGTCTCCGTGTTCCGTGTGAGAGTTGTATCCGTCAAGCCGTTAACGAGGATTCCGCACTCGTTGACGGTGTCGCGTCTAGATAGATCTGTGTAGTGCAAGACCTTACAAGTGGTATCAGAGCCTAAGGGGTGTTCTTCGTGTTCATAAAGATACATCCTAGGTTTCTTGACGCTTTTGGACGGTTAATCTCACTTTTCGAGCTTATCAAATTGGATTCCAGCAAATACTCTGTTGTTTTTCACGTTTTTGATCGAAATCAATATTTTTACTTGTAAAAATATTGGTTTAATCTGAAAAACGTTACAAACTCGAGGTATTAGTCGTTTCTCGAATTTGCGGCGCTCGAATCTGATAGGAGTAATTAGGGTTTTGCTCATTTTCGAGTTTGACCAACAATACGCTCCTTTCGAGTTTCTTAAAAAGTGATTTCGACATTAGTGATTTCGAGTTGTCTTTAGGCTTCGAGTTTGGATTACAGTCGAATAGGAGATTCGAGTTTGACAGAATTTCGATTTTGACTGGGGTTCGATTTTGGACTTTCGAGTTTGCAGACTTTCGAATTTGTCATAAAGTTCGAATTTAATTGAATTTAAAAACTTAACTCGAATTTAATCCCAAATAGGTTTAAGCCTAATTATTTTCGAATTTACCTAAATTCGAAAGGATTAAGTTAAATTAATTTCGAATTAAATTTATTAAGTTAAAATTCAATTACCTTTGAAACAATGACAAATCTGCAACGGTTTCTAGAAATGGATCACGAGGTCGGAAAAGCTAATACTCCGCCTAAACTGATGAAATTTGAAGACTATTATTGGTGGAAGGATCGGTTTGCCGACTTTGTGCGATTCAATGACATGCGTATGTGGATCTGTATCGATGAGGGATACATTCCACCAACAGCCGAGATAGAGGGACGACAAAAGGTTGTCACGTATTCTAAAATGAAGGACGATGACAAAAGCTGTTTGAAGCAGAGAACCGCGCATACGCTATTATACGAATGGCTTTACCTCAGGACATACCGCACACTTTCCGAAATCAAAAGACATCGAAAGAGCTATGGGAGTCTTTGGAAAAGAGGTGTGAGGGTAATCCGAGGGTTCGGAGGAAGCGTATGGAGATGCTTAAGTAGCAATTTGCGATCTTCAAGGCTTTGAAGGATGAAAAGCTGGACGACACCATCACACGTTTTTATCATCTGCTGACTGAGCTAGAAAGTCATGACATTGAGTATAGCGACATAGAAAAGAATAATAAGCTTCTGGATGCCTTACCTGCCAAATAGGCAATGTACGTGGCCATGATCAAGCTTGATGAGGATAAATACTATACTCACTCTCTGGAGGATGTGGTGGGAACGCTGCGGGCGTATCATTTCGAGTTACTGAAGGCAGAAACGGATTATGAACAAGTCCAAAATCCAGCAATGTATTTTGGAAAATCAAAACCCTCAGTGACAGCTGATATGAAGACAGCTACAGCGTTTTTCACGGGAGAAACGTCGTCACCGGCAGAGACTGAAGACGCACAGAATAGAGCTTTCTTAGGGTTTGGTAGACCAGAAGAACAGCAACATCAGGCTACACCGGCATCAACATCTCAGGGCTATTCTAAGATGCCTATGAGCGCTAAATCGGCAGAAGACCATCTTAGTCTGTTGGCTTCATTTGTAGCCGCATATGGAAACTGCGTTCAGGGTAAAATCAACGATCCTGCTCACTGGGATGAGGATTACGATCAGGTAGACCCTGATGACCTTGAGGAGATGGATCTGAAATGGCAACTGGCCATGGTAACCCAAAGGGTTAAGCGATTCATCAAACGGACAGGAAGAAATCCGACTATGAATAACAAAGGGATTGGCTTTGATAAGTCCAAGGTCAAATGCTACAACTGTCAAGGCTTAGGACACTTCGCCAGAGAGTGTCAGAGACCAAAGGTAGAAAATTACCAAGGGCAGAATCGGAATAATGGACAGTATCAGAACCAATCACAACAACGATATCTTCCGAGTCCATCATCCAGTCAAGCAAACATAGCTGGTCTTTTATCAAACGTCACATCAGACAGACAGCTGGACGGTACTTATGACTGGAATACACATCCAGAAACGAACGCTAGAGCCTTTATGGCTGAAGTGACTGAGAGTGGACATGAAGGAGCAGAACAGAACACTGGGGACAGCAGTCAAAAAGAAGGCAGTCCGATGTGGGTGGAGAAGTCGGATGATCAGACGATTTTGGAGTTGGCCGCTCAGATGGCCAACGTCGAATCAGATCATGCAAAGGTAAGCCTGAAATTCGCTCTTTTTCATGAATTGTGTGTTTTATGTGCTACATCTAACGATAGGTTAAATTTAGTGCTAGAATCACATCATAATATCTCTGCTCAAAATGAATCTTTAAAATCTGATAATGCTAGCCTGATAGATATAAAGCAAGATCTTTGGGATAAGCTTAAGGCTGATGCACAAGACGTTATAGTTCTAAAGGACAAACTGAGCGAACAGTGCGTTAGGTTAGAACTCATGTATGAACATGTCGAGGAATTAACCAAGGAGCTGAAAACCAAAGACATAGAGCTAGCTGAGTTTAAGGTGAAGGTAGCTGAGGCAAATAGTAAGCTAGAAAAGTTCAGGAACTCAAGTCTTAACCTAGGGAAAATTTTAGATGCTCAACGCCAATCTAAAAAGCCGGTAGGTCTAGGATTTCATGAGATTCATCCACCATTTAATGACAACTATGTGCCACAACCTCAGGAGAAAACTGAGAAATCTGTAGACTTAGAGGAAATACCTGAACCAGTGTCTAAGCCTGTAAAGGATAACACACCTAAGGTGACTGATACAAATGTCAAGATTAAGAAAGTCAAATTTGTGTCTTCCTCTAGTGAAACACCGGTAGGAAAACATAAAATTGATTTTAATGATCAGGATGATGAACCAGTCACTATAGACGCTCAAAAAGAACCAGACACTAGTGACACACTTAAGTCAAAGGGCTCCCACAAGAAGTCTATTGACAAGATGTCATGCTTTAGATGTCACGAGAGGGGGCATGTTGCTTCTAACTGTCCGCATAGGAAATTGACATTACACCTAAGACAGGGAAGCCAGAACAAGCTAAGCCTTCAACAAGTGTTGTAAGCACCAGTAGTTCTCAGAGTACCGAGAAAACTGTGCAAGCTACACCAAAACAGGCTGTGAAACAAATACCGGTGAAAAGTGGACCAAAAGAAGTGATTAGGGCTAATTCACCGAATCGAGTCGTTAATCAATCTAGGTCTGGACCACAACAACAATATTGGAGCACAACACCTAGTAGAGCATACACTCTGGTTAGGTCACACACTCCTGTTAGATATCACACACCGGGTAGAGCTCAGGGATATCTGTCTGAAATGAACTATCATCGTAATTATTCAAGAGCTCCACAGCAAATGCCTACTCAAAGGAAAAGAGTGAACTTAACTCACTCGGCACCACAACAAACTCCGGTTCAAAGACCCAAGTCACCTGAAAGGAGAGATGGGTTTTGAAAGAGTTTAAGTATGTGGACGAGAATGGTATAACCAAGTTAGTTATGGCTTGGGTTCCCCGTGATAACTAACCTATTTTCTTTCATGTGAAGGAGATAACCACAGGTCTAAACAACAAATGGTTCGTCGACAGTGGGTGCTCCAGGCACATGACAGGGGAAAGAAGTCTACTTAAAGACTTCAAGGGTGGGAATCGGGGATTTGTATCATTTGCGGGCAATAAGGGAGGAACCATCACGGGTACTGGAGAAGTCACTAATGGGACGATTACATTGGATCAAGTTTATCACGTTGATAAACTGGTTCATAATCTCATTAGTGTATCTCAAATCTGTGATAGCAAGAATTCAGTGTTGTTCAATGATACTGAGGCGTTGGTGCTAAAACCGGGTTTCAAGATACCTGAAGAGTGGATTCTGATGAGGGCTCCAAGGAAGAATGACTTGTATATGCTCGACATGAACAAGCCTGAATCTTCGATGGGTCCAATCTGTTTGTTATCTAAAGCTTCGGAGACTGAGTCGGTTCTATGGCACAGGCGCATGGCACACTTGCACCTGAGAAAGATGAATTATATTACGAAAAATGGGTTGGTACAAGGTGTGCCTATGAAGAGTTTTCAGTTCGAGGATGAGTGTCTACCATGCAAGAAGAGCAAACAACATAAGAAGGCACACAAGTCCAAGACTCAGAACTCCATAACTACTACATTCGATTTGTTGCATATTGACCTCTTCGGAACAATCAACAAAAGGAGTATCGGTGGTAGTTGGTATTGTTTAGTTATCACTGACGATTACTCACGATTTTCTTGGGTTTTCTTTCTAGGTACAAAGGACGAGACGGCTTCCAAGCTCATCGGGTTCTTAGACCAAGTGGAGAATTCTTGTGGAACAAGGGTTAAAAGGCTTCGTAGTGATAATGGAACTGAATTTAAAAACACCGTATTTGGTGTATATTGCCTATCAAAGGGCATAGTGCATCAATTTAGTGCACCATATGAGCCACAACAAAATGGGGTGGTCGAACGAAAGAACAGGACATTGATTGAGGCTGCAAGGACTATGCTTTCGGATTCAAAGCTTCCTACCATGTTTTGGGGGGAGGCAGTGAATACCGCGTGCCATATTTAAAACCGGGTCCTTACAGTCAAATCTTTGAACAAAACCTGTTACGAAATTTTGAATAAACGACCACCTAATTTAACTGGCTTCGAACCTTTTGGGGTACCATGTACTTTATTGCGAACAAAACATCAACCTAAGTTTGGTGAAAAGGCTGACGAAAGATACTTCCTAAGTTATGTGCTGAACTCACCAAACAAACGGGTTTTTAACAAAACTAATGGTACTGTAGAGATTGTGTATAACATTGAAGTCACAAGTTATACACATGAACCCCAAACAGGTCCCGAATGGATATTTGACTATGATAAACTGTTTGAGTCATTTAACATTCCTTTGGATGAAAATGCAGGTACCATCGAAAAGGACATGGCGACGTTGAATCTGAATAACGAAGGTCATACCTTTCCGAGGACCACTTTTCAATCCACATCCGAGCCTACTTCAACTGAAGATGGATCTCCAGAAGTCACTGATTCAGAAGCACCTTCAACTGAGAATCACACTCAGACAACTAATTCCAACTCTGAGGAAACTGTCCACGAGGAGGAAAATGTGGAATCTGAGGTTGTTCCCCCATTAGGTGAAATAGGATCAAATTTAGGAGATACTCTGAGAGTTGACGAGATAGAGACATCTAGGATCAACAAGAACCATCCTATAGGAAGCATCATAGGAAATCCTAATGAAGGTGTGAGGACTAGGAGTAGTTTAAATAACAACACTGTGTTGTTGTCGATGATAAATGACTCCGAGGCCTTTCATACCTGCCTCTATTCTTGTTTCATCTCGCAAGTAGAGCCGAAAAATGTGAAAATGGCACTAAAGGATAACTCCTGGGTTGAAGCGATGCAGGAAGAACTCTCTGAATTTAGGAAACTAGAAGTGTGGGAGTTAGTTCCATTACCTCGAGGGGAAATAACAATAGGAACCAAATGGGTTTTTAAGTGCAAAAGAGACGATCGGGGTATAGTCACTCGCAACAAGGCTAGGTTAGTTGTAAAGGGTTTCAACCAAGAGGAGGGAATCGATTATAATGAGGTGTTCGCGCCAGTAGCAAGGTTGGAAGCAATTCGTTTGTTTTTGGATTTTGCTTCCTTCAAGGGCTTTAAGGTATATCAGCTAGATGTTAAGAGTGCTTTCCTCCATGGGAATGTGAAGGAATTGGTGTATGTAGAACAACCGCCCGGGTTTACAGATCCGAAATATCCAGACAGAGTATATCGATTAGATAAAGCTCTGTATGGATTGCATCAAGCACCGAGGGCGTGGTACGAGACTCTGTCCACTCATCTGTTAAAAAATGGGTTTGAAAGAGGTAGGATAGATAGTACGTTGTTCGTAAAGAGAAAGGGAGATCACTTCATCTTGGTACAAGTGTAGGTCGATGATATCATCTTTGGATCATCAGACGAGCAAATGTGCAAGGATTTTGAGAAGGTGATGAAGTCAAAATTCGAGATGAGTGCGATGGGTGAGTTGAATTTCTTATTGGGTCTGCAAGTTGACCAGAAGAAGGAAGGAATGTTTATCCATCAGACGAAGTATGTCTACGACATATTGGAGCGCTTCAGGATGGAAGGGACTAAACTGACAGCTCAGTTCAGCACGCCGATTCAAGTGAATCACAATCTCGGACTGGGTACTGAAAGTGATACCGATGTGGATCCGACGTTATATCGGGCCATGATTGGATCACTTATGTATTTAACTGCTTCAAGACCTGACATTATGTTTGCTGTGTGTATTTGTGATAGGTTTCAAGCTAATCCGAAAGAGATGCACATGAAAGCTGTGAAGCGGATTCTGCGATACCTCAAGTCGAAACCGAAGCTGGGACTTTGGTATCACGCGGAGGGAGATCTGGAATTGGAGGCGTTCACGGATTCAGACTATGGAGGATGCAGCTTGACGCGCAAGTCAACAACTGGAGGTTGTCAATTCCTAGGAGGGAGACTCGTTTCCTGACAATGCAAGAAACAGACGTCGGTAGCAGTGTCAACGTGCGAGGCCGAGTATGTTGTTGCTGGTAGTTGCTGTTCACAGGTTCTGTGGATACAACAACAATTGCGGGATTACGGTTTGGCTTACACTCAAACTCCTATTAGGATAGATAACCAATCTACAATTGCCATAACAAATAATCCAGTTAAATACAATAAAACAAAGCACATAGACATAAGACATCATTTTATACGTGATTGTGATGAAAAGAATTTAATCAAACTGGTAAAAGTGGCAACGGATGATAATAATGCTGACTTATTTACCAAAGCTTTTGATAAATCACGGTTTGAGTATTTGATTCAACTGAATGGAATGCGTAACCCAGAGTAGATTGACCTTAGTAGAATTTTTATTTCTTTTTATAGCAGTAATTTTTCTTTCTTTTTATAATGTCTAGTAGCTTAGGATAGTTTCCTTTTATAGGAAGTTAGTAGTTCATTTTATTTTCTTATTTTATGAAAAAAAAAAGAGAGAAAACCATAAAAAGTTCAAAAAAAAGAGAATATCAGAAAAGGAGTTAAGTCTTAGTTACATAGGTTCAAAGTGACGAAATTAGCACAGTCGTTACAAACTCTAAGTGTTTAGGCTTTCACACATAATGCAACTTAAATCCTAAGTGTTGTACATTATCTAGTTTGATATGTTGGTAGGCATAATACATATAGGGAATCTCAAGGCTAATGAAATACTCAAGAAAAAGTCAAACGTGTCACTAACTTAGATGTACGACCCATCGGTCTTAATTTTTATGTACGAGACATACAAACTTTGACTATAAATGAGGTATGCAAACTTTCTGGGGATGTATAGAAACATCAAATACATCTTAAAATGGAAAGCATAGAAAAATCATACAGAACAGAGAGTCAAAAACATGTAACTCTGTTGTACGTAAGTACAGACCTGTTGCCTCTGTTTTGATTCGGGTTAGCAAGATAAGTCGCTTTGTTGTACGTCGGTACAGACCTGTCACCGCTGTCTTGCTAGCTTTAAAATAAACCTTAAGACAAACTAAGACACTTTGTTGTATGTAAATACAGACATGTATCCGATGTTTGCCTTTTAAAGAAAGTTTGCAAATACCAAAAAGTTAGAGTCATTGTCTGTATGCCTTGATCATAAAAATATGTCTATGTGTGAGTCACGTAAGATAATTTCATGATAAATAAAAAGGCCAAGGGATATTCCAAAGTGTAGCATGTTTAAAGGGAAAATAATACCAACAATCGGCTAGAAATGTATGTCACGCCAAACAATCAAAGGGATCAATAATTCCTAAGTGTGAAAGTTTAAATACTGAAAGTGTGTACGTGACACCGCTATCTGATTGAACCTTTCTTTGACTATACTCATCAAAAATATTCTGTTAAGTTTTAGTATAGATGGTAAATTTTAAATAAAGTAGATTAGTCTAAAGTTTAATTTTTTTAAAATTTTAACTTTAATTTAATTTTATTTTTATTTTTGGTTTATTTTATTTTATTTTATTTTATTTTTTACTTAGGAAAAAGGTCAAAATTACTGAGGCTGCATTCCTAGTTGAATAAAATAAACATTGCGTGAAAATCTTGTGCTTAGGGTAAAACATTTGGCATAGTTTATTCCGTTACTCGAAAAGGTTGAAAACGTTGAAAAAGTTGAATTTATCGCAAAATTTCGTAATTTTCAAAGGGTTCAGATTGAATTCGAGTTTGAGCCAAACTCGAATATGGCAGTGCCTCGTATCTGTCAGTAGATTCGAGAATCGCAACAAGCACGAAGGTTGTTGGTATAAATAGGTCAACAGTGATGGTCATAAATCACCTACTTTCGAATCTATACCTTCGAGTTTGTCTGAGCGATTTCGAATCTGTTCTCGAGTTTGCCGTCTTCAAGATACTTCTATTTGTCGAGTTTCCGTTCGTTTGGGTTCGATCTACTAGTAGATCTATGTATAATTAAGTGTATTATACAAGATTTCGGTAGTTTTATACTCAATTTAGGCCAAAATCATTGGATTTTGAAGTTTTATTGGTAGAAAGTTTGTTTTTCAAAATTACAAACTTTGAACCGGTGAAAAGTCAAATTAACTACAAATATCATTGATTAGGACCTAGTAGGACTAATAGATGTGATTTTCTAAGTCTAATAAGGTTAAAATCTTGGATTTTTTGTGATGACAATGGCCGACTCCTCGAGTTTCTTCTTGACCTGTTTCGAGTTTGTCACTAAACTCGAAAATGTCCATAAACTCGAATGAGAGTTCATTCAAATCTGTTTTTCGAATTTGATAATTTATTTGAATTATTTAATTAAAATTTTAATTAAACTTGTAGAAATTCATAAGTGTTGGATTTTGTCCTTATACAAGTTCAAAATAAAACAAATTTGAATTTAAACAAGTTTATTTCTTTTTAATAATTCTAATATTTTTTTGCTATATTGTGTAGACATGGCGGACAGAATTTTTGTCCCAAAGCATAACATGGTCATTTCTCCTGACCATGCTATTCCTAAGGCGCAAGCCTTCCGCCAGATAGTGGAGTTTTTGGTGGGATCCAGGATTTCGTACGCGCTGTCTCACAATATCCAGATCGTCATTCCTTATGTGCGTCAGTTCTACGATCATCTGCAAGTAGATTGTACTGTCACTCCGACAGTTTTAAGGACAAGGATTGCTGGGAGTCCTTTGGTATTTTCAGCTGACATGCTACGCCAAGTGCTGCAGCTAGGCACTTAAGAGCAAGAGAACGGGCCGATAGATTTCCCATTAGCTATTAGGCAAGCAGCTTTTGTGAGAATGGGATATAGTCTGGATGTCACGAACACGTCGTATATGAAAAGTGGGCTTATTGGTCAATGGAGATATATAGCCCATGTCTTCATGGTGTGTTTTGCGGCAAAGAAGGTCGATTTTGACTATATTGTGTCAAAGATCCAGTCCGGGATGATTGCGTTAGTCTACAACCAAAAGTTCAGCTTTTCTGAAATGTTCTTTATAGAGTTCGTTCATCAAATAACAGCTCCGGACCAACAAAGATTTCTACTATATCCACGCTTCGTGATGATGCTAATCAGGCACTTCTTGCCAAATCTACCACAGCAAAATGAAATTCAAAGTGTTGCGGTGATTGATAAACGCATATTTGCTGATTGTTCAGCTCATCGAGGAAGGTTGGCTATCCCAGTGGAGGGACCATTGTTTGGTGTTGTGATCGATCCTAATTTTGTAGCTCCTGAAGATGCCAATCGGGCAGGGGAGGTGGAGTTTCCACAGCAACAGCAACAGCAACCACCGCAAGCGCGACCGCAGCAACCAAGGCCTCAACAACAACGAAGGAGGCAAAGGCCATCAGCGAGACAGATTCAGGCTGACAGGCCTTCTACAAGTCAAGCTCAAGAGCCGGAAGAGGCTGGGCCTTCAAGTGCACCATCTACATCTGATCCGATAATACAAACATTGGAAGAGATTTGGGCAGCCGGTCCAAATGCTAATGAGGAAATAACTACTGAACTCATTGGAATTTTATTGGAACCTCCGGAAGGAGAAGTTGACGTTCTTAGGCAGATAGATGAATATCAACCAGAGCCTCAAGACGAAGCCATTTCAACTTCTGAGTCTGAAGAAACGGAAGAGATTGAGGTTGAGGCTCCAGAGACTGTAACCGAAGATCCATCCTTCCATATAAGGACATATGGCTCACGTTTACTTGTGACTGAGGAAGAAGGTAGGAGGAGAAGAGCTTCAGAGGAGTCAGATGACTCAGATTATGAAGAAGAGGAAGAAGTAGCACCTTTGGTACATAGGCAAAGGGCCAAACGCCATAGGTTCATGCAGGGAGCTCACTCGGCCTCTGCTTCTCAGCCAGAAATACCTCAACCTCCACCTGTTTAAACGACCATTCCACCACCACCACCACCTGTTGAACCATACATTCCCTCGCCAATCATTCCAACTCCCTTACAATCCATACCATCCACATCTTCTACTTTCATGGACAATCAACGGTTTTCTGAGCTAAAAAGCAA
Organism: Centrapalus pauciflorus; assembly: GCA_020465985.1. Taxonomy (NCBI): domain Eukaryota; kingdom Viridiplantae; phylum Streptophyta; class Magnoliopsida; order Asterales; family Asteraceae; genus Centrapalus; species Centrapalus pauciflorus. Next base: position 54,785 of record JAANYP010003373.1, on the reverse strand, counting down.
AGTCGACTTCCAACAAGTCCAAATTTTTGGTCTGACCAAGGCTCTCAATGAAATTCAAGCTCATAATGCAAAAATAGATATCGAGAATGCTGAGTTGAAGAAAGTTGTGGGCAAGATGGAGGAAGAAAATTTGGAGCTCAAAACCTTTGTTTCCGATCAGGCGGCCGAAATTCGATGAATGCGCTCCCTTATTGAGCAATTATTGAAAAACCTAAAGGCTCAGGGGGAGACAACTTGTAGGGATCAGGAGGAGCTGCCAAAGGGTGATGATGATGATCGCAATGATCCCAGTGCACAAAAAGATAATGTGCCAGTAGATTTTTCTGCTGCTCAGCATGCTGAAGTTCAGGGGGAGCCGAGTCAGTCTGGTGTTGAAGGAGGAAAAGGAGGTGAGGCGGGTTCTTCAAAGAATCATGAAAGTGACATGATAGACGCCTTGAGAGATATTGAAGAAGAGTTAATGGATTTTCATTTCGAAGATGATGTAGAGGAATTAGAAGAAGGAGAATTTGTACCTGAGGAGATTGTTGATTGGAGATCCGACGATGATGTGATAGAAGACGAGGACGACAATGTCAACGAGGTGATTGTAAATTCACAACCTATCACGGAGTTGTATGTGCAAGATAATCACAATGTGATTAATATAGAAGCAATCAAGATAGCCTCAATGATAGATTCCAAACTTGAAACGACAGAAAAAGAGCCTTCCAGGGCTGATTTTATGAATCTGTGGTTCAAGAAGGAGGAAGAGAAAGAAAAGCTGAAGATGAAGAAGAAGATGAGGATTCCGGGTTCTGGACATTTCTCAGGAGGAATTATAAGCTGGTTCTTTGACCGGGAACTGCAGCTGTTTATTTTGAAAAGGAGAGATGGTCTTCAATACTTAAGGCGAACGCTTAAAGTTTTCAAGACATTGCCGAAGATTGAAGTGAAAGAATTGGCATGGAAAGAGCTGATAAATATTGGTGACGACCCTTATGCTGAAGTAATTGCAAGGATTATTAGGAAAGTGTAAGGTCTACCACTGCAAGATCTATCTAGACGCGGATCCGTGAACGAGTGCGGAATCCTCGTTGACGGTCAGACGGACAACTCTCAACCAACGGAAACACGGAGACTATTAGACGCTGAACGAACGACACACGAACGATCCTACGTACTAATTCTCTCCGAAACGGGACTCACCTAGCTGATAAACTCGAGATCGCCTCTTGCTCAATTCCTCACGAATTCTGCAAAAAGTCACTTAATCATTCGAGTCTATCCCTAATTATAGGCCCTGATTCGAGTCTGTTGTGGGCCAACCTCGAATCTGGCCTAAGGCCCATTCGAATCTGTCCATCTGACAGATTCGAATCTAGCCTATTCGAATCTAAGGACTCATTCGAATCTATCACAGATTCGAATGTATCCTTTTATGCAATTCGAATCTAGCCTTTGACATATATAACTAAGTGTTTGAAACTTATGTTTTAACTTATGCTTGAGTTAATCTTTGACCTTTATGTTTGAACTTCTTGTAATATGTTACATCAAGTTCAAACACACAATCAATAACAGACAAACACATATTAAACATATATATCAAAATACTTGGTTAATACTCAGAATATTACCTAAACCATAATGCAGATCGATTAGACTGCTATCGTCACACAGGGTGTACCAACAGACTCCCCCTTGACGATAGCTTCTAATTATTTACATTACATCAAATTTAAGTACTAGAGCTATATATATTACTACCCGCATATAATCCAGCATCTATACAAACTTTGACTACCTTTTGGAACTTCCTGGCTTCAGATCTCCATGGTTCAGTAAAGAAGATAGGCTGATCATGAAGCTTCTTCAGGTCGTCCTTTGATAGGTTTATCAAGTGCAATGGATCATATACCTTCAAAATTACCTGCTCGTCTTGATCTTCCATGATAGCTTCAGCAGTGTCAATCTCTAGGTACCACCACTTCATGTTGCTCAAAACGTTCTGTGGCATTGGCTTCATTGGGACTTTCTTTAGACACCTCACAGGTTTGTATTCCATCCTGGCCCATGGCCTACCTGTATGAGGATCTATTCTCGACCCATCCTCGACCCTCTTTCCGGTCCTTGGCTTGAGTCGCTCAAATTTCCCTGATCGCCCTTCTTTCCTTATAATTCTTTCAATTACGTTCGCGTAGGGATCATCTCCAATATTGATCAGCTCCTTCCAGGCTAACTCTTTAACTTCAATCTTGGGCAATGAATTAAACGCTTTCAATGTCCGCCTCAAGTATTGAAGGCCATCTCTTCTTTTCAAAATAAACAGCTGCAGTTCTCTGTCAAAGAACCAGCTAATAATCCCTCCAGCAAAATTTCCAGCACTTGGATTTCTCATCTTCTTCTTCATCTTCAGCTGATCTTTCTTTTCTTCCTTCTTGAACCAAAGATTTATCAGATCAGCTCTAGATGGCTCTTTCTCAGCCTCTTCAAGGTCTTTATCTTCAGCTGAGGCTACCTTGATGTAATCAATATCAATCACATTATGATTTTGGCTCTCATACAGTTCAGTGATTGGTTGTGAATTGATTATTACTTCATTAACGTGATCGTCTTCATCATCTAGCACTTCATCATCCGATTTCCAGTCAGCGACATCATCTGGAATGAATTCACCTTCTTCTAATTCTTCAATATCATCTTCAAAATCAAACTCCATTAGCTCTTCTTCAATATCTTTCAGCGCATCTATCAAGTCGCTATCTAAAGTCTTTGAAGAACCTGCTTCTCCTCCTGCTCCTCCCTCTCCTCCTTCTGTACTAGGCTCCCCCTGAACTTGTGTAACTTGAGCTGCAGAAAAATCTACAGACTCAATCTCTTTGTTCGCACCGGGATCATCGCCTTCATTATCATCATCTTCTCGCTGTACTTCCTGATCTTTACAACTCGTCTCCCCCTGAGTTTTTAGATTTTTCATAAGTTGCTCTAGGAGGGACCGCATTGCTCGGATTTCAGTTGATTGATCAGCAACAAATGATTTAATCTCCGTGTTTTCGTCTCTAACACTTTCAACAATGTTTCTCAGTTCTGCATTCTCCTTATCAAGATTAGAGTTATGCTCCTGGAGTTCACCGACTGCTTTTGTGAGAGTTATGATTTGAATGTTCTGAAAGTCGACACGGCTCTTAAGTTGCATGATTCGTTGGTTGTCGGTATAGGCTTCTGATGTAGAAGGGATGGACTGAATGGGAGCAGGATTGAATGGATGGGGAATGTAGGGTTCATGTTGCTGAGGAGGCGGTGATGGTGGAGCTGTATATTGGTGTTGAGTCTGGGTTTGAGGCGGAGGTTGAGCATCGGACTGTGATGAAGTCCCCTGCATAAACCTGTGACGTTTGGCCCGTTGCCTTGTCACCAACTGAGCAGTCTCATCTTCTTCAAAATCTGACTCCTCCAATTCCCTGGCCTCTCGCCTCCTCGAACCACCTTCATTGATAATCAATCGTGAACCATAGGTTCCAATTTGAATATGAGGATCTGTAGACACTGATTCTGGAGCTTCAACTTCGATCTCCTCCATTTCTTCTGATTCTGTAGCAGATGATGACTCATCATTGCCAGTCTGCTCTGGCACATATTCGTCAACATCTCTGAAGACATCTTCTTCTCCCTCTGGAGGCTCAAGTAATTCACCCACTAACTCTGCAGCTATATCTTCATTTGCATGTGGACCTGCCTCCCAAATTTCATTTAGCGTTTGGCACAATTGATCAGCTTCATTTGGGACATTTGACGGCCCGGCTTCCTGCATTTCTGGTTGCTGACTCGTAGAAGGCCTAGACGCCTGAGTCTGACTCGCAGTAGCTCTTTGTCATCGCCTTGGATCACGGGGACGAGCACGAGGCTGTTGTTGTAGTGGACGTTGCTGTTGTTGTTGCGGTTGTTGTTGTTGCTGTCGAGGCTGAACTTCTACTTCACCTGCCCAGTTGGCATTATCTGGTGCCACAAAGTTCCTGTCTAAAACAGCTCCAAACAACGGTCGCTCGACCGGAATAGCCAATCTTCCTCGATGGGAGGAACAATCAGCGAATATCCTTTTATCCATAATAGCTACGTTCTGAACGTCATTTGATGGCGGCAAATTTGGCAAGAAGTGCCTGATCAACATCATTATAAATCTCGGATATAGCAGAAACTGCTGATTTTCAGGAGCGGTTATTTGGTGCACAAACTCAGAGAAGAACATCTCCGAAAAGCTATATGTTCGATTGTAAACCATAGCGACTATCCCAGATTGAATTTTCGCAACTATATAATCGAATCCAGCTTTCTTCGGAGCAAAGCAAACCATAAAAACATGGGCTAAAAACCTCCATTGCCCAATTAAACCACTTTTCATGTATGACACCTTGGTCACATCAAGACTGTATCCCATTCTCTGGAAGGCCGCTTGCCTTATACTTAGAGGAAACTCTATCGGACCAGCTTCTTCTTCTTGTGTGCCCAACTGCAGCACTTGTCGTAACATATCTGCCGAGAAAACTAACGGCTGTCCCGCAATTCGAGTGCGTAATACTGTCGGTGTGACCGAGCAGTCTACCTGCAGATGGTCATAGAATTGACGAATATACGGTAATATGAGCTGAACATTATGGGATAGAGCAAATCCTATCCTAGATTCCACAAGAAATTTAAGCATCTGCCTGTATCCCTGCGCCTCAGGGAGGTCATGATCCGGATGAAGCACCATATTGTGCTTAGGGACAAAAGCACGAACTGCCATATCTGCACAATAAATAAAGCTGTTAGACTCATTAAAAATCAATAAACTTGTTTAAATTCAAATTTGTTTTATTTTGTACTTTATTAAATACAAAATCTAACACAATTAAATTTCCACAAGTTTAATAAAATTTAAATTAAAGAAATTAAATAAAGTAGAGATTCGAAGGTAACAGATTCGAAGTGTCCATATTCGAATGTAATGGACAGATTCGAAGAGTCCCTATTCGAGTCTAATGGATAGATTCGAATATCATGGTCATCTCGAATCTATTGATAGATTCGAGAAACCCATGAACAGATTCGAATGCCCAAGAACAGATTCGAAGTGCCGACAGATGAATTTTCAACAAAAACCCAAGATTTTAACCATTTTGAACTTGGTAAATCACATACATTAGTTCAACTAGGTTCTAATCATTGATTTATGTCTTTAATTTGATCTTTTATAGGTCCAAACTTAGTTATTTAGCAAAAACTCTATTTTGACCCATAAAACTTCAAAATGTGATGTTTAAGCCCAAAATTGTGTATAAAACTACCAAAATCTTGTACAATCCGGTTGATTATACCTAGATATGAGTGTAGAATCGAACACAATAGCTTTAGACTTGATGAAATGTCGTTTAATGGAAATCCGATAGACTCGAGAACAGATTCGAAATCGCTGATATAGATTCGAGAGTATAGATTCGACAACAGTAAAGTAATAAATGACTTCACTATTGACCTATATATACTACCAACCTTCGAGTCTATGTGTAGTTTCGAGTCTACTGACAGATTCGAAATACTTCACATTCGAGTCTGTCTTAGATTCGAAATTACCAACACTTAGAAAAATTTCGGAAATTTTGAAATAACTTCAACTTTTCAACTTTTTTCTACGGTATTGTGTAACCAGATAAACTATGCCAATTCTTTTACCCTAAGCACAGATATTTCACGCAATGTTTATTTTATCCAACTTCGAATGCACCCTCAGTAACTTTTGACCTTTTACCTAAGTAAGAATTAAACTAACCCTAAATAAGATAAAATAAAATAAAATAAAATAAAATAAAATTTTGACTAAAAAATTTTAATCTAGACTTAAGTTATAAAAACGAATTTACAAGCTAAGCTTAATACTAAACAACATATTTTTGATGAGTATAGTCGAAGAGAGGTTCAATCAGATAGCGATGTCCGATACTAACTTTCAGTACTTAAACTTTCACACTTAGGAATTTTTGAATTCCTTTGATTGTTTGTCGTGACATACCCATTTAGCCGATTATTGGTATTTTACCCTGTTAAACATTCTACATTTCGGAATATCCCTTGGCCTTTTTATTTATCAGGAAATTATCTTACGTGACTCAGACATAGACATACTTTTATGATCAAGGCACACAGACAAAAATTCTAACTTGTTGGTATTTGCAAACTTTCTTTAAAAGACAAACATCGGACACAGGTCTGTATTCTCATACAACAAAGTGTCTTAGTTCGACTTAAGGTTTATTTTTAAAGTTAGCAGATAGCGGTGACAGGTCTGTACTGACGTACAACAAAGCGACAGGTCTGCTAACCCGAATCTAAACAGAGACAACAGGTCTGTACTTACGTACAACAGAGTTGCATGTTTTCGACTCTCAGTTTTTCATGATATTTCTATTCTTTCCATTTTCAGATGTATTTGATGTTGCCATACATCCCCAGAAAGTTTGCACACCTCATTTAGACTTAAAGTTTGTATGTCTTGTACATAAAAATTTAAGACCGATTGGTCGTACATCTAGGTTAGTGACACGCTTGACTTTTTCTAGACTATTTTATTAGCCTTGAGATTCCCTATATGTATTATGCCTACCAACACATCAAACTAAATAAAGTATAACACTTAGAATTTAGTTGCATTATGTGTGAAAGCCTAAATACTTAGAGTCTGTAACGACGGTGCTAATTTTCGTCACTTTGAACCTATGTATCTAAGACTTAACTCTTTTTTCTGATATTCTCTTTTTTTTGTATTTTTGTAATTTTCTCTCTTTTTTCTTTTGTTTTTCATAAGAAAAGCAGTAAAATAAGCTAACCTACTAACTTACTAAAAATAGAAACTTACTAAAAATAGAAACTTTCCTAAATTAGAAACTTACCTAAATTAGCAGACTATTGTAAAAAAGAAAGAAATATAACAACTATAAAAGGAAATAAAATACTACTAAGGTCAATTTACTCTGGGTTGCGCATTCCATTAAGTTGAATTAAATACTCAAACCGTGACTTATCAAACGCATTGGTAAATAAATCAGCATTATTATCTTCTGTTGCCACCTTTACCAGTTTGATTAAGTTCTTTTCAGCACAATCACGAATAAAATGATGCCTTATGTCTATGTGCTTTATTTTACTGTGTTTAACTGGATTATTTGTTATCGCAATTGTAGATTGATTGTCTATCCTAATTGGAGTTTGAGTGTAAGCCAAACCGTAATCCCGCAATTGTTGTTGTATCCACAGAACCTGTGAACAGCAACTACCAGCAGCTACATACTCGGCCTCGCACGTTGACACGGCTACCGATGTTTGTTTCTTGCATTGCCAGGATACCAATCTCCCTCCTAGGAACTGACAACCTCCAGTCGTAGATTTGCGCGTCAAGCTGCATCCTCCGTAGTCAGAATCTTTGAACGCCTCCAACTCTAGATCTCCCTCCGCGTGATACCAAAGTCCCAGCTTCGGTTTCGACTTGAGGTATCGTAGAATCCGCTTCACAGCTTTCATATGCATCTCCTTCGGATTCGCTTGAAACCTAGCACAAATACACACAGCAAACATAATATCAGGTCTTGAAGCAGTTAAATACATAAGTGACCCAATCATGGCCCGATATAAAGTCGGATCCACATCGGAATCACTTTCAGTACCCAGCCCGAGATTGTGATTCACTTGAATCGGCGTGCTGAAATGGGCAGTCAACTTAGTTCCCTCCATCCCAAACCGTTCTAATATGTCATAGACATACTTAGTTTGATGGATAAACATCCCTTCCTTCTTTTGGTCAACTTGTAACCCTAAAAAGAAATTCAACTCCCCCATAGCACTCATCTCGAACTTAGACTTCATCACCTTCTCGAAATCTTTGCACATCTGTTCGTCTGATGATCCAAAAATGATATCATCGACGTATACTTGTACCAAGATAAAGTGATCTCCCTTTCTCTTCACAAATAGAGTACTATCTATCCTACCCCTCTCAAAGCCATTTTCTAACAGATGGTTGGATAGAGTCTCATACCATGCCCTAGGTGCCTGATGTAATCCATAAAGAGCCTTATCTAAGCGATATACTCTATCAGGATATTTAGGATCTGTAAACCCGGGTGGTTGTTCTACATACACCAACTCCTTCACTTTCCCATACAGGAAAGCACTCTTAACATCCAGTTGATATACTTTAAAGCCTTTGAAGGAGGCAAAAGCTAAAAACAACCTAATTGCTTCTAACCTTGCTACAGGTGCAAACACTTCGTTGTAATCGATTCCCTCCTCTTGGTTGAAACCCTTTACAACTAATCTCGCCTTGTTGCGCGTGACTATACCCCGATCGTCTCTTTTGCACTTAAAACCCATTTGGTTCCTATTGCAATCTCCCCTCGAGGTAACGGAACTAACTCCCACACTTCTAGTTTCCTAAATTGTTAAAGTTCTTCCTGCATCTCTTCAACCCAGTAGTTGTCCTTAATTGCCATTTGCACATTTTTGGGCTCTACTTGCGATATGAAACACGAATATAGACATGTGTGATATGCCTCGGAGTCGTTTATCATCGACAACAACACAGTGTTGTTATTTACACTACTCCGAGTCCTCACACCCTCGTTAGGATTTCCTATGATGCTATCTATTGGATGGTTCTTGTTAATCCTAGAGGTCTCTATTTCGTCAACCCTTAGATTATCTCCTAAGTTGGATCCTATTTCACCTAATGGGGGAACAGACTCAGCTTCTACGTTTTCCTCCTCACGGACATTTTCCTCAGAGTTGGAACTCGATGCTTGAGTCTGATTCTCAGTGGTAGGTGCCTCTTGATCAGCAACTTCTAGAGATCCATCTACAGTCGCAGTAGGCTCGGACGTAGATTCGAACGTAGTCCTCGGAAAGATTTGGCCATCGTCATTCAGATGCAACGTCGCCATGTCCTTTTCGATTGTACCTGCATTATCATCCAAAGGAATGTTAAATGACTCAAATAATTTATCATAGTCAAATATCCATTCCGGACCAGTTTGGGGTTCATGTGTATAGCTTGTGACTTCAATGTTATACACAATCTCCACAGTACCAGTTGTTTTGCTAAACACCCGTTTGTTTGGTGAGTTTGGCACATAACCTAGGAAGTATCCTTCGTCAGCCTTTTCACCAAACTTCGGTTGATGTTTTGTTCTTAAAAGTGTGCATGGTACTCCAAACGGTTCGAATCCAGTTAAGTTAGGTGGCCTTTTATTCAAAATTTCATAACATATTTTGTTCAATGATTTGACTGTAAGGACTCTATTTAAAATATGGCACGCGGTATTCACTGCCTCACCCCAAAACATGGTAGGAAGCTTTGAATCCGAAAGCATAGTCCTTGCAGCCTCAATCAATGTTCTGTTTTTACGTTCGGCCACCCCATTCTGTTGTGGTTCATATGGTGCACTGAATTGATGCACGATGCCCTTTGATAGGCAATATACACCAATTACAGAGTTTTTAAATTCAGTCCCATTATCACTACGAATATGTTTAACCCTTGTTCCGTAGGAGTTCTCCACTTGGTCTAAGAACCCGATGAGCTTTGCAGCCTGTTGGTACACCCTGTGTGACGATAGCAGTCTAATCGATCTGCGTTATGATTTAAGTAACATTCTGAATATTAACAAGTGTTTTGATATATATGTTTAATATGTGTTTGTCTGTTATTGATTGTGTGTTTGAACTTGATGTAACATATTACAAGAAGTTCAAACATAAAAGTCAAAGAGTATGTCAAACATAAGTTAAAACATAAGTTTCATCACTTAAGTGTTTAAATGTATTGGCTAGATTCGAATATGTAAAGGAAGACATTCGAATCTGTGATAGATTCGAATGTATCCTTAGATTCGAATAGGTTAGATTCGAATCTGTCAGATGGACAGATTCGAATGAGGCCTTAGGCCAGATTCGAGGTTGGCCCACAACAGACTCGAATCAGGGCCTATAATTAGGGATAGACTCGAATCATTAGCGGACCTTTGGCAGAATTCGTGAGGAATTAAGCAATAGGCGATCTCGAGTTTATCAGCTAGGTGAGTCCCGTTTCGGAGAGAATTAGTACGTAGGATCGTTCGTGTGTCGTTCGTTCAGCGTCTAATAGTCTCCGTGTTTCCGTTGGTTGAGAGTTGTCCGTCTGACCGTCAACGAGGATTCCGCACTCGTTAACGGGTCCGCGTCTAGATAGATCTGTCAGTGGTAGACCTTACAAGTGGTATCAGAGCCTACGGAGTGTTCGTGGTGTTCTTCGTGTTCATCAGAAACATTCTAGGTTTCTTGACGCTAGTTGGACGGTTTTTCTCTCAAAAACGTGTTTTTGGGCTTAGCAAATTCATATTCGGGAAACACTTTGTGGTTTTTCACGTTTTTGGTCGAAATCATTATTTTTCGTTTGAAAAATAGTGATTTAATCCGTAAAACGTCAAAAAATCAAAGTGTTAGCCGTTTTTCGAGTTTGCGGCGCTCGAATCTATAGGGGTAATTAGGGTTTTACTTAATTTTCGAGTCTAACCAAAATACGCTCCTATCGAGTCAATTTCAGTCAGTTTCGAGTCTGTGGGGTTTCGAATCTATTAATACATTCGAATTGGATCTCGAGTCTATATTCTTTCGAGTTTGTTTCGAGTTTATTACTGTTTCGAGTCTGAGCTTCGAATCTGCTGATCTTCGATTCTGTTTGTGCCTTCGATTCTAAGGGTCTTCGACTCTATCGGGTCCTTCGAATCTGACCTATCTTCGAATCTGTGGGATTGTTCGAATCTGACATTATTTCGAATCTGCTTGAACTTTAAGACTTAATCGAATTTACTTTCAAAAGATTAAACATTAATTAGTTTCGAATCTATCTAGATTCGAATAACTTAATTTAAATCAGTTTCTAATTAAATTAATTAAGTTCAAATTCAAATTCTTTCAGAAAAGATGTCGAACCTTCAGAAATTCCTTGAAATGGATCACGAAGTTGGGAAGGCCAATGCACCACCTAAGCTGATGAAAGTTGAGGATTACTACTGGTGGAAGGATAGATTCACGGATTTTGTACGATTCAACGACATGCGCATGTGGGTGTGCATTGATGAAGGGTACATTCCACCAGTATCTGAGGTAGAAGGCCGTCAAAAGGTTCTGTCATATCAAATGATGAAAGAAGATGACAAGAAACTATTTGAAGCCGAAAACAAAGCTTTCTCTATTATCCGAATGGCGTTACCTCAAGATATCTTGCACACATTTCGGACTCAGAGGACGTCGAAAGAGCTTTGGGAGTCTCTTCAGAAACGGTGTGAGGGTAATCCACGGGTACGTAGAAAGCGTACAGAGCTGTTGACCCAACAGTTTGCAATTTTCAAGGCTCTTAAGGATGAACAGTTGGATGATATTATCACACGATTTTATCATCTGATAACAGAGCTTGAAAGTCATGGCATTGAGTACTCGGACAGTGACAAGAACAATAAGCTTCTTGATGCCCTAGCCAGCCAAATGGGCTATGTATGTGGCTATGATTAAGCTGAATGAAGATAAGTACTATGCTCAATCACTGGATGACATCGTGGGAACGTTGAGGGCATATCACTTCGAAATGATAAAGGCTGAGACTGATTATGAGCAAGTCCAAAATCCGGCTATGTATTTTGGAAAGACATCAAATCATCAGTGACAGCTGATCAGAAGAGTGCTACAGCGTTTTTCACAGGAGAAACGTCATCGCCATCAGAGTCCGAAGACTCACTAAATCGCGCGTTCTTAGGGTTAGGAAGATCGGAAGAACCGCAACCTCAAGTCAATCAGGCATCTACAAGTCAGAACTATTCAAAGATGCCAATGAGCGCAAAGTCGGCGGAAGAACATCTGAATCTGCTTGCTTCGTTTGTAGCCGCATATGGAAATTGCGTTCAAGGGAAGATTAATGATCCGGCTCTTTGGGATGAAGATTACGATCAGGTCGACCCTGATGACTTAAAGGAGATGGATCTTAAATGGCAACTGGCCATGGTAACCCAACGGGTTAAGAGATTCATAAAGAGAACTGGGAGGAATCTCCAGATGAATAACAAGGGGATAGGATTTGATAAGTCCAAGGTCAAGTGCTACAACTGTCAGGGATTGGGACATTTCGCGAGGGAGTGTCAAAGACCGAAGGTAGAGTCATACCAGGGGCAGAGTCAGCAACAAGGACAGTACCAAAGTCAGTCCCAACAGAGATATCTTCCGAGTTCTTCATCCGGTCAGGCCAATCTAGCGGGTCTAATTTCAAATGTCACTTCTGACAGACAGCTAGATGGTTCTTATGACTGGAGTTCACATCCGGAGTCCAATGCTAGAGCTTTTATGGCTGAAGTTACGGAAAATGGTTGTGATGAGGATGAGCAGACCACAAGGGACAACAGTCCGATGTGGGTAGAGAAAGCGAATGATCAGACCGTGCTGGAGTTTGCTGCTCAGATGGCCAACGTGGAATCTGATAACTCTAAGGTTAGTCTTTCTAATTCTCTATTTCGTGATTTATGTGCCTTATGTGTTACTTCTAACGATAGGTTAAATCTAGTCTTAGACTCACATAAGACCATAGCTGCTCAAAATGAAAACTTGAAAATAGAAAATGCTAGCCTAAATGACATAAAACAAGATTTAAAAGAAAAGCTTAAGGCTGATGCTCAAGATGTAATCGTTCTAAAAGACAAACTGAGTGAGCAGTGTGTTAGGATAGAACTTATGTATGAGCACGTAGAAGCCTTGACTAAAAGTCTGAAAGACAAGGACATAGAGCTAGCCGAGACCAAGGTTAAGGTAGCAGAGGCAAATAGCAAGCTAGAAAAGTTTAGGAATTCGAGCCTAAACCTAGGGAAAGTCTTAGATGCCCAAAGACAGTCTAAGAAGCCTGTAGGTCTAGGTTTTCACGAAATTCCTCCACCTTTCAATGATAACTATGTGCTTCAGCCTCAGGAGAAAACTGACAAGTCAGTAGTTTTAGAGGACCTACCTGAACCTACACCTGAGCCTAAAGTTGAAAATACACCTAAGGTGACTGACTCAACCGTCAAGGTCAAGAAAGTGAAATTTGTGTCTTCCTCCAGTGAAACACCTGCAGGAAAACAGAAGATTTCATGGGCTGACCAGGTCGAAGAGTCAGACACAATAGATGTACCAAAGGAAGTAGACACCAGTGAGACACCTAGATCTAAGGGACAACCCAAAAAGTCCATGGATAAGATGTCTTGCTTTAGATGTCACGAGAAAGGGCACGTTGCTTCTCACTGTCCTAATAGGAAAGCTGATGTTACACCTAAGACAGTGAACCCAACACCAGTTAAGCCCTCACAAAGTGTGGCGAGCACGAGTAGTTCTCAGAGTACCGAGAAAACTGTGCAGGCCGCACCAAAACATGTTGTGAAACAAACACCGGTTAAGGTTGGACCAAAAGAAGTGGTTAGGACAAATTCACCGAATCGTGTCTTTAATCAATCTAGGTCAACACCTCAACAAGTCTATAGGAGCACCACACCTAGCAGGTCACACACTCCAGTTAGGTCACATACTCCTGTTAGACAATATGTTCCGGTAAAAGCTCAGGGATCACAGTCTGAAATGCATTATAATAAGACTTATTCTAGAGCACCACAACAGATGCCTACTCAAAGGCAAAGAGTGAATCTAAATCACTCGGCACCACATCAGAATTCAGTTCAAAGGCCCAAGTCACCTGAAAGGCGAGATGGGTATTTGAAAGAGTTTAAGTATGTGGACGAGAATGGTATTACCAAGTCAGTCATGGCTTGGGTTCCCCGTGATAACTAACCTATTTTTCTTTCATGTGCAGGAGATAACTACCGGTCCAAACAACAAGTGGTTCGTCGACAGTGGTTGCTCCAGGCACATGACGGGGGAAAGAAGTCTTCTCACAGACTTCAAAGGGGGTAATAGGGGATTTGTATCATTCGC